>JAEBDU010000080.1:433961-477252 GCA_016802625.1 Heliconius numata
TGTTTTATATAGTGCGTAGGTAGGTACTGAATTAAGGTTGGATTGGACCTTCCTAGGGTTCCCTTGAAGGGAACCTAGTTTTAAGACACCGCTTTTCGCTGAATTTTCGAGGCATTGCGTGTGTGCGACCGTGCGACCATAGCGAAGAAATGAAAAAATAATAAATAATAATTAAATCCCCCAAGTGAGAATCGAACCTACAATTGTCACGTTTACAGTCATACGCTTGTACCACTACGCTACGGCGACTTCATATTATGTTTATATAATCAGGAAAAACGGCTTAAAAGGTTTTTTCTTTCATGCGCATGTTTTTATATTTTTTTTAACTTTGACTATTTGATATCATATGAAAACCATTCACATTTCAATTCCAAATAGCTTATTTAAAAAAATATATTCATATAAAATAATGGATTTATTTTATAAATAAACAATATTGAGGCAGTCTTAGCACAGAGGCACGCACAAGCGTGTGAGTGTAAGACGACGGTTGTAGATTCGATATTCACTCGGAAGAATTATATATTTATTTAAGTTTATATTTCAATAAAGTGAAGAACGAAGTGTCTTAACACTAGTTTCCCTCTGCCTACCCTGTTATGTGCGGGATAGAGCGTGAAGCTGGTACCAAAAGTTCTGCCATTCAACCCGTAATGCCTCAAAAAATCGGCGGAAATTGAAACGGATTGTCTTAACATTAAATTCCTTCTGCCTTCTCTTCTATATGCAAGGTAAAATTAAATTAAAAATTTTGTGTAAGTTTCGCATTACAACTTAAGAAGCTTCCTACTCTCACTAATTTAAATTTTAGGTGGTAGTTAGCTTAATGTTTTCATTTGCATATATAACTAGGGTAATCAGCCACCATTTCGTATATTGTACTAGCAATGTACATATTTAAATATTGTGGAACATTTGAGAACTGTATAAGATGAAGATTCTCATATTTTAGTGCTTTTAAAGGAATTTATAGTTCTTTTTTTTTTTCATGGCTAGTGCGGCGTTAGGTTACGTTGCCCTACATACTATACTTAATTTCCGAGAAGTTTAAATAGCAAGATAACAGTAATATTTTTTTTGGTAAAATTTCCAACGTAATTATTAAAATAATGTTTATGTATGTATATAAAATAAAGTGCTACATTTTTTGGCCTAGCAGCTATCATTTCTAAACTTTAGTACTTAAACTGTTAAAAAAAGTATTAAATTTAGTATATTTTCAAAACACTCTTTTGATATTTTATATTCTACACAATATAGCAAAAATATTATATAAAACTAGCGGCCCGCTCGCGGTTACACCCGCGTGAACTATGTTATTATTAATTTCTGTCTCCATGACTACGTTCTAGTGACGTGTATGCAAAATTTGAGACTCCTAGCATTTGTAGTAACGAAGTTTCATACAAACTTTCGACCCCAAAAATAACCCCTTAGAAGTCGAATATTGCAAATTTCCCTCTTAGCGAGCACCTACGTCCTATAAGCAACTCCTATGCAAAATTTGAGATTCCTAGCACTTGTAGTTTCTGAGATTTCGTGATGAGTGAGTGACCTTTCGATTTTATATATATTTTTTATTTTCTTAAAACTCTTACTTTTATATGAAATAACTAAAACTTTATAATTTAATATTTTTTAGTCTGCCATGTGCCATTACCGCGAAGTAAAAATATATCAGAGTAAAGTAAGCAAAAAGATTGTAGTGAACGGAGTGATATTACATTTTTTTATCTTCGAAAAACATATATTTTAAAAACATAAAAATTTAATATGAAATTCCATAATTTGGAGGGTAGGCAGTATCTCATATACATACATACTAAGAAAATTATAAATGAAATAGTAAGTTTTTTTATAGAAATTGCTTTTGAGTATATTTACCCAACTTTCCCCTTTATGGTAACCAAGCGTGCATTTAAAATGTAAGCACTGTTAGAAAATTCATTATTATTTATGTACTTTATATCAGTAATGAGATAATGGACCGTAAAACGTTTTAATTTAACTATAACGATCTATTTTCCGCTTTTAAATACTAGAGATTATTATCTGGCATGCACTGGAACGTAAAATCACTTAGTTTTTAAATATATCTGTCAGTTTATTAATGCTGGTATTGTTTTGTACAAAAAAATTGGTCAACTAATAATTTTAATATATTAATAGAATTTAAATATGTCCGCCTCTCTCTCTCTGTCTCTCTTATTTATCTGTCTCTCTTATACAATAATTTATTGGCCAAACTAAAAGAAAAACATCACTTTTGGTATCTGTAAAAAAATATATTGTAGAAAAATATATAATATTTCTATTATCTTATTAAAAAAAATATGTACAACGTACATACCAATGTATAAGGCTAGTACGCCCTGGGCAGTTTCATATTGTATTGGAGCAGATATATAACTTGGTGCTTCCAAAAATAGATAGATAATAAACAGATAAGTAATATAATATTATTTACTAAATTAGGCCTTCATGGCATAGAGGAACAAACGTGTGACTATAACACTGCGGTTGTGGGTTCGATTTCCACTCATCGCATTAAAATATTTTTTATTTAAATTTACTAAAAGAACATTACCAGAATATTTACTATTTTCTTAAGGAAAATCTTAAAATAAACAATCTTTAATAGGTTTTTCTTACATTTTCCCTGTTAATTATGTACTAAAAAATAACAAACTAATGAATTACAATTAAATCTAGGAAGTGATTAATTAAATGAATTGTTGAAGTAGCACTTGTGCATTAATTAGTATAAGATTAATTAAGAATGCCACGTTATTTGCAAGCTATTTTAAATGGAAACTCGTAATTATTTACTGGAGTGAACTAGATTATGTTCTTTTTGTTTTCTTTAGGTTTTTAATTTAGATATTTTCTAGGATTACTCTGAAATTGTAAATTAATTTTGTCTGGGCAAGTAGAGAGTCGACACTCCAAACTCCGTTTTCCATTAGAATACGATATAATTATGTGTGTTAAATGCTGGAACTAAATGCTATACTCCGAAGAGAAAAAAGAAAGAGTGAAAAATACTTTTTTGAACGTAGCGGCAAGAATTAGAAATTTGAGAATGTACGGATCAGCGGTCAGAGTACTTGGACAGTTTCCAATAGGCGCTGGTTCAAATCCCGCTACGTTCAATTTTTTTCTTGTTCCGAAAAAAGTAATAAAACAATTGATTTCCTCAAGTTCCTCACTTTAGACTTCAGTTGAGATCTATATCTGTAACACTTCAAATTTTAATCGAAAACTTATTACCTAGAATATCATCAAAAATAAATGTACTTAATATTTTACATATAAACCTAATAGTGTAAGCTACCTTTAAAATATATATTTCTGGAATAAATAAAACTTCATAAAATATCAGATTATTATTCAAACATCGTCATGTCGCTGATGCCAAAACACATTTGAGCGTGTCAACCGTCCTTGATGGTTCACCATTCGCGGTTTGGTCATTTGGGCGGAAACATGCAGTTGTTTATTTTATATATACATATATATAGATTGCTATATTTTGAATTTGTATGTAATAACTTGGTGTAGTTCTCCTCTCTCCGTTTTTCTTGTCTCGCTTAGATTTTAATATCTTTGCCAACAAATTTCTCTTTATCATCTGTTGTAAACAAAAATTGGATGAAAACTATTACCACCTCCAGATTCTAGCTCTAAATCTCCAATTCCATATTTCACATAGTTTGGCTGACATTTTTGAATAGTTATAATATAGAGCTGCTGATCTTCAAAATTCCTTAAGAAATGGTGTTAAAATACTGCATGCTGATCTTAAAGTGTGTATAAATAAAATTAAAATTCAGGACACGTTAACAAAATGTTGATATTTTCATCCTGTTCACGAATTACATTTCATTTTTCGTGTAATATTTTTTTGTGAAGTGACTTTATAAAAAAAAGTCAAGATCCTTCTTATAACAAGATTAAGGCAATTATATATTTCAATTTATCAATAAAAATACAAAATAAAAAATAAATCTAAATTATTATTTTCAATGGAAATATTTATTTCAGCAATCTAGTTATAAGTGACAGCGGAAGTGAAATTGATTAGAGGAAAATATTTTCTTATCAATTTTTGTAAAAATTTTCAATAAAAAAATATATATTGAAAGTATAAAAATAAATAGCAATTTATTAAACTTAACTTAATTAAAACAAAATCTATAGTTACTTAGTTTAAGCTAGTTTAATCAATCATTCCTGAAAGTTCGCTTTTGTTTTGTTTGTTTTTTAAGTTTTGTGTGTTAAGTTTGAAAGAAAAAAAAAATATAGTCAACTCTTTTCTATTAATTAAATCGTCACCCAGATTTCTCTATGTTTTGTTTTATAAACGTTTCAAAGGCTGTCATTCAGTGTCTTCACAATAATTGGAACTGGCGGAACATCGAAAGAGTTAGGTTAATCGAATTTCATTTAAATGTCACAATCACCGACGACGGTGACGGACCGCCCCGTTTCGTGAGATTTCTCTATTTCCTTTTTATATTTTAATTCTGTTAAAGAATTTTATATTTCGTTCCGAATTTGTTAATGGATAGAAATAAAAGATTCTTTGTGTTTTGCTGTTAAATTATTCAGTCAAATATTAGTTAAAATAAGATTTTCAAATAATTTAAATATATGAGCACATAATAAAGACTTCCACGTAGGATCTGCCTCATCACCACTGCAAATAAATGCACAAGCAAGAAAATGAATTTATGCACATTTACCTATGTTGAAAACAAATTTAAAATTATTAATTATTTTAGCTTTACGCTGTATTCCGCACATAGCAGGGTAGGCAGATGGAAGATGGTAGCTAGAGTAGGTAGGTAAGACACTCCATTCCTATTAATACACATCCGTTTCCCATTTTCCACCGAATTCTAGAGGCTTTGCGTGTTGGCTGGTGGAACTAAACACCCCGCTTTGCCTCGTTACCAAAGCGAGGAAATGAAAATATTAAATATTTCAGTGCCACAAATGAGACTAGAACCCACAACCCCTGCGCCACGACTGGTCTGATATCATAGCATCATATCTCTATTATATAATAGATATATGGTAGTATTCCGTCTGTCTACAAGAATAATACACAGTTCTCCAGCTTGACTTGAAGATAATACAGGCCATAAATAACACCAATGGACTCTAGATTGTGAAGCTCATTCAAGAAGCCCAGGCTTCCTTTCTCATTGCTCAATAAGCGTACCTAGTGGTACTTTTAATAACTAATAGCAAATCGTAGATTGTAATTGCAATTGCAATACTTATTATTTATTATTTCTTATCGTAATAAATATAGGGGGTTAATTTAGTAATAAGTCAATAGGTTTTTTACTTTTTGCCTATCTAGAGAAAGAAAAAAATTTTTCTAAACTACTTTCGACATTTAAATATGGAATTTTATTGAATTGACTATATGACCATAAATATGATATATACTATGAAAAATTATAAATTTGTTACAAACTATTTCTTTGCATCTTTTTTAATTTCTTTAGCTAAATTTGTTCCTTGCAATGTTTAAGTTCACTTAAGAATGAAAATAAATTTGGCTCCCATTTATATTACTAAAACAAAGTTTTAATTAAAAATAGCTTTTGTCTAGCTAACCTATGTTCTACCTATAGCTTAATTAAACTTATATTTATATTTATTTGGTATCAGCAGCTTTGACTACTTTGAAATATTACGTAGTACCCGACCCACTCCGTAACACACTCCGTTCCCCATTCTCTGCTAAAGGCATTGCGTGTCGATTGGCGGAACTCAACGCCGCGAGGAAGAAATTACAATATTAAATAATTATTACCAGAGTGAGGAAATGAAAATATCAAATAATTTATTTTCTCGAGTGGAAATCGAACCCACAACTGCCGCGTTAACAATCTCTCGTTAGTCACACCAGTGCCATGATAGCCTCGATATATATTAGTAAAAACTGCACTTTGAGCATCATGAAAGATATAATTACTACTATATCTCAAAACATAATACTTCTTAAACATAACGGCTAATACTAGCAACTCTTTCCTTTACTCATTTCCTCCAAAAATATTTGTGTAGAATATAGAAATTATCTTACTTGTTACACAATTTTACAGTACCACCAGCTGTATTTTAATCACAGAATAATTCCTTATCAGATTTCCCAATACGACTGAGATCCACTCCACAGGGCCATTCGTTATAATAAAGATTTTTTCAAAGAGGATATTATTTTTTCACGCAAAGATTCTCATTGAGACCGGATGTTTAAAAAATGTAAGATTACTCAAGCATTGTTTAAAAGTAAAACGTTCGTGAAGAAATATGATATATGTGTTATATATGAGATAGGAAATACACATTGTTCGCACAGGAGCCGTTTTAATCTCACTTTAATTACAACTTTGCATCAAGACTGTTTCACAACAATACTAAACTTAAGCTTAGTGTATAGAATACGTGTGCTATTTTTAATTTTTTACTAGCTGCCTGCCTGTGGCTTCGCACGATATTATTATTTATTTTCTTAATATTATTTAAGTGTTTTTACGGAAAATTTAATTAATTATTTTATACTATACTGTTATAGACTAAAAACGGGAAAATTGTTTGGTTATTCCATATCTATCTGGGCGGTAGGTATTCGCTGGCGGTAAGCGCGGCTTTTCCCGCATAAATCCATATATCGCGGAAATTTCTAGTTAAAAAGTAGCATATATGTTTTTCCATAACTTCCTCTATCTGAAACTGCATATAGGGTAAAATATTTCAAACCCAGAATTAAAAAAAATAATCAAGGCACCTCAACGGTTTGGACGTAGGATTTTTTTTTCATTTCACGATTTTTATCCATACCTGTATTTCGTGTCACGCACACATACGTATGCGACGTTGCCGCTTTGACAGGTAAGTGTGTGCGTGCCTATGTTATACTTTACAAATGGCGTTTTATTTTAAAACGATAATTTTATTATTTATTTTGTTTGAAAAAAAAAACTTTTTCATTTTTGAGAATTATTTTTTTCCGAAATATATTAGGCTTTTATAGAGTAGTTAAAACTGTGGTTTCATTTAAAGGCGCTGACAATTCCACCCTGTATATTAAAACGGCTGTACAGTTTCGTAGATTAGCTACGACAAACAAAAACACAGACATACAAAAATATTAAAATTGTGTTAAGGTTGTGTTACATTATAGAAATAACAAGCAAACACTTTAATTTTATTTTTATGTGAAGATTTCGTCTCATTTATAAAAAATAAAAAATGGGCCTATTGTATTACACATTTTCATGAGAAGCGTGTATTTTTTAGAGTTTTACTTATTTCAGTACCATCTTGTACTAAATTTTCAAAAAAAATTAAAAAATTTATATTTCATTTATCTTGTGTGCAAACGCACTGTATTTAACATAATTCTGCCTAATATTAACGAATAGAATTGAAGCTATGACCATAACCAATAAATATATTTATTTAAATATACTTATTTTAAGTAGGTATTATCGAAAGTGGGGGACAGAGTGTCTTAACACTACCCTGCTACATCCAGCATACAGCGTGAAGCGAAAGAAGAAGAAAACTAGGTACTTAATGAGAAGCAAAGAGTAACTTTAAAAATAGTTTCAATCCAAAATAATTAAACTTTAAAGCTATTTATAAGGTATTTAGTAAAAAATGTCACATTTCCATATTAAAGCACCAAGTATAAGTGCTACAGCGTCGTTCACCTTAGGAGACGTGGCCTACATTTCTTACAGATGCCATTAAAGAAATGACATCTTATCATTATGTGCTTTAATTTAGCTTCATGTATATTTTGTTAAGAAAAGGTTAAAACTGAAACAATTAGATATTGAATATATTTAATTATCGTCGAAGATTAGTAAATAACTAAACTTAATGTAAAACATTCCTAAAATACGTGTTTATGAAAAAAGTTTTTTATTAATCCCCATATTGACATACATATAAAAGATACATAATAAAGGCCAGTCATGGTGTATAGGCTTGTAACTGTAGATGCGACAGTTCGTGAGTTCGATTCCCACTCTCGAGTAAAATTAACTATTTAATATTTTTATTTTCTCACTCAGCATGCAATGCCTCCAGAATTCGATGGAAAGTGGAGAACGGAAGTGTCTTAATCGGAACGGAATCTCTTTACATTAGGTTCCCAGGTTCCTTCTGCTTACCGCTTAAATATATATTTAAGCCCTTTCACATGCTATCTCTGCGTTGTAAAAAGAGTAACAAAAGCTCTAGAATTGACACCTACATCTCAAGGTTTGTATGTCAGGCTGCTAACATTTCTATTCAAAGTTATGGCACTGTTAAACTCATGTCAAACTTTCAGTAAATGTAGTATCTTTTTATTTTTCTTTTATTTCTGTATTTTTTAAGATAAGATACATGTTCCTTTATCATTATAATTATAATTTATATTAATTATGAAAATTATAGATAAAAAGTTACAAATAAATGAATCAAAATATTAGTTTTTATTAAAAATATTTCTATTGTTTTATGAAAATGCATATAAATTTAATCAAAAATATTATAACTGTATTTACTAAAGGCCTTTGTATTTATTCTGTACAGACTTTCAATACATGTGATGATAATAACTATATAGATTTTTTAATTGAAGTAAAATTGAATTCTTTCAACCACCTTTTGCCGTTGCCAATGTTTCTACCATTTTGAAAATTTTATTTTTGCTAATTTTAATAAATGTAGAAAATTGTGTGTAGGTATTTTATGTATGGTATTTTTTTTCGAGACCGCTGGACGACCCTTGAGACTTTTATGATTGTTCGTGTCAGTTTAGCCCCTAAAAGTTTATGAATCCATTTCACAAAATAAACTTATGCATAACTCATAAGGATTTTCATGTTTTCTTCGCGTGAATTTTTCTTTAAGGATCGAAATAATCTCAAAAGTTTGCTTGAAGTCCACGATAAGTGCTATCAATTTGATATTTTTGAGATATGGAACTTCTTCTCAAGGGAATACTTATTTTTTTACAATTATGCAGTTAACTATATTATACAACGGACAAAGAAAGAATACAATATTAATCTATAAGAGTTTATAATAACTATAACTATTTAATATTTGTATATACGTTATGAAACGAAAATATGCGCATAATATAAAAAACTCTAGTACAGTCTATTTCTTAGGAGCAGAAATGGCCTGACCTTGTAAGATATTTTCCTTCAGTGTGTTAACGTTGCCCTTTTGGGACTGCCATCAGGCACATGTGTCCTATAGGTGTATCTTTTTTACCTAACCGTTTGGAAAATACTTGTAAGGAACGATAAAATCATATTGAGTACGCTATAAGAATGTAAAAGTTTATTTAAAAAATATTATGTCGAAAAGACGTTCATATAATATGGAGAAAAGGCGATGTATCTTAACATTAGGTTCCCTATGCCTACCCTGCTGTATGGGGGATAGAGCGTGAAGCTGATTTGATTTTTAATTTATCATTAAACATCTACTAGTGTCACGTTTTTTACCCTTTTTTTAGCGTGGTACGAAGTACACTCCGCTTTCCATTTTCCTATTGTAGACTTTTCGCGTTAAACTAATTCAAATTCATTCTACTGAAAATCGAACCCACAGCCATCCCATTTACAGCCAGGCATTGATCCAATACGCCACAAAGGCCTCTTATAAGATAAATAAGCACAGATAAATAAACAGCATCGTAGCTACGTTGAAGGCGAGTAATTAGAATATGTTAAAAATAATTTAAAAGAAACTGAATACCTCATGCACTTCCAAGTACAAATTAGTCGTTTTCTAAAGCTCTAACTAAGCACTAAAGAACACGTAGGTACGTGGTATACAACATGTATGAAGCTAGAGTAGGTTTAGGTCGCAAGGTAAATTTTGCATTTATCATTATTTCATACGTTCTAATTAGTGTTATGTAAATTAATGTTCGCTTCGAAGTGCACAGCTGCACTGCGTCTAGATATTATACGCTAAAATTTTACGTTTCTAGTTTTTGTAGATAATTTTGTTAGTCCATATACGTTATATTTTATTTTAAAGTAGTTTCTAAATGACCTTAAATTATTGAATTATTTTTGTTAATCTTTTTTTTTAAATTGATGCTGTATTCCGCACATAGCTGGATAGATATGGAGACCTAGACACTTATTGTTAAGACTCTCCGTACCTATTACACTTCGGTTCCCCACTTTCTGTCGAGTCCTGGAGGCATTACGTATAGAGTGGCGGAACCCAACGTGCTATGCCTCGGCACCAGAGCAAAAAAACGAAAATATTAAAAGTTTCATTTCCTCGAGTCGGAATCGAACCCACACCCTGTCGTGTTTATAGTCCCACGCTTATGTCATTTAGTTACTGCCATCAAAATGCAGTGAAGTTGTAATTTTGACAACGTAAGAGATATAAAAAGAACGATTCAATTGATTAATAATACAAGTGAAGGTATTGTGGTGCATTCAGTTGTTTCCATTTCCCCGCTGTGGCAAGATAAAGCGTCGTTGAGCTTATCCACTCAATAAGGAAGGGTTTAAATTGGGGCCGAAAGCGAATAACGGATTGTGTTGGTTCTCTCCGCCTATCTTGCCGTATTCGGAATAAAGTAAGCAGCTAAGGAAACACAGCTTATTATACGTGAATTGAATATTAGTATGAACTATAGCATTTTTATATATATTTTTTAAGCTTTACGCACCATCACCATTAATAGTAGTGTAAGTAGAGGGAACCTGAAAATCTGGTGTTAAGTTACACCACGTTAAGTAGCTTAATACATTTAAATATTTTTTTTTTTCTTTTTTTTTGCTTCACGCTTTATGCCGGGGTATACAGAGGAAACCTGTGGGAACTCTTAAGAGGCCACTCTTTATCTTTAAAAAACCTTCCCAAACAAATAAATTTAAAAAGCTTCATTCTCCATTCTCCATTTTATGTTTATTTAGAGAGATTTGATTAAGCCACCGTAAAGGTCGTCAATTAAGGGCTGATTCTACACGAAGTTGAAATTTCATTTCCGTTTGGGATCATGTAAATATCAATAGACATCTTATCCTCTAAATTAAAGCGCTGTGATTGGGAAACAAACATAAAATTTGGTAAAGTTTTGGTAGTAATAATTTAGTAAGGCTTTTAGATGATATTGTTTTTATATATAGACCAAACTATGTCTTGATTTATTATAATTATTTGGGTTTTGGTGAATTTGTATATTTGCATAGAATAGCTGAAAAATCTATAGTTCTGTTTGTGTAATTTATTTTTCTTTTATTTTGAGTCTCATACATAAATATTGACAAATAACAATAAGACTATTCCTTTTTCAGTTTCTCTGTTTATCCCATATAGTAGGTAGAGTAGAGAGAAATCAGAGAAGACAATTTATTATTCGTTTTCCTATACAAGAGATACTGCGGGCTGAGTTCTTAAACTCATCACCGTACATAGCGGAGCTAGGCAACAAGAATAATTCACTTGAACAACATCTTGAACGATAAAGCCAGAAACATCGCCTTTACAGTCAAAGACTCCAACTGTGCCAAGATGGCCTAAATATACGATAATATATTTTAAATATGTTAATAAATTATAATAAGATATATTTAAATAAACACTGAGATTTCAACGAAATAATCATCAAATTGTTTTCACACTTTCGTTGTATTATTTGTAGCTGCCGTAATCAATCTCATCGATAAACTCTCGTGTTTCTATTTAACTCATACAATAATAATGAATTGAACATTTTCCTTGGGAACATTTTTATGTTATTTATGCATGTTATATACCTATATGTAATACATAAGTACATAGATTGAGGCGTTGCGCAGGTTACGGTTATAGGTTCGATTCCCACTCGAGGGAATGAATTATTATTTATTAATATTTTCATTTCTCCGTTCTGGCAATAAAGCAAAAGCACGGCGTTGAACTCCGTCACTTCCAGAAACATTTCCTAATAATACTTTCCAAATACGCAATAGTAAATTAAACTAGTAAGTTTCCATCGATTTTTTCGAGGCATACTAAGACTAAGAGTGCTTAGTAAATCCCAAGTGTACTAGTTAATATGAGGCAAATTAATAATGTAGATCTGAGCGATGACGAGTAAGCTCTACCTCAGCAAATTAAACTGAAGGTTATCTTAGCTGTCTCTATGTAATCCGTCAGCCGCGACAATTGAGGCTCGAATACGTCTCTGGTTGATTACTTACTGGAGATGAAGCTTGGCGGAAATGTACCAAGATTTTGTGAATTTATTATTGCTTTTTTCTATAATTAATTATCTATATATATAAAATCGAAAGGTCACTCACTCATCACGAAATCTCGGAAACTACAAGTGCTAGGAATCTCAAATTTTGCATAGGAGTTACTTATAGGACGTAGGTGCTCGCTAAGACGGGAATTTGCAATATTCGACTTCCAAGGGGTTGTTTTTGGGGTTGAAAGTTTGTATGAAACTTCGTTACTACAAATGCTAGGAGTCTCAAATTTTGCATAGACGTCACTAGGACGTAGTCATGGAGACAGAAATTAATAAATAAATAAATAATTGAAATATTTTATCCTTATCGCAATGACAATTTTTACCTCAGTAAAAGCGCTATTTTTATTAACAATTCATCCAAAAATCTTCAGTGAAATCGAGTAATAATATAATACAATAGACTAGCGGACTCATGCGGCTTCGCCCGCTTGATCTATATCAGTGGGGGAGTGGGGATCGATCTCGAGTGGGGGACAATCAGACAATCAGACATGAAGACAATTTTAACGTTATTTTATTTAAATATAAACAACAGTAAATAATAAACGATACTGGTTTTATTTATATATTTTATTTGTTGGATAAATGAGAATGTCACCTCGTTCATTAATTTCTTCTTACTGTATGTTCTGTCCCGGCCCGGATAGCCTTTAGGGAGGGGGTGGCAGGTGTTGCATTCTCTATATCGATTTTACTTTAATCCTTATCACGATTTTATTGATATAAAAATAATGTTATATATAAAAGATAGCTTTGTTGAATTATCTAGAATTTGAATCAAATCCAATTTTAATCAAAATAAAATATTGTTGTTCGTATAAGTCACCTTTTTAGGGTTCCTTCATTCAAAATTAAAAAAAAAACGGAACCTTTGTAGGATTGTCTATATAGTTTTTGCAAGTAATTAGACAAAAAAATCTATACAGGGTGGAAGAGGCAGCGCTTCTTTTACTGAAACTGCATATAGGGTAAAATATTTCAAACCCAGAATTAAAAAAAATAAAGGTACCTCAACGGTTTGGACGTAGGATTTTTTTTTCATTTCACGATTTTTATCCATACCTGTATTTCGTGTGACGCACACATACGTAAGCGACGTTGCCGCTTTGACAGGTAAGTGTGTGCGTGCCTATGTTATACTTTACAAATGGCGTTTTATTTTAAAACGATAATTTTATTATTTATTTTGTTTGAAAAAAAAACTTTTTCATTTTTGAGAATTATTTTTTTTCCGAATTATATTAGGCTTTTATAGAGTAGTTAAAACTGTGGTTTCATTTAAAGTGGCGCTGACAATTCCACCCTGAATAAGTTTGAAAAGTTAATACATCAATGTATGACACTTTGTCTACGTGTACCCTTATAGTGTTTCGTGTGTAGAAAAAGCGAGAGAATCCAGTGTTGAGACACTACTTTTTCCACTTAAAGACCGAGACTTTGCGTGTCGCGTAACTCAACGCGGAGTAACGTTTCAACAATATTCATATAGGTACTCATTTATTTACATAAACGGTCACAATTATTGTCATTTTAAATTCGAATCTCTGTTAAACTAACGTAAATTAGCTTTTCGAACTTTGATTGTCGCTCCACACTGCACCAATTTTGTGGTTTCCTATGTCCGTGGATAGCTGGCTCCGTCGTATCTTGTTGAACCTTGTATAACATTTAAAATAATAGTTGAATGTAGTAGTATATTTTTATATATTTTTACATAATATTAAGAATATAATTTCATTTTAGAGATTTTTTTTAATAAATAGTTATAATATATTCAATACAATGTATGAAGTGAAAGGCTTGATTTGTAAAATATTATACACCATGAAAAACGAACATCTAGAGTCTAGACACTGGTAGGCAGCTGAAAGGGATTTTTGCAGTAAAGAAAATACTGTTCTAATCTGGTGTCAAACGATATCGACCACATGAAAACGGAGATTGACCGAAAAAACATTTTACAATAATGGTGCATTAATAGAAACGATAAGAGTAAGAGAAAACTAAAAAGTAAAAAATAAAATATTCATTAAAAAAACCCATAAAAACAAGCTTTTATATAAAAGGTAAGTTGTACTAAAATTCTAAATAACAATTTTATGAAATTGCTAAAGCTTTTATAATATCATAAAATTATTATTTTCATTGTAGTATAATGTACCTTTTGAATACAAGGTTTATTTAATTAATATTCTACTTTCATATCATACCACATGTGCGACGCAAAAAGGTGAATGTTCAAATGATTAATTTCATCTGCATTCCACGTTGTTTATATTAAGACCATTTTTGTTAAAGATATTAATTTCAATAGATTTGCTTAAATTTTTTTTAGGTTCCGTAGCTCTAAAGGTCAAAAACGATAGGTCAACGGGAAGTACAACTTATACCTACAAAACACCTACCTACAAATTGGTTCGGAACCCTTCTTCGGCGAGTCCTACTCGCACTTAATTGGTTTTTTAAGTTAGTACCTATACGTACTCTCTATATAACTTTTATGTTTGTTAAAAACATGGTAAATTACTAGAGCATACAAACCAATTTATAAACAAAAAACAACTCTCTCTCTCTCGTATATTACATAAAATGAGCACTAAAAATCATTTTAAAAATTTAAAAGCAGGAAAAAACCAAGCTGTAGGTAATGATGTACGTAAGCAACGTTATTCTACGCGCTGGCGTGTCGCGAACGTTGTCCTTACGAGTGCACTTTCCTTTGAAATAAACGTTAGAAGCTTAAGTTCTAATTACCTTCGCATTTGCAAATAATAAATGGAGTTCATGTACTTGGGGGAATCCCATATACATGAACTCTGAAATAAATGTTCTATGTTACAGTTGGCATCTATTTTAAAGGTAGGCGTAGGCGTTTTTTCCTTAAAGGTAGGCGTATATATTTTAAATTCCTTCTATTCTGTTTTCATATTTTTCTAAGTATTGTATAATCCTTTATAATATAACCTTTTTCGATGCTTACTTATGAATTTGAACTCAGGCAGAGAGTGTAGAGTCACTCCATTCTTTACTTTCCTCCCGAATTCAAGTGTATTTGAAACTTAAAAGAATGAGCACTAGAGAATTACATTTAACAAGTTCACACGAAACGCGATTATTTCAGATTGTGCTTAGAGAAGACTTGGCAATTTATTTTAGAAAAAGAAAATGGAACTTTTCAGAATTATATTCTTGCAGTATTTGAGACCACTGTAATGAGATGGTTTAAATTTGTGGTTTCTTTGCTTCACTGTATAATGAATATTGTAATCTCAAATGTAGCTCGGGAATATGAAATAATAATAAAATACATTATTGCAGCGAAATAGAATAAAATCTGATTATAAAATTTTGATTATAAAGTTTTAAAACTTAGGGTGAAAGTAATTTCAATCTATCTATGTATAGAATAGGCTAATTATATATGAAAATGTAAATATAGATAGCAGATAAAAAGGCACAAATATATTTTTTAGATACATATTTCTAACAAAGGTCCAAGGAATGACGTGGGACACTAAAGGCATCTTGCATCTAAGTTAACGTCGCATCGTTCAGTCTGCATTAAGCCGTCTGACTCGTGAATTACCCCATGAATCTACGAGTAAATACTATCTTTTGTAAATTTTGTACAATAATATTAGATTGCGGATGCGACAGGTTGTGGATTTGATTCCTGCTTGAGGAAGTAAAATATTTGATATATTTCTTACTTCGCTTTGGTATCTAGGCAAAAAAGCGCGGCGTTGAGTTATAACTAAGAGCTGAATTAGCCTAGTGTTTTCACTCTGTTCCCCATTTTCCACCTAATCATGACATTGCGTATTGAGTAGCGGGACTAAACGCCGCTATTTGTTTTGTAATTAGAATAAAACACGAAACGGAAATAATTAATTTCCTCGAGTGGACATCGAACCCACAACCGTCGCATTTACAAGCAGATGCTATCAACATTATTAATCACGAACTGCTAGAACTTAAACAATTTAATAATAAATTCTTCATATAATAGACATTGAAAATAAAAATATTTTTGATATAATATGCTTTTATAGTAAAATCTTCGATTTACAGAGCTTTACAAGAGATTTATAAGCTGCACTTCGATTCTAAGGATTACAGTTTCTATATAAGGTATCTAAAGTGTTTCGATATTGTATGAAAAACAACAACTAAAAATATATGTACGCAAGTAAGCTTAAAACTAAAAGCTTGTGATTTTAACATTGCATTTATATTTTAGAAAATAATTTTAACTTGAGGCCAGTAGTGGCGCAGGGGCAAAAATTTGTGACTGTCAACGTGACAAGTCTCCCAACTCTCCGAGGAAACGAAATATTTACCTAATATGCTAATTTCTTCTCTCTGATGTCGAGGCAAAGCACGGCGTTGAGTTCCGCCACTCAACGTGCAATGATTGTAGAATTTCGATTCCCGCTCGGAAGAATATATTATTTTCATTTAGCTTTGAGTTTGAGTTTGGCATTAAACAAGCAAAATTTGGGCATTCATAAAGAATGGAGTGTTTTATCACTAAAATACACTTAAGTATATTTATATACCTATCTGTACTGTGAAAAAATATACTTATTCTATTTATAAAAAGAATAGAATTGTTTCAAAATAAGAAATCATTATTTGACTCATTTTAAGGGTCTACCATTACTTTCAATCCTTTAGGGTTAAATTGCCTTCGCCTGAATAGTCGGCTTGAATATCACTGCGCCGTGAAGCGTGGAGCCCGCGGGCTTCCTTTTAACACCCCTGATAAAAAAGCAGTCATCCCTTTATATCTGTAATATATTGTAATGAAGCTAATATACGGTGATTCTTCGATATTTTGTTTACGATATTCATGACAAAATTATTACTATATATAAGTAATATTCTTTTTTTATTTTTATAAAAAAAAACGAGAATACTTCTTAAACTAATTTATCAATATCTACTATTTTATATAATACTAGCGGATGCGCGTAGCTTCGCCTGCTTATGCACCCTTAGGGGTGAATCCTAATAAACCATGAAACATGTGTTCAATGAAATATTTTAAGAGTCTAAATTGCAAATTTTATAAAAATCGGTGGCGTTTTAAAGATTTTTTCAAACAAACTTTCAACCTCTTATTTGCACCCTTAGGGGGTAAATTCTGAAAAACCGTGAAACATGTGTTCAATTAAATATTTTTAAGAGTTTGAATTTACAATTTTATTAAAATCGGTGCCGATTTAATTTTTTTTCCATACAAATTTTCAACTCGTATTTCACCCCTTTAGGGTTAAAATTTTTCAAAATCCCTTCTTAGTGGATGTCCAGATTATCTGTCCAAATTTCATGTTTCTATCACCAGCGGTTACGGCTGTGCGTGCGTCTTACCTCAGTCAGTGAGGACAAGTCCTTTTATATATATAGATATAGAAAAAAAAACGAATATTGTGCACTACTTTCAGAAAGTACTAAATACTCATAGGTGGAAAAAAAATATGAATTTTGTAATACGTATTTGCAACATTTTTTGAACTTGGTAGAGTCAGTCCACTTTTTGTCCATTTAGACTTAACACTTCCGTTACCGGGAATCGAAAAGAATGAAAAAGCTTAAAGATTGACAAAAAGAATAAAGTGACAACAAAAAAAAGATTACATCTATTTTGAATTAAACAAAAACGAAATTAGCACAATGGAAGGAATTTCCGATACCGGGAATCGAACCCGAGCCTCCTGGGTGAGAGCCAGGTATCCTAGCCACTAGACCATATCGGACGTGATATATTTGTTAAATATATCAATTTTACTTATAATAATTTTAATTTTATATAGGAATAATAAGCAAACCAAATTATTTGTTATATTGGGATTTTAGAAAATACATTTAAAACTTATTAATAATTTAAAATCGTTTTAAGGTTCAAACCAATTATTTTAACGAGGCCAGTGGTGGTACAGGGGTACAAGTATGTGACCGTAAAAGCGACTGGTTGTGGGTTCGATGTCCACTCGAGAAAACTCTGCCTACCCTGCTGTGTGCGGGATACAGCGTGAAGCGTGAAAAAATCCAAAATGAACTGATCTATTGCAATATATGTAAAAATAATAATTGTTTATTTCCATTAGAGCATTTTTGCACTCATTTAATAATTATCAGTCTGAGAGCATTAGAACCGAAGGTCATAAAACATTATACGAGTCTGTATCTGCGGGGCTCTTACTGTAATACAGTGATATATTTTATGGTATTTTTATGGTGGTTTTGTGGTGTCAATAGCCAAAAAAATGGCTATTTCTTTTCTTTTCACGCTGTATCCCGCATACAGCAGGGTACGCAGAGGGAACCTTGTATTAAGACATTCCGTTCCCCATATTTCGCTGTATTTTTCAGAATTTGCGTGTTGAGTGGCGGAACTCAACGCTGCTTCGGTGCCAGAGCAAAGAAACGATAACATTTATAAATAATAATTCATTCCCCTGAGAAGGATTTGAACCCACAGCTGTTGCGTTTACAGTCACACGCTTGGGCTACTGAGTCACGACGGCCTGTTTTTAGCTGTTAAGTTATAATTAAGTTCTTTCTGTCTACCCTGAAAAAAAATATGCATGTTAAAAGATCTTAAAAATTGTTTAGATATGTCGTGTTCTTTTTCATCGAACCTACAATATTGAAGTGGACAGGCAGATGCCGATACACTACGCCATAACGACCTCTTGCAATTTTCAATGCAATAAATATTAATACGATTTTTTTAATTAAAGTTATAAATTTTACAATACAATATATGAAGTTCTATTTCCGCATAGAAGTCAAAGAATAGAAGGCAAATGCTTAAATATCGAAAAGATAATTAAAGTAAAAAAAAAATCTTGATTTAAAAACAAAACAAATGTTGTGAGAGCCTTTGGAGAACATTTTCCGATACCGGGAATCGAACCCGAGCCTCCTGGGTGAGAGCCAGGTATCCTAGCCACTAGACCATATCGGATGTGTAAATGGAAGTGAACATTTCAATCTTATCTTTGGTTATATATATTGGTATATCTGGAAGATCACCAATTGATTATTTGTTTTAAATTAAAAAAAAATAATTCGCGCTGAGTTTCTTGCGCCGGTTCTTCTCAGGTCTTGTGAAACTTTTGTGATCTGGTGGTAAATTATTTGACGTTCAAGAAATAAAGCTTGTAACTTTTTATTTTGAATAAAAACTTTTCAATTTGAACTTGATTAATGATCGTTAATATGGCTTCCGTCATGGTAGCTGAAGGTCCAGACTCAAAGACAAAGAAATGGTCCCGAAAGAGAACTCACAAACAGCGGTTGTGGGATTGAACCCAGCCGTCGTGTCTAAGCGCGCGCACCCCTGTGCCACTGGTCCATGACGGCCTTAATTAATCTTCTTATCATATATATTAAATACATTACTATTTATAAACAAATTACGTAAAATGTATGTATGTACACTAAAACACCGTATATTTTATTCGGCCATTACAGTTAATTAACTGTTAGCAAAGCATATAAAATCATAATTAAACATAACGTTTATGCTCGTAACCGACAGACAACAAAAGCATACTTACATACAATGTTGTTGAACAATAAAATTATGTAATTAAAACGATGCTTTAGAGAGTAGAAGGTCATAAAAGTATTATTTTCGTTATACCTTCAAAATTAACTAAATAGAAGACTTGTTTTTCGGGGGGTAATAAGAATTAGAACATCCACATATTCCTTTCTTTCTGAAGAACTAGCGGACAACGCGTCTTGTCACGGCTTACAAGATGTGCGGGTTCAAAGCCCGTTAAAAAAACGTTTAAAATTTTATGTTTTCTAAAAAGTATTTTTCTTTCTTAAATATGGAATACTTTAAAGCACTTTTAAAATGTACTATTTTATAAATGTATATAGCCCAAGATCCCAGAGCCGCCAGATCTACGTCATTTTAGCAAAGTGGAAATCGAACCCATAACCTATCGCGTTTACAATTCCTAAGTCACGACTACCATCGTACCTCCCTGTGCTTTATACGTAGACATAAAACTTTATATGTAAATATGTTATCTGTACTCCACAGAGAGGCTGTTTGAAATGATAACAATACTATAATATATAACATGGCTTATGATCTTTGAACACTGAAATCGAATTAGTAGCCCCTTAGCCAAACTTCAACTTTGATTAAATTATTTTTGGGTGAAATTATTAATGAGTGTCAAACTTCCCTTACTTCCTTGTTACTGATGAAGTAACTTTTAATGTAAACCATTATTTTATTAAATGCGAATTTATTATCATAATACTTTGTTAACTTTTATCTTTTATAAATCTTAAAAGAATTCTTTGAGCTATATTTCTTTTATTTCGCATATAGCAGGATAGGCCAAAGGAAGCCAAATAGTAAGAATCTCTGCTCTTCACTTTCCGCCGAATTCTGGAGGCATTGCCTGTTGAGTGGCTGAACTCAACGCTGTGCTTTCCCTCGATACCAGCGCGAAGAATTCGGCAGAAAGTGGGGAACGGAGTGTCTTAACACTAGGTTAAGGTCCCTCTGCCTACCCTGTAGTATGCGGTACATACAGCGTGAAGCTGATTTATTTACTTTATTTTGCAAGTATAAGCAAATATATAATACCTATCAATATTGTACTTTCATTGATCAAGATTGAGAACAGCAGCTTCAATAAATCCTTCAAAGGAAATAAATTCAATTTATTAGGTCTTTACAGATAGGTCAGCGGGATTAGTTCACATCGTTCTCTTAATCCACTCCGTTCTTTCCTCAACATGGGGGAGCCTTATCGTGTTCGACGAGGACAATGCCTTTATATTACATTCTTTATTTGTGAATATTTTTAAAGAAATGTTTATATTTCGAATATTTTATTCGCTTTTTTGTTTGTGGATTTATAAAGTGGGTAGGAAAAGAAAGAAATATATATTATAAGAAATTAAACATACTCGTATTATCGGTATATACTGTACATAATAAAGGAAAATTTTCACAATCATTTTCAAAATCTTCACTCCCACTACGCAAAAATGGCCCCTAATTCGTTCCTAAAAATATTTTTCATGCAAAATATTTCCTATAATATATATTTTTCCTTTTAAACTATTGCATTAATAGTTTATAGTGTAAATAATTTATCCGTTCCGTAATTATGGAACAGATTGTAAAAGTCGGAAATAGTTTTAGTACCGCTGTCGCGCGCATACACTCTTGATTAATGATAGAATAAGAACAAAATAGAGTGTTAGTGAAATATTAAAGGGAACTATTAAATATTTTAAATAGTAATTAATTTAAGAATTTGCAGTTGCTTTATAATATTTTCTTTTTACAGAAATATTTACGTAGATATAATATTATGGAGGCCAGTCGTGTGGTAAAGGTGCAAGCGTGCCATTTTAGTCGCGACAGGCTGTGGGTTCGATTTCCAGTTAAGAAAACGAAATAAGGAAAGATAAAGGCCGGCTTTGAGTCCCGACATATAATGCACCCAGAATTTATTTATTTATAAAATAAATAATAAAAAATACATTGCAAAGTGTTATTCCCCTTACAGGTAGAAACAACATGCACCAACAGTAAACTTTTTATTTCATTCTTCTTAATATTTCGGATTACGAATATCTCGGTCTCCATACTAGTGTCTTTGAATATCCTTATACGAGGGTTATAAAGCTGAAAAAAAGTTCGAACATTGTTTTTAATTGTTTTTACATAATAATATATAAAGCAAAAGTAAATTAAGCTCCATCATAAACAGTTTTAAGCAGCTTTGAAAAGTTATGTTTAAGATTTTTATTTTTACCTGAAATTTTATACCGAGGATTTTCTGTTATTAAATTTAAGTAGCAGTTACTTCAACCACTGGGCCGTCAACCGTTATCAGAGTCCTTTTAGTATGTGTATAGCTTTATGATAAATGTGATAAAACGAGATAATAGCAATAGATAATAAAATTCGAAAAAAATTTTGTTGTAAAAGTCTCTCAGTCCGTTCGACATCCGCAAGCCGAGGTTCGAGTCACGCAGGGGGCGCCCTTACAGTCGTCGACTTTCTCACAGGCAGCCACATAATGCTTGCATTTCTTCAGGGATGGAGTACCCTCTTACTCCCCCCCATTCCTTCTCCTCCCAGTGTCGTTGTAAAAGTTAGAGTTAGCTAGTTAAAATTAATTTCACATGCTATTTATTAGTAGGTTTAGTGTTTTCAGTGTGTAAATCATACATTCTCATAATAAAATGGGACAAGCACATATTTATATTAATATTATTAATTGTTAACCTTTTTTTATAACATTATTTTATTATTAATCACAATATAATAGTCATATAAAAATATGTCAATAATATAATTATGATAGTTATAACATAAAATATATATTTTATATAAAAAGAAACTAATATAAGTACCTACATGCTCAGTAACATTATAAAGAACCTTCAATCGATCGATTCATTTCAATTCTTATTCATCCAATCCCTATTGATTTGTCTCAGCTACGTTCGGATGAATAAGTGACGGCCGTAATAGAAAAGTGTGATGGCACCAATCATTTCTCGAAGTGCTATTATTTTCTGTCAAAAGTGAGAAATTACACGACTTTTCTCTTACTTAGTTACAGTTATTTATAGATCCTTAGGCTATATACTATACTTAAGGATTTATACTTGCTCATTATTTCAGTTGTTTTGAATTGTGTAAATCATATTTTACTGAATTGGTAATTTTCATAAACAACCAATGAATCAACAAGAAGTAATTTTCATATCCATGATCTATGAAAATAGGAGTTATATTTATATTTATTTATTTGAGTTTTTGTATTTGACAATTATATATTTATACATTAGAATTTAAATTAAATCAGCAAGAAGGGGGAGGGACGGGGTAGGCAAAGGGAACCTAGTGTTAAGACACTCCGTTCCCCACATTAGATAAGATAAATAAAATATCACATTTTTTTCTAAAGGCAATATCCTTATCATGTAATATCCTTAGAAAATGTATGTAACGTTCAACAACGTTTACAAAGGCGTTATGTAGTCATATCTTAAGGCTTAGCTAGGTTGCTAGGGTTCTATATCAAATTTTTATATTTTTATGTCATGAGAAAATGCTTATCATGGTACCAGCTTTTGCTTAAGCGCTATATTAATATCTCATATAGATTAGACGGGCTGCTAGAATTTACATTGGGTTTTAGGTTTTATATCGGGAATTCAGAACTTCGAGATAAATTACAGCCTATTTGGTTCCGAGGACATAGAAAGACAAACTAATATTTAGAAAAATATACCTCTAGAAATATTTTTTAATATTTTATTTCGATGTACAGAATTAATCACTGTTACAGTATTGTTATATTTATTAAAAGAATAAACTTATATATAAAGTGGATTAGTAATAATTCAGTTAAAATACTTAATCCAATTCAGGTCAAACTTTCAAAGAAAAGAGTAAAATTTTAATGTGAACGACTAAAATTCGTTATAATATGCTACCGCCTTACGGTGAACAAAATTTTGTTCACTCCTAATTGCTGGCGCCGTTTATAAAATTAAGAGCTCCAAAGTCAAACGCGTGTTTGAGATTATAAATTCGTGTTCCACTTTCACAAGAAAGTTCGTTTAAATATATATATATTTATATATATATGTACATACATA
This sequence comes from Heliconius numata, assembly GCA_016802625.1. Lineage (NCBI taxonomy): Eukaryota > Metazoa > Arthropoda > Insecta > Lepidoptera > Nymphalidae > Heliconius > Heliconius numata. The sequence goes on from JAEBDU010000080.1 coordinate 457,930, forward strand.
AATGTGAGAACCTTAGCTGTGATATGACTTTAACATATTGCGTTGCGAAGTTAAAACGGAGAAGTTAATAAATTTATTTTGCAAAGACTGATTTATTAAACACCAAGAGAAAATATTGTTGTATGTGTAATTAACAAGTCGTCCACTTCTTATGAGGTATGTAAATAATGTTTGCTTTATTATTAAAACTCAATCAATCAGCTTCACGTTGTATCCCGCATACAGCAGGATAAGCCGAGGGAACTTAGTGTTAATACACTTCGTTCCCCACATCCCGCCGAATTCTGAAGGCATTGCGTCTTGAGTGGCAGAACTCAACGTTGCGCTTTACCTCGACACCAGAGCGAAGAAATGGATTTCCATATAAAAGTAAATAAATATTTCAGTTTCTCGAGTGGGGATCAAACTCACAACCGTCGCGTTACAGTTACGCCTTTGTGCCGACGGCTGCTTTATTATTATTTTTTATTTCATACTAGCGACCCCCTTGCGGCTTCGCCCGCTTTTACTACTGGATTATTCATATAATGTATGTTTGCAAAGCACTTAAGATAATGTGAAAATTAATTAAACTCTAATGCAACCCGCATTTTCGTAGTTTCAATAAGGATTTTCCAATTGTTTTACACAGCAAGGATTTTTTAGTAGGTACCGTAATTTTAAATCTGTGCTACTAATCTTTTCAAGTACTTATTAAAATATTTTTAAATGACTATTTTTAGATAGTTAAATGACTATTTTTAAACGGAAGAAATTATAAACAAAAGCCTACCTACTAATAACTACTACAAAAAATATGAAACCAAATATATCGCGCTAAAATAATACATTACTCCAATTATCCAATACGTGCAAACGCATCTAAATCTTCGTTGCTATGCCTCTATAGCGGGCGGGTTTTTTTTTCGAGCTTGTGGTTAATGTTGAAGAGGGTATTCTGTCCCTGATGAAAAGCAAGCACTACGTGGCTGCCTGTGAGGAAAATTAAATAGAATGCATTGGCCGGGAATCAAACCCGGGCCCGCGTGGCAGGCGAGCATACGCATACCACTGAACCACCGATGACTGCTCATGACGCGCTTGTATAAGCAAAACGTCGCGGGGCGCGTTTCGCAGCAAGGATGTTTTGATATTGTAACAACTTCTAAAGTACTTATTAAAATGAAAAAACAGTAAAAGACAGTTTTGATCTACATTAAATGGCCAACGTAACTAATATACTTATTTATATGCTGAGAGTAAGGGATAAGTGAAACTTGAGTAACATACAGCTGATGTGTCAACGGCGGGATGTGTCAACAATTAAATGCATTTTTCTCTAAAAGTATTCGCAATTTCGAAATAGTGTAAAAAGCAAATTTTATCTTCGTTTAACGTAGAAAATTAATAAAGTATTTTAAAGGATAAGGATTAATACCATTATGGAAAAATATCTCTCACAATAAAAAACATATTGAAATTACTATTTTTAGACAGAAATATGATCACTACACGTTATTCTTAAAAGATAAAAATATGCTGTCGCGGACTTTTTCGTAGATCTTATTAAGAGGAACAATACCCCAGTACATTATTTTCATGTAGTACTTACCATTAAAGCAGCGCATGCGCGAAAGTGTCTCAACGGGTAGGACTTTAGACACATTTATCGTATTTATGTTAATTTACATAAGAATGTACAAATAATAAACTATATATAAACCTTCCCTGAGAAATACTCGACCTAATGGTGAAAACTGCATAAAAATCCGTTGGGTGGTTTAGAAGAAGAAGAGTTAGAAAGTTCAGACAGACACGAAAAGCGACTTTGTTTTATAAGATATAGGATGTACAAGGTATTAGAACCATAGGCGGACGCTACCTACTAACACTAGAGTTTCAGGACATAAAATAACACCACACGTATAAGACGTGCGGAGAACTAGACCTAGGACATAAAGTAGTATGACAAACGTACTAAACATACACCAAGACGTAGAACGACGACCAACGCCATACAACCATCGAATACGTACCGCGAGCCCACTGTAGACGACTTGTCTTTGGAATGTAGTTGAAACTAAATTTTAACTGCAATTTATTAAGTTCGTTCGCACAGACCAACGGACAAACAAACAAGCAGACAAATCATTAACATTTTTTTTCTTATATATCTTTCATGCACAGACACCGATCCATTACTATTTTATTATAAATATAGATTGGTAAATATATAATAACATATATATATATGTATATACAACGAGTATATCCCAACAAGTATATACATTGTAGCAGCGGACCGATTTACCCGATGAACTCCCAAGTGGTTTAACCATCATTTACGTTCCGTCGTAACAGTTTGCATTATTTATTTCATTGCATATGTTATCTTTGACGTTCAAAACTCAAATAGATTTTATAAACAAATATTTTTATTCTAAAGCCAGCGAAAACTGATAGATGTATTAAAAATGGTATTTAATTTAGTTACCGTAATGTATTGAACTACAACTTTGCCTTTGCCGTGTGTTTGGTGAATTCAAGCCTTTAAAGTAAAAAAAAATGATATTTTTACCTACTTTCCCCATACGAAGTAATTGGATTCCATATATCACTCTCTCGATCTTCATTTTACCAGTAGTGCTAGTCCACTAGATCTTGTGTAATCCACCTAAAGCGGTGATAATCACAGAATTTTTCAAATCATTTAATGTATCGAGACCATTTTTAGGCTCACTGCTGATCTTTGACTGTGGGAAACGAGTCTTAGTAGACCAAATATTCTAATTCATCATTTAAAAAAAAAGATTTTCCATCACATCTCTCTCTCTCTCTCTCGAAACTTTGAAATTATTCATGATACGTTCTTTTACTCATAATAACCTTAATACTCTAGATTTTTTTATATAAAACCAATAATAGGGCTGTTATATTATGTTAACAAGACACTAAGAAATATTATAAGCAGCGTACAATGTAAAGAAGTCTACTTGTCTTTAGAGGTACTATAGAAAAAAGGTAAAAGTAATGAAATAATTTTATATTACTTATGTAAAGAAAATAGAGAAAATAAATTAATACAAAATTTCATCCCCTTTTTAAATATTTAAAGAAGGGTAGAAATATTGAACACAAGGTGATGAAAAGGTTCCTTCAAGAAGAATTTAACTAACTCTAACATTACGCCCTTAGCTATTTGCCTTTTAAATAATATCAAGTTTATATATTAACAAGAAATTTATAGCTAGCAATTGTTAGTAGACAATCGTTTTAACCAATTTACCATAAATTGAATAGAGAGGAACAGTTACTGAATCCCTCGGTGATAGTTTGCTGGCCTTTATCTTATCGGTTTGAAAGATGTCTCAATAGTCTAGTAAATTTGGACGATCGAATTTAGCTATAAGATAATACCCTCTTTTAGTCGTGTTATGTCGGTTATAATATAAATTGTGAACCCTAAAACAATTCCTAGAATATGTCTAAACCTTTTAAGGTTTAGACATATAGGCTTTAGCCTATGAACGTAATATTAAACTGAAATATTTATATTAAAAATAGAAATAATACGCATTGGTTATAAAATATAATATAATTTTTCTTCAGCATCACGCTGTATCTCGCATGTGGCAACTTAAGCCGAGGGAGTCTAGTGTTACGACACTCCGCTCCTCACTGTCCGACGATTGCTGGACACATTTAAGTGGCGCAAACTCAACGCTTTACGACACCAGAGCGAATAAATGATAAAATAAATATTTAATTTCATTGAATGGGAATCGAACTCACAACCTGTCCTTTTTACAGTCACACTTTGTGCCCTTGCACATCGACTTTTCTTAATAGAATATCATAGTTTATTTATTACTCGATTGTGTGAAAAGATATCATGTTTGGCTTCTACTTACTCGATACGCCCATCTCTGGAACAATGAGAAACCTCTGTTAACCTAAGAAAAGAATAAGAAAGAATGATTATTGGCAAGATTGATCGCTTATTAGAAATAATACCACAAGAATGTAAAAGTAATATGGGATACTGGTCCATATTCATTAATCAGTACCTTTTTGTTCTACAAACTTTTATATTCTCAGCTTCACGCTGTATCACGTGTAGCGGGTTAGGCAAAGGGGGCGTAGTGTTAAGACACTCCGCTACCCAGTGGCGGTACTCAACGCTGTGATTTGTGTACGTGAGCACATAAAATATCTTTTAGTTTTAAAATTGAAGCGTAAATAAAATTTTTTACTTTTATTTAAATTCCCTTTTTTAAATAAATACAATCTTGTTGTATTTACATTGTATATTTTTTGGGCAGTTTTATATATATTTTTTCAATACAATATGGTTCCTGATATAACGATATATGTAAATATGTGTTATTTATAAAAAAAAAAGTTTTTATAATAAATACTCCCTATTTATGTCATAAGAATAAAATTGCTGAAAAAATTCTGGTAAAACTTGATATATAAATAATTATTCTTTTTTTTCAGTTATGTTACTGTACTTAGATGAAAGTACTTCTTCTCTTCTTCTGAAAGTACTTCTGGAGACACTGAGATTAACTAAAATTGGTAAGTTAAGTTGTATTTTATATTTCATTTAAAATAACCTTATTTTTACAACCTACAAGTAAAACAGCTCGCTCGATAAAGAACCTCAACAGTTTTTGAGTGCTTTGTGCTATCATCTACGCGTTTTAAACTCGTAATCTCCTTATTTTAATTCTGCGATAAAACTTAATACTTAGCTAAGTAACAAAAGTCCTTAATTAAATCCTCAACTTCGCTACCTACTTATTATATAAAAAACCATTCTACATTTTTGAAATTGTTAAATATTTTAGTTAAAGAGAGATTTTTGTTTCCATGGTTTGTTTAAACAAATAGTTTCGTAAGAAGAAGAAAATTGAGTAATCCTTTTCTATATTATTGGCTGTTGTGGCGCAGCGGCACAAGGGTGTGACTGTACCGCGACGGTTGTGGGTTCGATCCCCACTCGAGGAAATGAAATATTTATTTACGTTTATATTTCCATTTCTTCGCTCTGGTGTTGAAGCAAAGCGCGGCGTTGAGTTCTGCCGCTCAACACGCAATGCCTGCAGAATTCGGCAGAAGGTGGGGAACGGAGTGTCTTAACACTGGGTTCCCTCTGCCTACCCTGCTGTATAGTGGGGGATACAGCGCGAAGCTGATTTTTTTTTATATTTTCACTGACTACTTTAAGTATGTTTTGAATTGAAAAGAAATACAATTAGCAATCATCACAAAATCAATTAGAAATCAAGCTTTGAATTTCTTACCAAAATATAATATGTCTAGGTTATGTAGATTTTTCTTATATTCTATATCTGACGTAACATACAGACAGCACAGCCACCCGCTTTATATATGTTCTACATATACATATATGTTCTACGTTTATTATTCGACCGTACCGTACTGCCTATTCCGTGTCGGTGTAAGAAAATCGGCATTTTCTTGCTTATATTTCCATTACATATAAATATATTATTTTCTTTTTTTTTCATTTTCACACTGTATCCCGCATATAGCAGGGTAGGCAGAGGGAACCTAGGTTAAGGACAAGGTTCCTCATTTCGAAGTTTCGAAACTCAACGCTGCGCTTTTGCATTACTGTCAGAGCGAAGAAATAAAAATATTCATAAATAATAATTCATTTCGCTGTAGTGGGAATCAAACCCCCGACTGTCGCGTTAAAGTCACACCCTTGTGCCGCTGCGTTACAACGGTGTCGAAACTCGAAACCTCGACGTCTTAAAAAAATATATTATTCCTAGTTCTAAAGCAAAGATAGTTTTATTTACAAACAAAGTTGTATATTTATAAAATTTATGCTCCAAGCTTGCAATAACTAATTAATTGACAACACTAACATTTAACGTTTATTTTGTCGAAGAAATGCTTTGAGAGCGAAAAGTAACAATTTTATTTCTTTCTGAATCTAGTTTGCCTTTTAAATAAGTATAAAGGAAAAAATATAAATAGAAATCTTTTTATTTGAAACTTTTACAGTCAAAGTAAAGCTGCCAACATAAAGCATTGAAGAGACATTTAGGCTTTTAACGTAATGACGCATACCTTTCTCTATTTAATCCTTGTGTATAATAAATTCGTATTAAACGGACGTTACCTAATTTAACATAATAACGTGGTTATAAAGTTAATATATTAAGCAATATATTATTATTATTGTATTTAGTACTGAGGCCAGTCATGGCACAGAAGTGTGGCCGAAAACCTACTGGTTGTGGGTTCGATCCCCACTCGAAGAAATGAAATATTTACTAAAATTTATATTTCGACTTCTTAAAATGTAATTTTTGCGATGTGACTTTTGATGTACTGATCTTCAAATTAGGTAAAGATATTTTTTTTTATTATTTAAAATCGAACATCTATTGGATTCATCTATATTCAACCTCAACTAATATTCGTAAATACGAGGTGTGTTCAAAAAGTAAGGTGACTTTGTATTTTTAAGAAAAAATATTTATTTATTTATCAATATTTATGTTGTCCCCTTCAAAGTAATCCCCCTCAGATACAATACACTTATGCCAACGGTTTTTCCAATCGTCAAAGCACTTCTCATAAGCACTTTTCGGTATAGCCTTGAGCTCTTCCAGCGATGCAGTCTTTATCTCTTCAATCGTTGCAAATCTCCGTCCTTTCATAGGTTTCGATATCATAACCATATACCCATGATTCGTCACCAGTTATGACCCTTTTGAGTAAATCTGGGTCGTCGTTGACGTCATTCAACAGTTCTTGAGCGATGCTCATGCGACGGTTGTTTTGGTCAAAATTTAGCAATTTCGGAACAAACTTCGCTGACACACGTCTCATGCCCAAAACGTTAGAAAAAATTTCATGGCACGAGCCAAGCGATATACCAACATCCTCAGCAACTTCTCTGATTCGACGATTTTCCAGAACAATTTTCTTCACTGCTTGAACGTTTTCATCAGTTGTTGACGTGCTTGGGCGTCCAGAGCGAGGCTCGTCATTGGCATCTTCCCGGCCATCTTGGAAGAGTTTGTACCACTTGTAAACATTTTTTTTACTCAGAACAGTTTCACCGTATGCCACTGTCAACATTTTAAGTGTTTCGGAGCACTTTATTTTATTTTTTACACAAAATTTGATGCAAATCCTTTGATCCATATTTTTCGATAGCAAGAAATCGTCGAGCACGCAAAACACTTATAACCTTTACGCCTCTCCCAACCAAACAAAAAATGCTATACACTTGAAACTTGGTACAGATGTTCGGGAAGAGTGTACCAACATAACAAAATAAAAAAATCGATAATCGAAAGTACGTTGCCCGCCTAATTTGAAAAGTCACCTTACTTTTTGAACACACCTCGTATATAATGAAAAATTGTTAGTCCCTCTGCCTTTTCTGCTACATGCGGGATACAGCGTGAAACTGAAAAAAAAGGTTGGATCAGATAAAAGATCAGAAAGTGATAAAACTAAAAACATTCTATAGCTATTTTTACAAGAATACTAGACTATTCTAGATAATATTAAAAAAATTAAGTAACCTAAGCTCATATAATCTTACAGCACTCTAGACTTAAATTATCATATTAAACAACTGCTTATTGTTATGAAAGTGGTGGGAAATGGCCGCGTAATTATTGTTATAGTAATGCGGGTTTCCGTGAAACAATGCTCGCTTATTGTCCTTAGTTGTGCTTGTACGAGTATGTGCGTGTAAGATATAATGAATCAACACTAGTGTTGACATTTTGGATATATATGGTCGTAAAATATTAATAACATCCTTGTATTACGTAAGGTAACGTTGAATAAGCGTTAGTTTTGGGTACGAATCGTATTAGAAAAATATTTGTTTTACTATTTTTTCTTTTTTTTATGGTAAGATGTATTCTGAATAAACGAGTTAGTTTTAGGTTCAAATTTCACTCGAAAATATTTTTTTAATGGCTAATTGGTTTTTTTCTTATTTCTACCTGAGGCAGTGTTTCCAGGTCGATATGACTTGGATACCTTCAAAAAGCGTGTCTATCTCCATCTTAAAGGCCGGCAATGCACCTGTAGCTCCTCTGGTGTTACACGGAGTCACTTACCATCAGGTGACCCGTACGCTCGTTTGCCTTGTTTTATTTCATAAAAAAAGTTTAGTTTTATAGGTTTAAAACAAATTAAAATAACAAAGGACGATAAAACTTCCCAAAGATATTTAGCACTTCAGAACTGGGATAGAGTAGAACAAGTATTTGCTCGCTGGTCCCTAAGTTTACTTTAAGTTCCGCAGTAGTGCTTTAACAGACAGAGAACCTAATGTTCTAGTTCTATTTCTACGGTTTCGTACTATTGTTGGATGAATTGTTTAAAAAATATATGGAATTTCCAGTCAGAATTATCACGTTCTTTAAATTACTTTATCATATAATGCTAGCAAAATATTTATTTAAATAATAGAATAGAATAAATAAATGCAAAAGTATATACCTATGTAAAATATAGAATACATAGTATAGAAGAGAAGAAAAAATATAATATTTTTTAAATTCCAATATATTCAATTAATTTAAAATGACACGTATAAAAAAACCCATAATAAGTATGGGTCCAATTCCATTTCAATAAAAAGTATTTAAGTCATTGCAACTCAAAATTGCTTTTTAATATTATTAACAACATAATATAATATTTTTATTTTAAAAATTTTACATATGAAAATATAAGAAAATATATGACATCTATATAGTCTAAGGTAAATCTGTTTAACGTTTATATCTTGTTTAAACTGAAACGCAATATGAAGCCTAATCAGTATTTGTTTGTGTAGGCGCCTCCAGTGGGCTTTGCGAGATTCGCTGCAATCCAAAGATATTGTAAAGCTTGGGGCGAGCTCTGGGATTCCTAGAAAATCCAACCAGTTCATATTCATTTTATTCCTGCTTGAAATAAACGTTGGCTTTTCTTTAGATAAAATAAATAATTTACATTGAAAAAGATATTCTTTTTTGTCGATTTTTGTTTAATATAAATATTTTACAAGCTCAATTCGAGAATATAGATATGAAGGAAACGTATATAAATTAATATACTATCGATACCCACCACTAGCATTCCCACTGTTATGAAACAAGCGCTAATTAGTATACAAGCCTGTCCTACAGGAGACGCCTTTGCCGTCGTCGACATCCTCTCAAGCAGTCATATAATGCTTGCAATTTCTCAGGGATAGAGAAGAGAGTATCTCCTTGCCGACCAACCCAGAGTCGATGTAAAGGTAAATGGGGCTAATATCATTCAGCTCATGTGAAAAACAAAAGAACGTCGTTCGGAACAGTGATTGCAGTCTAATTTCTAATAATATAAATAAAAAATTTAACACCATCATTACTCAGTTGAAAAGAGCTGAATGCTACACATGAGGTTTATGGATTCATATTTGATATTTTTTAATACTTAAAATATTTAGTTTATATTGAAAAATGATTTTGTACGCTCAGTGCTTTTGATATGGTGTATTGCAGAGCCATTAGATACTTTTATCCGATCAAATCCCAAAAAATAATGCAGAATGGAGAACTGAGTGTCATACCAAAAAAGCGAAAGTTGCATAAAAATGTAAAGAGTTGCTCATTTAATATGAAAATATTATTCAAACACATCGTTTGGATTGTAAATATAATACAAATATTTATATTAAGAAAATATGAAACGATCCAAGTTTTCTGCAAATCTGAATAAATTTACACGCCCAACGCAAAGGAAACTAAAAAGTGTAATTACGATTTGAGGATTGTCATTGATCGATATCGAATTATATTTTCCATTTTCTTAGATTCGTTTTTATTTTTCAAGAAATTTTATTATTATTTTGTTCAGTAATTAATGCTACTAATATTATAAATGTGAAAATTAACGAGGATGAATATTTGTTCCAGTTTTACGGAAAAAAAAAAATTGAACGGAATTAGATAAGCTATAATATTGCAAATACATATTATAGCTTGCTTTGGGTCGCCAGTGTTTTGTATATTATATTTTTATAGCAAGCAACAAATTTTAATATAACGTGAGCGTGATGGATGGAGGAACCTAAAGGTGCACTTTGTATTATGAGACTGAAATAAATATAAAAGATAAGTATATAACAAAAATGGAAAAATGGTAACTTTATTTTTTACTAAACTTCATATATTTTAAATTTAAAATTAAAACAATTCATACGAGGTGTTCATGTAGACTGTTTGAACCACTAATGGAAGGTGGATCCTGTTAATCCTGAGCATATCCTACATCTAGGTCAATATTGTACAGAGATAAAATTGGTAAAACAAAATGGAATTGTATAAAGCTATCAATTTTATTTATTTACAATGTTTTTTCTATCTGCCCCAACATAACGCTCTAGTTGTTGTATAAAGGTACTATTATATTTGCAATAACATTCACATTAAAAAACATTGTTAGCTACTCGCTATATACCTAACATATATTTATATAGTTGTTTCTATTACATTTAAAACTCTCTTACTACTAGAGCGCGTTCGTTTTTAGACCTACAATTTATTAGCCAGCCAGCTCTTTCTTTTTTTTATCTTTCTTTTTTCTATACTTTTCTTTCCTTTACTTTTACGCAGTCCCCAACACTGCATTTGTCACCACTCATTACTCGTTACCCTGGGGGACGCTCAAATATTATGATTGATTATGGTGCCTGTCCTTTTATCTATGAAGTATCGCAGTTCAAACCCCCAATGATACATATATTATAAGGACCAAGATGAAGTTTAATATCGAAGAAATGTATAATGAGCCAATAAGGCTTTTAAAATTGAAAAATAGTATAATGTAAAAGAATATTTATTTTTAATACTATACTTCAATCAAGGTTCGAAAATATGCACAGCATCCAATAACAAGTTCAGGAAGCAAACAGCTGCTGGAGTGGAAAATTCGCGAGAAAAATCTTGCCGCGCCTTTAATAAAATAACTGCAAAACAGGCAACGCCCGAGGCTAGTCTACATTTCAATTATTATATTTTGATTAAACTTTAAGATTAAACTTTAACTTTTACTTTAAATTTCAATAATATTATTCAGTTATGGTATTTTCTCATATCTCAATTTGAATTTTTGCGATATTTACGAGTATATTTAATAATTTTCATAGTCCTTAAAAAATTGTTTCTTTGTTGTCTAGAATTAAGTGAATTTGAAGAAATGTGAAACTCTAAAAATATTGTTGTTTATTTAGATTTTATTATTACGTTAGGTAACTGCTTAGATTATTATATCTTGGTAATATTATATTATTTTTTAACCCATCGATCGTATTACTACGGCGGCTTAGTAAGAGATAGGTTCTATGTACTCGTATTATTATTATTGAGAGAACAAAGAAGAGCTTATTGGATTCATTTAAGTGGAAATTGAACTCATATTAGATTCAAATTAAAAAATACAATTTTATACATATTAGATACAAAAAAACCGGTCAAAAACGAGTCGGACGGTTGCGTAGGGTTGCGTGGAAATTTGCGGCATAAACTACTATATCTTTTAATTGCGTTGGATTAGAAGTTTAATATTTTCATAGCTTGGAGCTATGAAAATATTAAACTTATAGTTAAACGGGACTTATAGTAGACTTGATTACTTAATACAAATTCAATTTGATACCTCCGCGCGTTCCTGAGAAAAAGAGTCATGACAGACGGACGGACAAAAAGATTTGGTTTTATCGTTCGGAACCCTAAAAATAACGAAAAATACCCTAAAACACCCCAAGAACATATACATAATCATGAGAACATGAGAAAAAAGCAACATACGAGGATAAGTCAGTCGTCGTCGGCATTTTAAACATCGTTTTTATAAATGCGCCTATAATTTACAGAAACGTTTATGTAATCCCCCACAGGGTATGCGAGTGGCCTCCCCTAATTGTTTAGCGGTCACATGATACATTTTACCGTGTCATTTTACCCTTATCACGTTACCCCCAGTTAAAAATATACCTGTATTATTACGTCATTGTTAAGTAAATATGACATGATAATTTCAAAACAATGCGTTTGAAGCTGTAGATTAAGAAAATCAATAATAATCAGCTTCACGCTGTATCCCGCACAAAGCACAGCAGGGTAGGCAAAGACAAGGGTAGGTTAAGACACTCCGTTCCCCACTTTCTGCCAAATTCTAGAGGTATTGCGTGTTGAGTGGCAGATCTCAACACCACGCTTTACCTCGACACCAGAGCGAAAGAAATGGAAATATAAATTTAAATAAATTATCGACAAAAATAAATAACATCCCCACGAATAGGAATCGAACCTACAACCGTTGCGTTTACATTTAACCCTAGTACCCTACCACCACCACTTTTAAGTGTAACAACACAAAATTATTTGATATCTAACCAATGGGGTCATTAGCAAACATTTGTCATTTTCAACTCAGTTTGACATTTCATTCAACTGATGAGCAGATGCCGGCGCGTAATCAATTGTCAGATAAGAATAATTTGTGTTTCCCTCGAGTGCCTACTTCATAATATTATAATATAATATTTATTCTGTAGATAATATGCGAAATGAGTGTATTTTACGTAACAATCTAAGAATTTATTCTATTCTAATATTATATTATGTTAAGTACGATTTAATACTAAGCTTAACATAAAGTTGAGGCGGCTAGTGTGTTTGTAACGCGACGGTTGTGGGTTCGATCCCTACTCGAGGTAATAAAATATTTATTTACATTTATATTTTCATTTCTTCGCTCTGGTGTCGAGGCAAAGAGCGGCGTTGAGTTACGCCAATCAACACGCAATGCCTCCAGAACCCGGCGGAGAGTGGGGATTGGAGTGTCTTAACACTAGGTTCCCGCTGCCTACCCTGCTATGTGCGAGATACTCTTGGCTGTAACGGTAACATGTCTTGCCATATATAAATGTGTAGAGTTATGACCTCAGTGCAGTGCCTGCAACGTATATGTATATAACTTTGGTTATATGTACGTATATATGTCATGCGTAATTCGACCTTACTGCCTGGAACTATGATGCTTTTAGTTTCACGTTATATCCCGCACTTAGCAGGGTAGGCAGAGCAAACCTGGGAACATATTGTCAAGATACTCTGTGTCCATTAGGAAAGTTCTGTTTTCCATTTTCCGCCGAATTCTTGCGCCGTTACCAGAGCAAGAAAATAAAAAAATATTAAGTATTTAATTTTCTCGACCAGGAATCGAACCTATATCCGTGCCTCTATACCACGATTTGCTTGAAAAAAAAATAAAGAAAAAACCAATTTTATGTTAACTAACGTTACAGAATCTATCAACCATAATATATATATATTTTAATTGAAGTAATTTTGATCACTTTAAAATGTAACAGCATTAAAGCTGTGAAATAATAACAGGCAGACGTGAGTTCTGGTATTAGCAACTCAACACAATTATGTTGATTACACCGAACTGAGGTAAATTGTTGATTGCGGAAGTGGTTCATCATTATCTAATTAGTGATGTGTATTGAAACGTAAATATATAATCATGGTAATTGAATACAATGTCATTGGGGCTATTGAACTAGATTTTAACAAATATTTTTGTGCTATATTTTGTGCTATATAATTATTTTGATTTAGATATTGAAGAAAAAATCATCTTTGACCATTTTTTTTAAAATAAATTCCAAAATAAATTCCATTTCAGTCCTCTAAAACTGATTGAATTACGAATACTAAGAATACGAATACTAAGATTAGAAAATCTTATGTATCTAATAAAATATTTACTATAATGGTGGCCATTTGTTGGACGACGACAGAAAAATATTAGTTTTTAGTTCATTCCAATTGTAAAAAAATAATCTACGTAATTTGAATCAGGTCTTACTTAATTTTTTATTAGATGAAGTTTTTACTAAATAAATATTTATTGCCTTAAGTGGGGATAAGGGCCCCTTAAATCCATGGTGCACCCCTGGTCAAAAACTAGAACTCCAATATAGAACGGATCTACAAGCTATTTTAACTGAAGTAAATCAACATTAAAGGAAAATTTCAAGGTTTTCTTTTAATTTAGCTGCAACCTCCATAATTTACGGAAAATCAACTATTACTTAAATATAATACATATATGTATGTTTTCACAAAGTTACATGAATTTCCAAATTTATTTTGTAATGTTTGATTAACAAAAGCTTGTGTAATTTCATTTACTATAAAATTTTAATATGCTGTCCCAAATTTCCATAGTACAACAAAATGTTTAATAAATGAGGTTAAATATACTTGTGCTTGTAAATTTAAAATATTAATATGGATCGATAACATAACAATTTTACAGTTTAAGTAAGGATTTTTTCCAGCTTTACGTTATATCCCGCTTATAGCAGGATAGGCAGAGGGAACCTAGTATTTCGACATTCGAGGAATTCCGCCGTGTAAATATATTTTTATTTTTTGTAACTCGTAGTGTTTGGTATATTCGTAAACTATTGTTACTTAATTTAAATATTACAAGAAAGTTTAAATTAAACTCATAGTGAAATTATAACGAAATGTGTAATTATAACAAAAAGCGAACTTTCCTGGCATATTTAAAACTTGCGGCACTAGTAGGTACGTGTATCTAGCGCCACCTGTAAAATTTGAAGTTTCACTACATTTGCATACTTTGTACGTCTATTAAATTCAAAAACTATAACTTTCAAAATAAATTACATATCATTATCAAAATCTAGTGTAATTTGATTCAGTTTTTTTAAATTACGTTTTTTTACTTATTTAATGTTTTTAACTCGACCAGGAACACTGTCACATATTATGATACAAATATGTATTTCTTCTTCTTTTCAGTCATTTCAATCCTAATTACACAGTTTAAAATATTCGTATAGATACTAAGTAATATTTAGTATTTTGTATTAAAGAAACTTACAAATTACATCATGGAAAAGACAAGGTAAACCAGCGATCGAGGTTTTCTAATATGTTATTGATATGAATCTATCGTGGAAGAAGAAAGCTAGCTAGGAAATAGCACGTAGGCTTGGGAGTCGTCAGTATTCACGTGCATGTGTTGGAGCAGAAACCGTTGAAAGCTACTTTGATGCTGCGTCTACATTAATACAAAAATTATTTAATCATTTTCTCTTAGGAATTTAAGTATAATTTAGATTAAAGAGTATGATACTCTTTTATACGTTTTAATTCTTGGCAGAGAATTCACTTCATGACCTGTTATTCACTACTAAGCTAAATATGTTAAATAATCATTAGAGCTGCAATAATATCTAAGTAAAATTAATGGTAACAATTAGCTTAATGGAAAATGTTTGTATCAAAACAAAAACAATTACAAAAACCAAAATAAATCAAAAACAACAATTAAGTTTATTCATCAAGTCTTTCGAACATTCTTTTGATTTTAGTAGGAAAAAAATACGAACGAGATTAACATAAAGAGACATCTTCGATATTAATGAATGCTTTTATCATAAAACGTCGTTCAGTTCAATTTTCTTTGAAGATTTGAGCAAATTGACTATAATTTATATATAAATGTTATTTCAAACTGATTTAGAAATGGTGAGTTCTCTTTTAGTTGCGTGGATGGATGGAGTACACAGGTAGTGGGTTCTGTTCCTACTCGAAGCAGTGAGATATTTAATAGACACTTTAAAACAACCCACCGTTCACAAACCAATAATAGTCACACATATTCCAATACTGTAGAATACCAGGTAAAGCCATATAACATGTAAATATTTTTCCCATACAACAATTTCCAGAGTAAACAACGTATATTATAACCTGCATTGTTTACTCTGGCGTCCACACTACACTGGAACACTGTAAAGCAATTAGAAAGGTTAAGCTAAATAAATTTGAAAGCACGTCCCTAGGTAACGCCAGAGGCGATGCAAGTGCTTTATACCTCACTAACTGAATACCAGTATACTGTCTGGACGTTAGCTAAATGTAAATTCAAACTGGTCTTTTACTGGATGTACTACGAGTACAATAGAATTTCAAATTGGTTATTTTGGTTATGTATACCGTTTATTAGCATAATATGCATGTGACGTTGAGGTTATTTGGGGGGGTAGGGGCACAAATTGTCAATGTAAAAGCTAAAGTTATGGGTGGGTTTGATTCCCACTTGAACAAATTAAATATTTAATATTTTTATTTCTTGGCTCTAGGGATGAGGCAAAGCACAAAGAAGCAAATTATATTATAATAGCAAACCTCAATTTTAAACATATTATTTACAGGACCTAATAAGAACTCAGATCAATCCATAGGCTTAATCATCCTTCCAGACAGAGACATACATTTAGCTGGCGTTACGTCTGATAGGTCTTCACTTTTAAGTTAGTAGGTACCCATACTATCTTAACTAGATTTTAAACTAATAATCCTCAAAATATCAGCTTTGTTAAAATGACGTAGGTCTGGGAGACCTGGGATCTTGGACTAATATAAAAGTTTTCAAAAATCGTATGGAAATCGTATCTATAATGAGCATAAAATATACTAAAATGGCTCATATTTCACCATTACAACTTCTATATGTAAATTTAATTAATGTAAAATTTTAAAGCTTAATACAAATTTAAGATTTTTCAGTTTTTACAATTTCCCCATATAGGTTTCGAATGGCGCAAACGAAGATAACGAAGAAACGTAATTAATGCAAAATCTCTAGTAATAAAATTTTATATTAACTGTTGAGCACTGCAGTTCACATTTTAATACCTTTCCAATTTTACATCGTAATATGTATTTCTAACAACCACTTACATAAGATACGTAGCGTGCCGTACCGCATATTAAGTGAAGAGCACAAGCGACGAAATTAAAGAGCGTCTCCATTCAAAACTAACGTCGCGGAAGAAGCTGAAATATTATTTTCACGGAAATTATCGTTATAATTTTATACAATTAGATCTTTTATTAAATTGAAATTATACTTTCTAAATCAAAATATTACACGTTGGTGAATTTTTTGAAATAATGTTAATCGATGGATATTTTTTTTTCAATTTCACACTGTATTCCGTATTTAGTAGGTAGAGGGAACCTAGTTTTACGACCCTCCGCTCTCCACGTTCTTCCGAATTGTTCTTCAAATTCTTTAAAAAAAAATTGGCATTGCGTGTTTAGTGGCGGTTGTCAACGCCGCGATTTGACCAGAGCGAAGAAATGAAAATATTAAATATTTCATTTCCTCAAGTGGGAATCGAACCCACAACATGTCGAATCTACAGTCACAATACATACATGTTTATAGTGTACATTTTACACTATATACATACAGACGCTATAGTGACAACGATTTTCCTCTTATCGATATATATAAACTGTAGCTTTGGCTGTTTTTACCTAACAAGCAAAATCTCAACGATTTTATTTCCGCCTAAAACGCAGGAATTATATGAATGAAGATAAAAGAATATTTTTCAGAATAGTTACAAAAGTGTACTTTAAATTCGAAACCACACAGAGTCGTAAAAATCTGGCTATTATTTGTCCACTTCACAGTATCCTAAAATCCTACCACTCTATCTGGATTTAGAGGCTGCTATAAATGACCGGGGTAAAGTAAGTAAAAATACTGTTTTTATAGCAAAAATATACAACTGTGAAAATATTCTGCGAGACACTAAAATTAAGTGAAGTTCAGATTTTGAAATTGATATAATATTTCTATTTATGTTTATTTATCTCTAGATCAAGAGTTTTACGTAATTATCGTTCAAAACGATTGCTGTAGTCATAGCATCGTATCAGGCAGAGGAAACTTAGTGTTGAGGCACTCCATTTTTTACCGTTTCTTCGTCTATAAGAACGGAAAAATTAAAATAATTTATGTCGAATTTGAATCAATCAATAATGGCGACTTATTATTTTTTATTATTTTCATGTAAAATAATGATCAAAGGCAGTATTTTCAACAAAAAAAACATACATTTACAACCTACGCAACACTTGAGTTCGTACCGTGTTTTGAAAACATGTTAATTTCCTCCAATCTCACAGTAAATTTATGCTGAAGAAGTATTTAGCGACGAGAAAATTATTACAAGACAAAGATCAAAGGCTGTAGGATTAATCAGAGTTTTATGGTGCGAATAAAATATCAGGGACCTTTGAAGAAAGTCTCGTTAGCACGGCACTGTGTACTTGGGATAAGTATCTAATCAATTCACAACAAAAGGAATGAGATCACGCTTAAAATAAGCTACGAAATTTCTAATTAGCTTATTATGTTGTAAATATTTCTTATTAAAGGTTGTGTTTGTGGAATAGCAACTGGTGGTTAATATTTTTAGTCTAAATTTGATGGTAGTTGGTTCGATTCCCAAGCGTTTATATTAAAAGAGTTTTGGTCTCTCCGTATTTGGTAAGTAAACTTGAGAATACATTGTTTAACATTAAACTTTCCTCCATTAAGGAAATTTGTTGAACTGAAAAATAAATTTACTATTTAAATTGGTTACAATTATTATTTTAAAATATGGTTCATTCAATTAATAATTTACGGAAACGCTTGTTCGCACCGTTTACATATAGATAAAGAAAACCTAGTGTCACTGCACTCCATTATTAGTCCAACTTTGAACTTTCGAACTTTCTTTAATAACATTGCTTAATGACAAAATTAACTTAATAATAATTAAATTAATACTTTCAGAATTCGGTGTAATGTTAGGAGCGGAGTGTCTTAACACTAAGCTCATTCTGTATAATATATAATCATCAAAATATAAGGTAATATATATATGTAAGCACAAACATAATATTGCAGGTCATAGAATATATTCATATTAAAACATTTTAAGCGGGAATTCGAGCTATAAATAGAATGTAATTCATACCTGAAATAATGAGAGTGCTACTTTCTTTCCGGCCTTTACTCTTTAACAAAGACTTATTTCTTGCTACGGAAGTCTAAAAGCTGAATTGAAAAAAGGAAGCTATTATATAGTATATTCACATTTTAGTTCAAATAGTAAACGCCATAACAAAATTATATGCTTTTCAGATACGCTTTTGTGAAAAATGTATGCTCTAATTTTATATAAAGCATTTCTCATGTTATCTTTGTACTATATTTTTATAATATTATGATGTGATATTCTTTTACTCGGTAGACAAAGAGGACCTAGAGTTATGGCTCTCTGTTATTCAGTGCAGTGTAAAGATAACTAACTATAACGTTGTATTAAAAAAGTGTTAATACGGTTGAAGCCAGTCATGGTGTAGCACAAGCGTGCGACAGGCTGTAGGTTCGATTCTCATT
>JAEBDU010000081.1:0-29800 GCA_016802625.1 Heliconius numata
TGTTAAGCAGTCTTTTTACAATATAAAAGTAGATTACTAGAATATTCTGATTTACGATACTAGTTTAAAATTTTGAATGAGTCGGATTGAAAGCGTAACAATATCTTGAGGTGGCGCTGGATGCTTGAAAATTTCTTAAAATAAAATGCGATTTTATGTACGTCATATATATTTTTCCTTTACTTAACATATTCTATAATAAATATAAATGAGTATAAAAGAGCCATTTTCCAAGAAAGTCAAGTTATCATGGAATTTAAATTAAGCGTTTATTTGTGACAATTACTTTTAAGCACATTGATAAAGGTACATCCGTTCTTAATATATTCAATTTTATTATTCACTCAAGTATCGTATTTTAGTTTTTTTTTATATACAAAGTTAGGTAAGTCATTTATGTAGCTCGTGTTAATTAGTTACATGATAAGAATGTGGAGTTTCTATTTACTGTATTAGAGTCATGGGAGTAGGAAAGGGGGAGGGGGTCCTTGCCCATCTACGAAATAGTCGGTGCCCACCCCAGAAATTATTTACAAAACAAAACGAACTTAAAAAAACAGCGTTTACACGACCATATCTGTTCAAAGATAAAGTCCAGGCCCTCCTAGAAAATATCTTTAGATACTCAAATGACAAGAGTACCAAATTGAGATAAAAGTAAAAAAGAATAACTGATGAATTGTGATTCTTTTCTTCTTTTATCTTGCTCTACAATTGCATTTTACCTTGTATTATTACTAGACATAAACAAGGAAAAATAATAAAATAATCATAATAAAAAAATAACTATAAAAATAGAGATGATTATAAGAAAAATATATATTTTCAGTAATAACTTGTATAATTATCATATATCTATTATTAGATTTGAACCCACAACCTTCATGGTCACTGACGCATTGCACCACAAACTATGCAATTAAAATCCAATTATACTAATAGCTTACTTTAGTTTTCTTGAAAAAAATAGTTTACATATCTATACCTACTTAGGAATGACGATAAAATTTTCAAATCATTTTTGTGTAGAAACTTAGCTAATTGTGGCGTTAAGTATTCAGATCGATAGCGGAGAACGGAGTGTCATGATATAAGGTTCTCTTTGTCTATCTTTTCTGGATAAAATATGAAACTGACCTATGTTTTATATACTTTCATATAATACTTCCACAATTTCCAAATTCCGCTTAAGATCGTGCAACGTGGAGTAGGTTAAGTAGGAAGGCAGACCCTGGCAATAGCCGGGATTAATGCCAGGAGGAAGAAGAAGACTGTATTCCACATATACCCTTATACCAGAGTAGGCAGAGAGAGGAAGACCTAGACATTGATTGAAGAATACACTCCGTTACCAACTTTTCGCCCTATTTTCAACACATTGCGTAGTGGTCCCGCTTTGCTTTATTACCCGAGCAAAGGATATAATAAAAAATATTTCATCTTTCCGAGTGTGAATCGATCCCACAACCGTTGCGTATACCGTCACACATCTATGGCCCTATTTCTAACTCTGAACCATGTTAGTACGTAGAATTTTACTTCAAAATTGATTAAAATGATAAATAATATAATAAAGTTATGTCTGTGTCAGTCAGTTACATGATTGAGTGCATACTATTGGTTACGGGTTCAAATCGTAATTGGGTCAATATTTATATTTTAAATATAGACAGACTTTTGTCAATTAAATTAGTTAATTTAATATAACATTAGGTTCTAGCAATAAAAGTCTATCGAGAATAATATAAAAAAAAATAGGATAAGTCACTTGATTTTCTTAGTTTATTCCGAAAATGGTGATTCGTAAAGTATAAAATAATAAGAATAAAATCAAAATATTTTATAAAAACTTCGCGTTTTACAATCGTAAAAACAAAATAAAGAGTATCACTGCGTTTGAAGGTTAACTTGCTCTTCAGACCGTTTTCACGTAAAAAATTATCAAGCAAGTAAGTAGGTGGATACTTGAACGCTAAATTATAAAATACACAACTCTATTTACTACCTATATTTGTAACGTATAGTGTTACTTTATTTATACGTTATATAAATACATTATACGATGTTTCTTATACAATATAAGGAAAAATATATCATTTTGCAAAATATAAATAAAATAAATAACTTCCTGTACAACGTCACAGTAAAAAAAAACAGAAAAATACTTAAAAACATGTAAAACAATCGTATTTACGATCTTCCTAAGTTATTACCCAGCCATTTTGAGATGTCCTCGCTTGCCGGCTATCGGCTCTCACACTGGGCACTACACCAAATGGTCGGTTCACCACTGCCATATAAATTATGCCATATAATTTTCGTTACAACAAAACGTTTATAGGCGTTAGAGCGCATGCGCTTCGCACGAACAACTGACGTTTGTACGTACTTGTTATAGTGATGTCTAATTGTCGCGATAAAATAGTTATTTTTATTTTTATGTTACATGTATTCGTATATACAGATAAACAAGGTTATTTATGTATGTAGGAAAGTGAAATATTTTTATTAAACGGTTTTATTTAGCTCACCCTGTTTGTTTGTTTGGGTCAAATTTAGTAATTGAAATTTAACCCTCTTCCCGTTAACCGATTGATTTGAAATTTGGTATACGCCTTTGATTCTGGTGACAATAGAATTATCCATATTCGATATTATTGTGAATCCAAGATGGCCGCCGCTACAAGATGGCGGACCACTTAGTTTTTTTCAATCTCATCAATATGGGTATCAAATGAAAGGGCTTGTTAAGTAGAATTCAGTGCACTATACAAAAATAAAAAAGTAAAAAAAAAAATTAAGTTAAACGGTTTTATATTGCAGATAAATAAAATCGTGGGGCACGATTTAGATTATCTTAAAGTTATAATTTCATTATTCAATGAATATGATACAGTTAATCCCAAGGTCATCCAAAATTCATTTAAAGTGGATATGCCCCACGATTTTATTTATCTGCAATATAAAACCGTTTAAATTAAAACTATTTTTTTACTTTTTTTATTTGCTAATGTTTATATAAATTGTAAATATTTATTATTCTGTTGTTCTTTGGGATCTAAGCATGCAAGTTAATGCTGATATTTACGTTTTTTAATTTTAAATTCGAAAATATATTAACAAGCTAGCACAGAATAAAACGTTTAAAAAAGTTCAACAACACTACATTTATGTTAACAATTAAATAAAAATAAATCAAATAGCATTTTGCAAATTAAAATATGCCTTCAACTCCCACTTATTTATTAACTATACTATATTCATGTCACACATTACGCCTTTAATACAAAAAACTTCCTCGTAATCCATATCGACTATCGACATCAAAACCGCACAACACTAGTGCGCACGCGCAACGCTACAACGCTCACAGTTTTATGGAAATAAGAAGTAAAATAAAAACACGGGATAATTATAATGGAGATGTTCACTGACCGTCACTGTTGTATCCAACGAGAAAGGGTCTTTGGAATTAATGTTAATATAACATTCATTCATCTTTAATTCCACTGGATAGATGCAGAGAAATTACTCTCCGTTCTCTACTTTCTGTATGTTTAGTGCCATATAACGGGATCTTAATTGTATTTTAGTGCATTCTAATATTATATATTACACAAATATTAGCATTCCTTAAACAGGATTTGAACTAACAACTATCAGTCAAATTTAGTATAAGACTTCAATAAATAAAATATTATTTATTTATTGAATTGAATTAATTTATATGTATAGTCCTGATTTAGATAAAAAAAAATCTTACTTACATTAATTAAAATTGTTTTAGCAAAAAAAGAGGATCTTATGTTCTATCACTCCATGCTCCTTTTTATTTCCATTTATTACAAATTAATATTGCATTGTTTCATGTCAATTTTATAAAAAAAGGGGCAGGCTTAAATTATATACTTAGTAATAAAGAACGATAACGTCTTCATACTTGGCTGCTTACTGCCGTGGAGGTCACAGGTTCCAATTCAGCTTGACATTGGATTTTTTATGTGATTTTATTTTGAATTTAATAAGTGCTATATTGTTTTTTAGTATCACCCTCTATACCGCATGTAGATGCAGAGCAGGCAGAGGAAACCTAGAGTTAAGACACTCCATTCTCCACTTTCCGCCGAATTTTCAAGACAGTGTCTTGTTTCCAGAGCGGGGAAGTGAAAATATTAAATAATTCATTTCCTCTAGTAGGAATCAAACCTATTACTTTCTGTATTTTTTTTCCCGGTATAACAAAATCAAAAGTGTATAATCAACGAAAAAAAAAACATTTTATATTACACCAGTCATCTTCAGTGTTCATTCTCCGCTTGAGAATTAATGAAGAAGCCCCAGGCTGTTATTTATCTAATTAGGAAAAATATGTTAAATATAATATATTTTCACTGAAACTCACAACTATCACAAGTATAGCCAGATTCCTCAAGTTTAATTACTAAATCCTATGCGCGGCTTCTATAGTCAAATGAAAAATAACAAAAAATTGGTATGACTGGCACATTTAATAAGTTAAATTGAAACAATTAACGTAATGTTACATAGCCTATAGTATCTATACTAATATAATAAAGCGGAAGAATTTGTTTGTTTATTTGAACGCTAAGATCTCTGGATCTAGTAGTCTCTCAATAAATGGAAAATCCAATACAAAAAATCTATTGAAATTAGTAATTTCTGAGATTAGTGCGTTAAAGCGAACTCTTCGGCTTTATAAGATTAATAGCATATATATGTATGTAGATATACGAGTACATGACCATATGAAGTAAATATGTAAAGAGATTACTAATTCAATTAGAACCTTGAATCTTATCTTACATGAGGATTAAAAGGAACTTAGATAATCTCAAGCTGTTAAACAAAAAATGTTTACATTGTCGACTACTTTGACCATAATTACGTGTTTGCGGTCAATATAAGCGTTTCCACGTAAAGGAATATGTATAGGTATACACTTTTTTACATTTATTTTTATTAAAAAAAAATTAATATTTTTATTTTTGTAATTTCCGTTTTGTTTTTTTTTTGTAAAATTTTAGCAATTATCAAATAAACACCGCACCGTCTCCCGAATTTAGCAGGATAGGCCTAGTGTTAAGACACTCTGCTCCCCGCTTTCCTCTGAATTATAGAGGCACTATGTGTTGAATGGTGAAACTTAACGCCGCGCTTTGCCTCGCCATTAGAGCGAAAATTAAAATATTAAATATTTAACTTTCTCGTGTGGCAATCCAACCCACAACCTGTCACGCGCCACGACTGCCCCCAAAGTGGCTATATTTCCAAAATGGAATATTTTAATAGAATGAAATGAGAGCAATTTAGAGAACCAAATGACCAATCTCTCTCTATATTTTCTCTGCTAATTCAAAGCAGTGCAACAGAAATATGCAATCAAAAATATTATGTTATAAGGAGGTATGCATTACTTCCCGTCAATACTGTTATGAAATTATATGATACCTTGTTAATAACTAGTGGTTATGTCACAAGGTCTTCGCATCAGTGTGCAATGTGCATATGAACATATAAATACATATAGATATATGTCGACCTAAATATATGTTATGTATAATATTAATACAAGCGAAAAAAGCTAATATAAAGTAGTTTTTCTAATAATGTCTAAAATTTAATAAAAAAAAACTCCAAAAATCAAGAAAAATGACTGCCTAAGAAGTACACAATTAACTAAAATTCTGTATAACTAGATCTAATCTAACAATGACCTTCAAATATATTTCTATTTCTTCAAATATATTTCTTATTGGCGTGAGATCGACAATAATTTCAATTTTCACAGAAACTCAGACATTACCTTGATATAATTTCGCCATGTTGACAGATAATAATAGATATTAGATAATTAATCTAATATCTATGTTCCCGAATATATAGACCTGAAAGTGTTCTTGGATAATTATCAATATTAATATTAGTTTACTAATATGTTTTAGTATTTAAAAAATCGATTAAACAGTTCACTTAAATGTATTATTACATTATAAACTTATATCATTGAAATAGAAACGTTTCTATTTAATTTAATAATATTAAGATACTTAATAATTTATTGAGGCCGGTCGTAGCGCAGGTCCATAGGCATAAAACTGTAAGCGCGACAGATCGTAGGTTCAATTCCCACACGAGGAAATGAAATATTTATTATTTTCATTTTCTTCGCTCTGGCGTCGAGGCAAATCGCGTCATTGAATTCCACCACTCAACACTCGATGCTTCCAGAAATCTGCGGGAAGTGAGGACCAAAGTGTCTTAACACTAGGCTCCCTCTGCTTACCCTGCTACTTGTGGAGAAAATAATGTATTATGTTTTTTTTTTCACTTCACGATGTATAAAGTGAAAAAAAAATATAATATATTATTTTCAAGATCGCAAGCAAGGTATGTATAAATATTGACCATTAGTTCAGATGTTTTCATAAGCTTTAATATTATGATTCTTTACATAGTTGAGTCACCCACCTATGATATATCACACATCTGTATAAACACTTGTTGATGGCAAGTTACATTTTATCTTGGGCTAAAAAAAATTAGATCATTCTTATTTATTTTAATGTCTTGAGATAGTGTTTGATAACCTACTTAGCATGTTTCTCATATGGATTTAATAGGTCATTTTTGATTTTCGTTTCATTTAATATATTTTGTTTGTACTTCATAGTCCAGTAGATATTTAGTGAGTGATAGCTGTGGGTTCGAATTTAAGAAAAAATAATGAAATATATAGATTTTTTTTTTACTAGTAAAACTCTTTTGATTTCCGAACCAAATAAAACCAATAAACACGATCTGTATCACGAAAAAAGTCCACAATATTAACATTTTAATTTAGAAACATCCCCGTTTTTAAAGGGCGAACGCCGAAACATCAAATATTCCACCAAATCGATAGGGGAGCAAAGTAGCTAGCCCACCTGAATACAAATTGTAGAACATTGATTCATCGGTGACCACGTAAATTAAACACAGTATATTTTTTTTCGGTTCACGTATATCGTATATATTATGTCTATATGAGTATATACATATATACGATATACCAGGGAAAGCAGAATGAACTTCGTGTCAGGATACTGCACTCTGCTTTCTACCTTTAAAATAAAATATAATTCAAATGTAATAAATGAAAAATAAATAATTACCCCGAGTGAGGTATAAATCCACAATCATCGCGCCACAGTCATTATTCAAAGACAATATCAATATTTTAAAATTACATTTTCTTGATCAAATTCTAATTGATTCTTTATTTTATATCCTTTCTTTCTTTTTTATTCACAAACTGATATCATTATTATTATTATTTTATTTTTCAACATTTTAAGTAATTAAACGAGTTTTTTCTTACATACTCGTATCTTAGTTTTATACATATTTATGAAAAATTGTTCTTTGTAGGCCATTTCTTTATTGATATCCATATCAGCTCCAGCTGATATCCCCACTTTCATATTTCTTTTAAATGCCATCAATATTTAAAAGAATGTTTATACAATTTTTTATTAATGGTTCAAATTAACTAAATGTAATAAATTAATTATAAATCAAAATTCACCACGACCACCACCACAGATTTAATCCATTGGTAATGCGAAAATTGAGGTAAGAACCTACGCCGCATCGAACCCCAATGCCACTCGTCATCCATACAAAGCGAATCGTTTCAAAGATTCGTTGATTTTGAAACAAGAATGTGGAGCTCACACACTATCGTCGATTAATGAGCGATTTTTTAGATTTCTTCGCGTTTTTTTTAATATGTCCCAAAGCGAAATTTAAACTTATAATCGTCACGACCCATAACGGTAATTTACTTAACTCTGTGCATGAAGTGGGGTTTTGTATTTAATAATTTGTGAGCAGTAGCAAATTTTAATTATATTGTAATAAAAATCATATCACATATCACATGGTTATGTTAATATGGAAATTATAAATGTATTATGCAATAATGATCACATTATATAGTTATCGCTATAAACTACTTAACTAATTGCCGAGTAATTCCAGTGCTATATGTGAAAGTTAAGATGCGCGACTATTAATTGTGTAACGCCTCAATGGGTAATATAATTCAATGTGGTAGTGTTTTAAATTGGTATACAAGCTTATGCCGACGGGTTTACTTTATTTTGTGATATTTTTAGAAACATCCGTGTTGAAAAGCGTACATCATTGTCATATTAAATGCGAGAAAAAAATATTGAATAAATATACAATCAATAAT
The DNA here is from genome assembly GCA_016802625.1 of Heliconius numata. Taxonomy (NCBI): domain Eukaryota; kingdom Metazoa; phylum Arthropoda; class Insecta; order Lepidoptera; family Nymphalidae; genus Heliconius; species Heliconius numata. The sequence continues at coordinate 8,258 of JAEBDU010000081.1, forward strand.
ATGATTAGTTTCAGCAGTTTATTCATCGGAATTCAACGGAAATGTTTTCCGTTAAAATAAAAATATTATTGAAATAAAGTAGATCCAAAAAACTTATTTGTTTTGAAAATGTACATGTAGATCTAGCAAATATTAATTATTTTTATAATTAAAATCATTAACAAAATATAAAATAATAAGTAAGCAAGAAATACACGTTTTAGACGTTATATCAAGATTTATTACTTTTCTAATATCGATGATAAAATATACAATTATAAAACAATACACAGTTCAGTTATAGAAATCGGGAAATAGATGATCTAGATCGAAATATAATCAACCGGATATCTAACTAATCTAGATATTAAACAATGTTAGATAAATCAACTTACGCCGCCATCTATTATAAATTCAAAGAACTAAAAAATAAATAAATACTACTATACTGTTATAAACATTTTATTTACAATCAAAAAAGATATCAATAATTAAGATAAAAATCAAATATTATATATAGATATAGTTCATAAATATTTTATAAATTTCATTGAGATTAAAAGATGTTAAAGATATTTTTTTAAAATTATTTTTTAAAGAATATTACCAGCATTCAACAAAATCCAATAAATAATAATATAGAAAAATACAATATTTAAAAAAAAAAATCCGCCGATATTATGACCCTCCATACCAGAATCACTGTTTCACAATTTAAAGCAAACTGTGGCCTCTATCTTGGAAAAAAGGCTTACATTCAATCGCTTCAGCCAAATATTGACAATTCCGCTCAAAAAGAACCGAGCACGTGCTCCGCTTGCAAAGTAGGAGGGGACACCTATTACTTAAAGGTGGGGAATATTTCTACGGTTTTTACCTTTTGCCTTTTCGCAGCTTTCAAAATTTTAATATTTAAATTTAATTACATAATATGGTAATTTGTTTCGTTTTTATGTTACTTTCACTTGTCGCTCGCTTATATTCAAATTAGTTTGAACATTATTGTCTAGATTAATTGTTATTGTTTGTGTATATCAACGAAGTTGTATAATATTTCATTTGTTAATTTATTTGAATGTTGGTACTTTAAGAATCTGTAGATATTTGAATAAGGGGTTTCCTTAATTATTATGTGTTATTTTTTGTTATTAATCGGTTAACATGGAGAAATGAAAAATATTCCCATATTGACGCAAATAAAAGTATAATGACGTAAGCGTTGAGGTCCGCCAATGAACAAGCAATGCCTCCAGAATTCGGCGGAAAGTAGGAAAAAGAAATGTCTTAATAGGTTACTATCTTTCAGTCAGTTCCTACCTTAATCTACCTATACTGTCATGTTAATTAATTTTAATGACAGCAGGTAAGTAGGTCGGTTAGCGAATAAATAAAAAGGTCATACTAAATTTAATTTAAAATTTATATTTTACTTCACAAGTTAACTGCACAAATTCAAGTTTTCACGTAAATAATATAGTCAAAGTTCGCAGAGACAGTTTTTCAACTTCTATTTGGCTTTTCATCGTGAAACTTTTAAAAAATTTCAAACACCAGTATATTCTAAGATTGTTAGTTTATTTAGGTTATGTGCACAACATTTTGTTTACTGACTTTACTTGCCTTACATATATTAAAATAATTCATGAGTGGGAATCGAACCCACAGAAGCGTTGTACTGCTGAGCCACGACGACTGTAATGATACAGTAAAATTATGATAAAATATATTATTTCACCTTATTCCATGAAAACAACATACAAATACACTTATTATTGCCTCCACACAAAATTCTATTAACATTAAAGGATTATTGTAATCCTAACAGTATAAGAGATAAGCTCAGATAAACCTACATACAAATATAAACGAAGCTTAATAACGCAATAAATGACCTAGACTTTAATCGATATCTTAAGCGGATCTTACGAGGGGTATTGTCTTTAATACTATAGAATACCTCATATATGGCCTTTGTTGTAAGGAATAGAGTTCGGACTATGCAGTGTGGTCTATAGATGGAAGAATAGCTGGTGTGATTCGCTTCTAAGGCCAGGCATCTATAGAAATTCTTTGTTTATCTTAAAATAAGATGTTTTAAGCTTGCTTTTTAGCTTTACGTTTACAGAGAGAACGGAGAGCCGCTACAGTCTCTGCATTTGCTCGCTACGGTTTCATGATTTTTACGTGACCGTGATTCTCCAATGAATACTGTGTTATCGAAGCCGTGGTCTTTCTCTGAATCTCTTATTCTGTCTCTCTTGAGAATAGTATCAATTTTAAATTACGTGAAATGTGAAAGTTCTAGATTATTAATTTTTAAAGTATTGCTCAACAATTAATCTTTATTAATAACTGAAACAAAACTACAAAAATCTTAATTCATTTAGGGTATATGAACGGAATTATCTAGCACAGGTTCAAATCCCACTTCTAAAAAAGTACTATAATGAAAGAAACCAAAAGCTCATTGCTTCCACATTTCAATTAATATTCTTCATATTTTACTTTCCGTCCTTTATAAAGCCATTTCCTAATAAAACGGGTGAAATATGTTTAAATGAAATTTTTTAATAATATAGTAGGTAAATATTATGAAAGGAAATCGCATATACTCGTAGCTGTTTATAGCCATCCTGTGACAAACCTTGCATGGCATTCGTATAAATTCCAGCATGACCTAAATAACTTGTCAACTGACATATTATAGGTATTATTAATATATTATTACTTAGTAGATTGTATATCTATATATATGTATGTATGTATACGCCAATCATAGTTGTGGCTTCCTACTACAATAATAGCAGGAATTAGAGATTTGATAATGGGACGTGTAATTATATCGTAATACTATAATAGAGGCCACTGTGGCGCAGTTCTGTAGTTTCTGGATGTAAACGTAACAGTTGTGGGTTCGATTCTCATTAGGTAGTATGAACCATTCTCATTTATTCGCTCTGGTAGATAAAGTTCTACCACTCGACACTAGATTTTTGTGTTGTTCGTGTTTGTAACTTGTTGTAAAGGCGTAAAGCTTGTAAGAATATAAAGATTTTACAAGTAGGTTCGATTTCAACTCGAGGAAATGTGAATATGTTTTTCTTTTGGGTCATGCTGTATCCCGCACACGGAATAGTAAGCAGAGGAAACTTAGTGTTAAGACACTTTGTTCCCAATTTTCCGCCGTATTCTGAAGGCATTGCGTTTTCAATGGCGGAACTCACCGCCGCTTTTTACCTCGACACCACAACGAAGAAAATGAAAATATTAAATATTTATTTGATTCCCACTCGATTGGAATCAAACCCACTATCTGACTGGTTGACTTTCATATTACTATAATTCAAACAATATGTTTCTATAAAAAGAAATAATCCTCATTTTCAAATTATAGGTAAAAAGACTTTGAACTATGAAATATAAAACCAATTACATATTTCTAGCACTAACAGTGGAAAATAAATTGGAAATAAGTATTAACATACACGAGTATATCAAGGAAACCCTTCTTATATATATGTAACAGCAAACTATCACACATCCCAGTAAATCTCCTAAACCCTTTATGAGTTCAACAAAGGCGACATTAAGAACCTCCTATTATGAGACAAAAAGTGCCCTTATCTTAGCCGAACATTCGCAGGGTAAGCCTTTAAATTTTTTCATCCCCCAGGACTTATTAGGTGAGGGGTATAAGCCTCCTTTACAAGAATCTACCTCATATTTTTGTCACATGTCCCTTATAAGTGAAAGTTGTATGGAATTAGTATTTTTTATGTAATAATATAAGCTTTGAATAGGTACAGTGGTTTTTTTTACTTTTATTGTATTTTAAGTATATAATTTCTTTTTTTTGTTTTTAGAGTCCTGGCAAGAAAAAGTAACTGACAAGACAGTCCATTTACCTCCTGCTAATGTCTTCTGTATTGGTTGTAAAGGAACTCAACGTCATCGTCGTTTATCTACTAAGACTTTGGAAACCATTTTTTTTTTAAATCGAATTTCTATTTCATACAGTCAACTATTTGTTTTGATCCAATGAATGTCTGACATTGTTAAGGAAAGTGGTGACTGTACGTGATTCCTTTTTTTGTTTTTTTTTTTTATAGTTTTTTTGCCATTATATATTAGTTTTACTTGTTTTTTTTTTCTTATTTTATTAAAAACATAATCATTACAAAGTACACATAACTATCGCGTACTAGAATGTCCTATTAATTATCAGTAGGTATATAAACTAAGCTCTATATTTATTTACATTTAAAAAAATAGGTTTCTTATATTTTTTTAATTATTTAAGTAAATTAACATAATTATGAAATTTTCCATGCAACTAAGTATTTCGAATCTACTTTCGACGAGGCCGCTTGATGACCTCTCGATATTTTCCTGTAGGTTGAGGTTACATTTCGAAATAAAATTACAAATTACATTATAAAAAATAACTTCAATTAGTCTATGCAAATATTATGTTAAGTATGTTATGTTATTTTAATAGGAATCATTTTAATTATGACTGTATTAATTAATATAGGTTATCTGAGTTATATAAAAAAAATGTTACTAACCAAAATATTTTGCTGTTATATAAAAAAATCTAGTGACTGGTCTTTTATATAGCAGTACTAATAATTTTAACGATTTTTTCAATGCAATGATATAAACAGACCGAAGTCGTCGTGGCGCAGGGGCACAAAGGTGTGAGTGTAATGCGAGGGTTGTGGGTTCGATCCCCACTCGGGAGTATGAGTTATTATTTATTAATCATTTCTTCGCTCTGGGACTATGGCATACGCCTGGCATTGAGTTCCGCCACACGACACGCAAGGCCTCGAAAAATTCAGCGGAAAGTGGGGGACGGAGTGTCTTAACACTATGTGCCCTCTGCCTACCCTGTTGTCTGAAATCCTGTATCCTGCACATATAGGATTTCATTTTTATCTGATACATAGGTACATATAAATAAACAACATTTAGTGTCTATTTTAAACGACCTATTTAAATTTTAATACACTATAACTAACATGATCTTGTTCCATTTAACAAGCACTCTTGGGACTATAATTTCACGTAGAAACCAGAAACTTATAATAAGTATTTAGATAGTTGCCGTAATTAACTTTTTATTTAAAAGTCTTTGTGCAAAATTATGAATATAATTAAGAAAAAAAAATATTTAAAATGTATCTTTATAGACTTGAAATCTAGTTTTCAGAAAATAAATAAACAGCAGATAATGCAATAGACTGGCATAAACAAAGTCGGTTTACTTTTCGTTTTTTTTCCTTTATTTTTATCTTCATGTCAAATTGCATGACTGTCGGTCCACAAGAAGTGCCCCATAGGTTTTGATTACGTGGTGAATTCATACAAAATGCAGTAAAAACGATGCATGCAACGATGCAACGACTTAGAAACTTCATTTTTTCAGTGCTCGAAGAGACCGTTGTCATGAATATTTGATATTATTTTCAGATTGGTACCTCTTCGAAAGCTCAATATTAATATTTGTAACAGATAGACATACAAAAAACAAAGCGATTTTATAAAGGAATCCTAAAAATTATTACAAACTTAAGTTTGTCAAATTTTATAATTTAACTAGCGGACCCGGACGCGGCTACGCCTGCTTGAAATATAAGAATATAATTTCTATAGAAATATAATTTCAATCTAGATGAAATGCTAAAAGTGACTATTATATTTATTTTCATAAGGATGAATATCAAAATGACGCGGTAATGAACGCGGTCGCGTAGCGACGACGGTTGTTATTAACATGGCAGAATAAATTGCATGTCAAATTAGAAAGTATTTTAATTTATTACTATATATGTGTAATGTAATATTATATAGCCTATAGCACTTCTGAAGAATGCAGCTTAAAAACATAGTAAATCGGACCAGTACATCCAGAGATCTTAGCGTTCAAACAAACAAACAAACAAACAAACAAACTCTTCCGCTTTATTATATTAGTATTAGTATAGATATTTCCAGTTCATCTACAATCCCGAAATTAATACAAAACTCTCGATGGGCGAGTCTCAGTCACATTTGACCAATTTTTTTCTTAATACATTGGAATATACGTATGTTTTCAAAGTATTATTCCACTGGCCTTATAATTTTACTAATAATTTTACCTTTATGGAGTAAAAGTAGCAGTAAACAACAACAAAAACAGAACGTTCCATACATAATTTGCCAATCCTTAACCCTAATATAGTTCACTTAACTCTGACCACACAATCTTTAAACGTATAATAAATTTTCCGCCGCTATTTATTTGGGTTCGCTCCTACACACGGGTAACGGGTACCTTATAAACCTGTGGATACACCTATATTTACAACTATTGGAATTCTAAAGCGTTTTCATATAAAGTTGGCTTATCGTAACGTAACCCCTGTAGTTATAAATTGGAAAGACAAAGTTTTCTGTTTTTACATGTTTTTTTTTTTCAATTTTAATTTGGAATCAAAATTATATTTAACTCGATTTTCAGGGGTCCAATGGTAATAACTAAGAGTTATATAATATGCTGTGGAACTCTCGAGCTCTCCTTCTCATTGATACTTCACTCTATTGGTCGTAGAATGATGTAATACACCCTATACTTACTACTCATAGACTATACAATACAAAAAAATATATTTATTATTAAATTTTCATTCCAAACAATTCTATCATATAAGAGAGAAATTAGCGCGTTCAACCAAACAAATTCTTCTCTTTTATAATATTAAAGTACTGCATAATTTGAAGCACGTAAAACAACAAAACGAATCCATAACATTTTTCTTTGTAATTATTTTTTTTATCTACACCATTTTTTACTTTCCATCTCAAATTATGGGAAACCGTGGCACAGGGGCACAAGCGTGCGGTTCTAAACGCGACACGTTGTGGGTTTAATTCCCAGCCGAGGAATGTTTATTTAAATTTATATTTTATTTATTTCGCTCCGGTGTCAAAGCAAAGCGCGGAGTTGAGTTCCGCCATTTAACACGCAATGCCTCCAGAATTCGGCAGAAACTGGAAGGGAAGGATCTTAACACTAGGTTCCCTCTGCCTATCCTGCTGCGTGCAGAATACAGCGTGAAGCTGGTTTAATGTAATTTGATTTACTAATGTAGCAATATGTGTCTATTAAACTTAGACTCTAATCAATCTATCTCAAACGTATATTCAGCGATAGGATCTCACGTTTTCAACGTATTGTCTTACATCCTATACATCCTAGTTGAGGATGCTACAGGGACGCTCAAGAACGAGGAAGCAACGCTAACAATAAACTATTACACGATCGATTAATTTAAATCTATAGTAAATTGAAATACTTGTAATTTTTGCATCCAAGTATACTATATTGATATCTAATTTATTAAATTAATGTAATGTTACTTGAAAGTACGACCCAAGATCCCAAATTGTTGGGAATCTCTGATATAGAATTAATAGACCTCGCACGATCCGTACCCCGGGGTTCTATTGTGGTCTGATTTATCGATAAGAACAATAATAAATCAAATATAAACTGCCCCGAAGTGTACAACGTACTAAGTTTGGAATTTAGTCTTAATAAGAGATTACGGTACCAGATTTACGACGGAAGTTGAATATGAAAGAAGAATTAATAGATATTAATAAAGTTATATATTTATAATTTAAATATATTATGTTTCATCAATTGGTTAGTGACAAGGAATAAGAAACAATAAAACAATATTGTCTACCCTATAAAATTCTCATTTAATACTTTTTTTATTTTCTTTAACATCACATTGTATCCCATACATAAAGGAGTAGGCAGAGGGAACCTGGGAATATAGTGTTAAGATACTCCATTGCCATTAAGATACTGCCATTCCCTACTTTACGCCGGATTCTGGAGGCATGGAATTGAGTAGCGGAACTGAACGCCGCGCTTTGCCTCGTTACCAAAGCAAGAAAATGAAGTACGAGTATTTAATTTTTTTGAGTGGGATACGAACCTACGACTTGTCCCTGAAACACAACTGACCTCAATTGTAAATCATATTTTAGTACACAATATCATACGGATACGGATATCAAGATGAGAATGAGTAAACGCGTAAATCATGCTCCAGCAAATAGGAGATACAGTGCAATTGCATTAGGGTGTGCCAATAAATCACGCCGTGATTGATGGCCTTCAATTCGCTAATAGCCGACCTCTATCGGACGCTCTCACATTAACCCCCATAATGGACAAAGTTGGACCTTCATTATTTTAATGACCTTTTTGGGCTAAGGATGAGAAATTAACGGTTTTGACCCACTTTTATTATTTTTTCGGGTAATGCAACGTCACGTGTGGAATTTGTGATTTAATTTTTAAATAAAAGTGTAAATTATATATTTGAAAAATTAGATTAAAATTTTAAGATTATTTTCACTATAAATATTTCTATGCCTTACTAAGATAATTATTCTTTTATATTTAAATATTGATCCTAATACTACTTTATATAAAAAACGACTTTATAATAAAAAAAATTCTACTATATTTTAAATTATAACAACGTTTAATACTATAACTTCAACATAGTTACGTTATCTTTCATACATGAACTGTAAACAAATCTCTCAACCCTCTATGTCGTACAAAAGCTTAAGATCCTCACATTATAAGACAAAAGGTTCTTATCTAAGTCAAACATTCACCCTCGAGAACAAGTATATGGCTTACGTTTTTAACCCTTGCAAGTTACTAAATGATGAACTAGGATTTTATGATCATATTGTTTCTTATCTACGAGTACATACATGTGAATCCTAAAGGTCTAAAATAAAGACTTTTTGTTTGGTGCAACTTAATTTTTTTTAGCTTTATACATATTTCCACATAACAAGACATGCCAAACTTAATGTCATAACACTCCATTTACTGAATTATGCCTAAATCGGGATATTACGCGTAACGCTGCTGTGAATCCAAATCAGGGAAATCAAAATAATTAAACTATACTCCGAGTAAAAATCGAACCCACAACTCCCGCGCTTACAATCAGACAGTGTCACGTTGTGCCACGAAGATCTTAATATTTTGTAGTGTTATTAATTTCTAAATTTGTTTTTTTTTTATAAGCTTTAGATTAATAAAATACTTAATAACAAAACAATATGTAAATGCAGTCAACAAACGGAGATCAGAAAAAATTGACACACATTTTTTTAAAAAGTTATTTTTAAAATCTTTTACATTTAAAAATACTATTTAAAATTTAACAGTCTATAAAGTCAAAGTGTATAAAGTAAACACTTCCAAACATTGTAACTTAAACGGGAATTCCGTAAGGAACTCGTTGTCTTATACGAGGCCCCCTCACATTAGCGTAATTGCCCTCTTTATAAATACATAATACCTGGAAAGCCCTCGTGTATTGATTTTGATCCTGTTTCCCCTTAATTTGGCTTTTAGAAACCGTCTGTCTTAAAATAGATAGGAATAATTAAGTGAGTGGATGTAAAGAGAAGTGTATTATTTTTGTATTATATTTTGGTTGTAAAGATTTTTAAAAAATATAATAATTTCTTTATGTTTAATTTTTTTATCGTTATTATATAGAGTCAATAATGTAACCAAAAATTTAAAACCAAATATTTTATTAGCATATTATATAATATTCATATATGTAGGGTTTCATATACTTATTTCGTTACTAAGGAACTTAGAGATTATTATTCAGCTATAGGTAAAACTAAATCATAGCTAGTTCCGCCACTAAATACGCAATACTATGAATTTGGTCGGAAAAAGGAGAACAGAGTGTCTTAACACTAGATTATCTCTGCCTATGAGGGGAGTACCAAAATTCTTCACATTATTCAATGATAACACCTAATAAAAGGGAAATATTAACTTGGAAAGCATTTGCTTCTTTTGCAAGGCTATCCGGAGTCTAGACTAGTTTTTCTAATCTAAGACAATTTTATATTCCTGAGTAGCCATCGAGGGAATAAATTGAATACGATGTCGCCTACGAGATGTTACAGTATTAGATTTTGGTTTAGACCAACAAAATTGAGGCTTTTAAAATAACTTTTAGTTCAAATTTTAAAATATTTTATTTTATGACACAATTATGAATGTAGATCTACCCACACACAGAATTTGTTTCAATTCTCTGCTCTGTTAACACTGAATCAGCCACAAACATGAAAATTTTATAGACATTATAGATTAACATAGTTTTTTTTATCCATATTTACTTTTTTTTAATTTGACGTTGTATCCCAGCACACAGCTGGATAGGCACAGAAAACTTGGGAACCTAATGTTTAGACACTCCGTTTTTCATGAAGACACCTTTCCCCACTTTCTGCCGAATTTATGAGGCGTTGCGTGTTGAGTGGCGGAACTCAACGCCGCACTTTGCCTCGTTACCAGAACAGGGAAATGAAAATATTTCATTCCGTCGAGTGAAATTGAACCACTCTGCCGACAGCCATTAAAAGTATCAAAAAATCATTTACCTATTTAAAGTATTAAAAAAACCCTTCATTGCTTAAGAAAATGCAGTATGTTCATAGAAAAAATATATTTCGATATTTATCAGCCACAAAAAAAATAACCTCTCTGTTAAAATAAACCAACCATAAAAGTAAAACGATCACAGTTTATTTAAAATACAAAATTATACATTTTACCGAAACAATTTTTCTTATTTCTCTCGTCAAAAATAAGCAAAAAAAATATATATAAAAATACTTCTATTAAAAATATAATTCGTCGTAATCCCGTATTTATACCGCGAGATGAGGACTTCCAGACGTCGCAAAGTCCGCTGCAAAATTTAATCCCGGATAAAGAGTATCGTCCCCTGGTACCCCGATTATATGGTGGGTAGGGATAAAATACATAGAGTGCTGGAGTGGCCTCGTGGGGATTCAACATATTCATTAGAAAATATTCTTTATATAATTATTAAAATGAATTTTAGTTTGTATTTGAAATTATATTTTCAGTTTGATTCATAGAACATCTTTTTAAAGCTTTGTATTTTAAAGCGTTTTTCTTTTAGGAGATATTGAGGATTTTGATTTTTAGCACTTAGATATTCTATAAGCTTCCGATGAAAAATACTGTAGTAATTTGTCACTTTTTCTTTAAAATTTTAAATGACGACATACTTTACGGAGCTCAATTGAATGCTATGCTTACCGTATTATGATATTTTTATTTATCTTATTAAAAGATTTGAATATACAAATATACTTTCCTGGAAAACTTTTTCAGTATCCAGCACATAGTAGGATAGATAGAGAGAACCTGGGAACCTAGTGTTGAGATACTCCGTTCTCATTAAGATATTTCTATTCCCTACTTTTCGCTGAATTCTATAGGCATTGCGTGTTAGTCACGAAATGTAAATAATTCATATTTCGTTTTCTCGACTGGAAATCGAACCCACAACCTGTCGCGTTTACCATCGCTTACTTGCCACCCCTGTGCCACGACTGCCCTCAGAACGAACCTTTTCATATAATGCAAAAACATTACCCATTCAAAATCAAACTTCCAATACCTGTGCGTATTCCAAATTAAACAAACTTCGATATCCGAATAGCAATTTGATCTCGACATATTCAGATTTCTGTGCAAATAAATTTCACTCCATGTAATTTTAATCATGGCTCAAAGGCCTCAAGTTTTTGGTGTGTAATTAAAAGTTGCCTCTGTTAAATATTTAGCAGTTGGTGGATTTGATAGTTGGTTAGCATAGCAGATGGGTTAACTAAGCTACTTTGTAGTCAACGGTATTAACTGCTTAATCTGGTTTTACCTATGAATATTTGTAAATATCTATCCGTGGGTTACAAGTTGATGTCATTTGTTTAATTAATATTTACGAAGGGTATAATTGTTTGTGTAAAAAGTTAAAAATAGCAATTTTAATAAAAATAGTGCTATTTTGAGGCATTTAACTACATATTTTTTTCACATTCACGCTGTATCCCGCATTAAGCACGGCAGACAGTAGGAGCCTAGTGTTAAAATACTCCACTCCCCACTTTCCGCCGAATTTTCGAGGCTTTGTGTGTTGAGTGGCGAATCTTATCACCGCACTCTTGCTTTGGTACCAGAACAAAGATTAACATGTTAATTAATAACAATTCATTACCTAAAGTCGGAATCGAACCCACATACAGCTGAATTAGTTAAACTCAATTTAATTTAACAGTTTTTATGAATGAAGAAATTACTGAACACCTAAGAGAATAAAAAATATTTTTGGTTTATATTAGAATATTTTAAAATTATAGTCGATAAATCCATCGACGCATGGTTAATATAAATATAAATTTGCCACGAATAGTATATTCGGCCATACGTCAAATACTGAATTGTTGTCGAGCTTTCTGGCCGACTTGCGTGAAACTAAAATAAGAATAAAAATAAATAAAATATTCAGAAATAATATATAGAATAGGTCGAACTACTATTTATAATAATGAATCTCACTCATCATACTCTAATAGGTTTGGAATTCTCGGTCATTTAGAGACTGGCTGCGGAACCTAGCACCGCATTTTGCCTAAGAAAATTAAACAAACATATATAAAACCTGATGATTTCGCAATCCATTTAATGTTAAATATTCCAAGATAGCCGCATATTACAACAATAATTTCACATATATTGCAAAAATAACACCCCACTAACTACTAAATTTAAACTTATTCCCATAGAAAAAGCCAACTCTACATTTATTATGACGATAAATTGTAGAAACATTATTTACACAAAGCCCAGTGGACGTTAAAGACCGTTTTCGAAAGACGGTGAACTGAGTTTTCAATGAATTTATGCTTTAGTTGGACTATAAACGCCTTGGCTAGTTCTTGCAAACAACTGTTGCAGACTGAATATTATAATAGTCCATTTTAAAATGAAATATCGGATCATATTTGAAATATAGCGCTGTTTGCGCTGACATTCTTAAAACATGATATATCGCTTTCTTTAAGCCTGATTAATTGAATTATATTGGACTTTCTTCTAAGTGACTGTAAGTGCGGTCGGTTGGTTAATAAGTAGTTCGAAATGTCTGACTAGAAATTATGTTTTTGGGTTCAAATTCCACGTAATGAAAATTTAGAAATGGTTATATTATGAAATGTCTATATATAATATAATTTGCCAAATAAGTAATTTGTAATATCTTCCTTTGAATAATATCTAGCGATTTTTCTATATAGATTACTGTTAAAGCTTTACTATTCCAAATTTATGCTAAAATATAGCATTTGTAAATACAAAGAGCTGGAGCAAAATGGGACTACTAACGTTTTAGTTATCCAGTCTATTTTGATTTTCAAATTACTTAATAAATATACATAATATAATACAACATTGTTGAAATAACATTATAATTGTTTTCAATTCAAAGAAATGCTTTTTTAATTTATACAATCAAAGCTTCGGTGAGCAGAAAACATAGCGTTTAGACACTCCGTTATACACTTTCCGTCCGAATTTGAAGCATTGTGTAGCAAGCCAGAAATAAGTTCATTGCCGCGATGGGAATCGAATCCACGACCATTTCAATTTCAGTTGAACGGTTCATATAATTATAGAACGCAACAGGTACCATCCAATAAGGTATTTAGCAAAGTGAAATTACAGTAAATACTCATTGAGTGGCGAACAGCGAGTGCGCCGCCATTTTGCAAAATTCTCAGTTTGCAAGAGGATAATCGTTTCAGGGAGAGCCGAGACTCTTAAAAATACCGCAATACTAAATATCTAAAGTGGATTTTATAAACGGATCGTTTGTGAAGATGTTTTATGGTGAAAGCATTATGTTAGGAATTTCTGTATAATGGGTGTTGTTAACTTTGTTTTTAAATTTCTTTTTAAGCTTTACGTGGTATCCCGCATATACCAGGGAACCCGTTTGTAGCCAGAAGAAACTTAGTGTTAAGACACTCCGTTCCCCACTTTCCGCCGATTTTTTAGGCATTGCTTATTTTAAACATTTGTGCAACTGCGCCACAACGGTCTCAGAATCCTCGACGAGAGCAAATCATTATGCTTGTTTCTGTTTAAACTGAACTATTCATGTTAAAAATATATTATTTATCAGTAAAACCCCAAAAGTTGGTAACAAAAAAGTATATAATAATATTCCAGCTTCCAAAGTACCGAGAAATCTAATAAATATAGTTATAATAATAATTGAATTGTCTACACGGTGCAAGCACTGGCGCGCGGCCAAGACGTTATGAATGAGTCAACCGCTTATTGTACCGCCCTACATTAATGTAGATAATATAATTAATTCATATTATATATAATTAAATTTAAGTTAATACATGTTTTTAATTCACGCTGTATTCCTCAAATAGCAGGGAAGGCAGTGGAAACGTAGTGTTAATACACTCCGTTCTCTTTCCACCGCATTCTCCAGTGCGTGTTTAGTGGCAGAACTCATCGCCGCACTTTGCCTCGTTACCAGAAAATATTAATTATGGTACATTGGGGTAAGATTCATCGCCGACTAATTAGTTATAATTTTTAATGGTAGTCGATGATAGAACGTGATGCCATTTCATGCCAACTTGGCGATCAATGCAAGCCACAAGCTCCGATAAGTTAAACTAGTGCTAAATGCTGTTAAACGAAACAAGTTAATTTTCATAAATTAGGTTCAAAAAATCTGACACAGTGTGTAGAAGACACACTCTATTCCGTTCCCCATTCAGATACTTCCGTTTCCTACTTTAAGCTTTTCTACTTTTTATAGAGAGACTTATAAGAAAAAAATTTGTAATAGGGCTTTTAAATATTATTATTTTTATACACCCAAACCATAATCGTTTCACGAAAATTAGTATACACAAACAAAGCTCAAATATTTTAATAACATCAGTTTAGAATGTGGACTGAAATGAGAAATTCCGTAAAATCCATTTTATTACGAAACAAATATTTCATAGTTTAATATATGAGGTGAGTTGTCGTGCAGAGACACCAGCGTGTGACTGTAAATATGGTAGGTTGTGGGTTCAATTTCCACTCGAAGAAATGAAATATTTGATGTTTTACTATCCTCGTTCTGGCAACGAGGTGTTGAGTTCCGCCACTCAACACGCAATGCCTCCAGAATTTGACGGAAAATGGTGTAAACGTGCTATATCCCGCGTATAGCGGGGTATTTTTATCAGAAATGAATATTGCTCAAAAACCTGTGGCACCCAGCCACCCCTAAATCCTAATAAATTATAAGCGCCTACAAAAATTATAGTAGCAAATACCGGTTTTCTTCATATCTGTACTTCAAAATTATTAATAAATTCATCTTATTGTAATTTTGCTTCTTTAATTTTCTATTTTTTTCATTTTCGTAGGACTATCTGACTGAGGATTGAAACCATGTCATCAGACTGACCGAGATCGCAGAGTGGGTGCGGAAGTTCAGCGCTAATGCAGACCCATTTCTCCGTCAAAAGGCAAGGAGTAGAAGAATGCATTATTCGTAGATACGCAGATACAACTACCCTAGACGAGTGACTGCGGGAGGTTTATAGTGATCTTGTAATTCGTCGACGCTGCGGGAGCTAGGCAAACCCTAAGAGAAATTTGGTGGTACCTTCGGGCCGGCCATCGAAGCGTCGTAGTAGTATGCGCAAGTGATCCTGCGACGTATTAATTATAGGGGTAGAGATGATTTCCGTTGGGTTTTAGTGGGTTGGATCAAAGTCACCGATGAGTCCTACAGTGCTGCTCGTCATTAAGCCAAATGCATATCCCAGTCATAAAAAAAACCAGGCAACGTTGAAACCATGCTAAATCTCTGGCAATGAAAACGTCTATTCTAAAATTCTTCCACAAAAATAGTAAAAAAATAAACTAAAACAAACAGGACGATAGGACGCTAATCATTGCAATTGAAACCTCAGTTAAACTTACAGCAACTCTCAATGTCTTTAATATTAAATATTAATAAAAATAAAATAACATTCAGTACGACACAAACATTGGCTGTTCAATGTCCATTTTTTTTCCTCTATTACATGTTAAGAGCAAACTTGTTCACATCCATGTATCTTTAGTGTTATCCGTTCTGGCCTATCGCCAGGGGTCTAGCATTACGATAGTGCACTAGATTTACTAAATACATGAAATAATATATTGTATAAGAAATCTTGTAAAATTGCAATTAAAAGTATTTCTTGGGGGAATGAGAACGTATATTGGAGTATGATGAGCCTATGAATAATATTTAGCACGGCAAAGACATGTACTCGTATAGTACCTAATTGTGACATAGTGATTAGTCTTTCTACGAGTAATAAATGCCAAAATCTTACTTTAAGTAGCAGAGAAAAAAATTAAGAATAAGAAGAAAAATTTAAATAAAGTTAATTAAAAATATTAAATTTGAAAATATGATATATGTGATCTATGTAAATTAACAAAAATTTTCTGAAATTTTTGGTAAAAAAACATCAGGACCTACCAGACCAGACCAAAATTTAAGGCTTGTAATTCTTTCACTAAGAAATTATTAAGTTTTAATTTTTATTGTCAAGTTTTGAATAAAACTACAAATATCTGAAGATAATTCACACAATATTATACAAGCTTTTATTAGTGTAAGAAAATAGATAAAACAAATATCTTGGCACTATTCCCACAACGGTCGCGGCATGCGGCAATGCGTTGCATGAATGCTTGTTTTGTTCTCCACCGTCACATTGACGGACCGTTCATTGAAAGAAATGCTCTCTAGTAGGAGGAGGATATAGAAAGCTATCCTGGCTAGAAGTGTATTGAAATCTATACAGTTTTTTCAACAGCTCCATGTTTTTTTATCATAAACAGAGATAACCTAGTGCCAAAATCTCTGTTTTCGGTTTTACGTCCGGAATACTCTGTATATGGAATGGCAAAAATCTACACTGCGGGTTAACTTATCAGAGCGAACATATTAAAATTTAAATACATTCTAGAGGACGGTGACGATGCCCCACTAAGGCCCTCTCGAGATCTCTTACTCTCTTACTTAGATTTTTAGGGTTCCGTACGCACCGTTCCTCAGCTGATCGTATATTGTAAACATAAACCTCCCAACTACTCCATGCTGGCATTGAGAACAAACCTCTTTCTTTCAATAGTATACCTCAAAAATATATATAACAAAATTTCTTACTAAATGCTAATACATCTAACCTCTACGGCTTTATAAATATTTGCCCTTACCTAGCCACAAAAGGGATGCGGTTGCCTATTATAAAATCCGTCTAATAATAGCGCTACGAATCCCTAAATGTTAGATGGAAATTTATATGTTCGAAGGATAGTTTTATATTTTATTCTTGATTTAAATCTCAAAACTTTTTTATGTAGTCGAAATCATTCTATACATTTATACATGTAAATTAAATTTAAGTGCCTCTCTGTGATTTCAAAATAACCGTGTTTTTTTAAGAGCATACGAGTATATTTATTTAAATAAAAAGGCTGAGGCTGAGGAAACCAAGTGTTAAGACACTCGGTTCTCAACTTTCCGTTTCATTCTGAAGGCATTGCGTGTTAAGCGGCGGAACTCAACGCCGCGCTTTTCCCTCAACATCAGAGCAAAGAAATGGAAATGTACATTTAAATAAATATTCCATTTCCTCGAATGGGAATCGAACCCACAACCAACCCCGTTTACAGTCACACTTTGCTCCTGCGTCATGACTGGCCTCTTGTTTTATTTACATGAACTAAAATATATAAAAAATGTCTATCTTTTCGTTTGTTCGGACTAATTTCCGGAACATCTGAAGTGATTTTAGTGGTTTCACTGAAAGATTCAAGAAGCTGTGGAGTAACATATAGGCTACTTTATATCGTGAAATTTCCGGGGAATCAACAAAAAACGTCGCACGTACCTACCGCCTACTTAAATATTATATCTATCTAGATATATCTGAAATATATTTTTTTATGTAAAAATCAAATACTTTATCAACTTAAATAATATCAAATAAATATTTATACAGTTCAAGCGGGCGAAACCGCGTGAGGACCGCTGGCACAGAAATAAAAATTAAATAATGTAGATTGTAGGCCAAGCCCAATTTATTGGTTCTAGAATACTGTGCCATTACTTACATCTTGGGCACTTTCTTACACTGAATAAGATGACAATGATCTTTGTAAGCCGAAAGCTTTAATATAGTCGCTGGCTGGCGCGTCGCCAGAACACATTCGACTTTGAGGACAAATTTCCCTTAGACAGTTTTATGATCAATCATCAATTGACCAAATGTCTTGAATATGTATTGCTGAACTAATATTAAATGGTAATAATTTAGGTAAATTATTGCTTGATTAATTTTGCGTACTTTTGGAATTTACAAATTTATTTACGTATATATTTATAAGGAGCATAATCGTGCGACTGTAAATACATATCGTCTTTGGGTCGATTTTCCTTCAGGGGAATTAAGTAATTAATATTTTCATTTATTCGCTCTGGTGAAGAGGTAAATCGCAGCGTTGAGTTCTGCAACTTAACACACAATTCTTCAATAATTCGACAGAAAGTGGGGAACGAAGGTGTCATAATGGGAACAGAGCATCTTGCTCTAAAGTCCAAGATTTCCTCTGCATTCCCTGCAAAAAAATTACTGTATGTAACTAACATACAGTAATTTTTTTCGAAACTATTAAGCATAGAAAAATGAGAAATCTAGGTGTAGGGAAACACTAAGAGAAGATTTTTCTAAATTCTTCTAAAACGAGAACTAGATTTTACGTTGTGCACTCCACATAAACAAATTGAGAGGCATAACTACTCGTATTTTAAATATAATCTAAAACTATTCCAGTATTCAATAAAATAAGATCCAACTGTGCCAAGATGACATTTTATAAATGTAATGCTATTGCAATTATATGAAACCTATAAAATAAAATAATTTAGTCGATCAGTAGCAAATGGTTGCACTTAACAACGATTCGAGGTCGAGAGTATATTTTATTTAAGATAAACATAATTTCAAAGTAAATTACACACAAAGATGTCAACAAGAAATAGCGTTAAATGAAATTGAAGCGATCTAAATTCTAAGCATTTTTTTAGATTTACCTAATATTAGTTTAAATAAGATTGAATCGTTATAGACACAAAAAAGAAAATATAACATTATTGCTCCATCGCTTTCATAGAGGTAAATCAATGAATGCAGTAGTGACTTGACACTATAACTTTTTCAAACTACAGGAGTAGAATATAAAAACCAAGTGTGCATGGCGGCGCAGTGCATCTTGGTCTAAATGAACACGGTGGTTGTAAGTTTGATTTTCACTTAGCAATTGATTATATTAAATAACTTTTCTCCTCTGCTTAATTATTTTCATTTCTCCGCCTTTCGCCTCCCAAATCGCTTTAATAAAATAGAAAAGGAAGTACAAAATAAAAATTTTGACATACCTTTCTCCTCAAACTGATTACGATGCTATCATATACATAGAATACTATATTATCCATAAACTCCTAATTTCCAATAACACTATATTAGATTCACAATTCATATATACTGAGGTGGTACTGTTCCAGTTGTTCGTAGTTAGTTTCATTGTTAGAAGCCTATAGAATGCATCGGTTTCTATTAATAGAAATATCGATCAAGTCTAACAATGGAATGCAGTCTACTCAATATCATAATGAAATGAGGATCTTTAATAAATTGTGCTACAGCTGAGAAGCAAAACCGATATGGCACAGCCCCGAGCTGTGAAAATAGAAGAATAAGATAAAGATGCAAATAGTATTACTTACTAGTTAGGTTAGTTTTTATTTTATTTTGAATCCTCGCTGAGGAAAACAGATATATTCCTAGAATGATCTGAAAGTCTATTGAAATACAAAAACATCCTAATTTCAATAGAGAGGACGGTTGGAAAGTTTCTACCACCTGGGACCTACTCATATATACAGCCAGCTCAATCTGCAGGTATCCAGGGCAGTACACGAGGAAATTAAGAAATCGTTGGCGATAGTTTGATATAATAAATATGTCAACTGACAGACGAATGCCACCTCAGTCTACCAGTGACCATGGACTACTGCAAAGTGTTCAAGACGTCGGGTTTCCAAAAACGTAAAACTAAATATACGCGATTAATCCGGTTAAATAGTTTCATTTAAAAATATTATGGACGACCTAAGTCACGTCCATCCACGAGTTTCACATAATCCTGTAAAAGGGTTTCCTCCTGATAAAAAATAAGGGTCCCCCAGAGTTAGTTCACCCATCACCATTACCAGGTATTCTAATTTTCGATGGTGCAACTGTGTTTTTTTGTTGTGGCAGCAGAAAAATATCCAATTTCTTCTTGAACAGAGTGAGTGCAGAAGTAATGCATCTGAAGCTGCGGTGCTGTAAAGAAAAAGTCTGCACGTCATCCAGATTACCACCCGGAATACCTATTTATGAATGAAAACCAGCTAAGTGCGAATCGGATTCGCGCACGTATGGTACGTACCATTATATGTATAAAATTGCTTAAATATTTTATGAAATTTTAACGATCTAACTATTACAGTTCTTGAGACACAACCTGCTGACAAACGGACAGACAGTTAATTCATAATAATAGGGTCCCATTTCACCTTTTGGGTACCGAAACTAAAAAATAAATCAAAATATTCTTTATTCAATTAGACAAGTACTTTTCTACAACTAACTTTTCGAATAAAAACACACACAGAATAAAATATATCTTTTTGTAAGCCACGATCGTATATCTTAAATATTTAACAGTATCGATTTCCTTCGATACCATCGAATTAAAACTTTACACTTTTTACTACATAGATAGTCTGTAAAGCATACAAATGTTTATTACGATTTCAATCGTATCGAGCGCCGCCTCGGACACCGACTCCTGAATCAATTATTAAAACCCCCATATCGATTTGGTCATTTGCTTCCAACTGTCACTTATTCTTGATAAAGTTTGATATACACTGGTGGACATCGATTTTTGGAATTATTAATTAGTTATAATTGTGTTGCTTATTAGTTTTTATGCTTTAATATAACATGAGTAAAAATTACAGTTTAATTCTACACTACATTTTAATTGTAAAAATGGAGAATGGAAGTGTTTTAATGGAAACGGATTTTTCTTACCACTAGGTTTCAATTTCTCTCTAGCTATTCTGCTAGGTGCGGTGCAGCGAGAAGCTAAAAAAATATTAATTTTTATTACAACCACTATAATATATTTCTTATTTTCTGTACTTTCTTAAAATAGCTGATGTCGAAATCTGTTTCATATTAGTTACTTTAGAAAAAAAAAAACAGAAAATAAATGGTTTTTTTTATAAACACGTCTAGATATTTTTGAGCTATAAAAATAATAAATTCCACTATCTACCATAAATAACAGATTTCATTTTAATATTTGAAATATTTGTGGTGTAACATCAATCAATCTTAAAATATCCGCACACTACCCGATAAACGTATAATCTAGGATATCTGCCATTACATCGTTTTGACAAACGTGCGGTTGTATCGCTTTGGTCC
>JAEBDU010000081.1:39800-55911 GCA_016802625.1 Heliconius numata
TGCCATTACATCGTTTTGACAAACGTGCGGTTGTATCGCTTTGGTCCAGTACTGGTACTGTATGTGATAATTAAAACGTTATATTCCACAAAAAAATATGTTTTAGTGTTTTTTCTATATATTTTGTGTACGATGCGTTCAAATTAATGAACGTATATTTTTTATTACTTTTTTTTATTATCGTCGCATAAATGGTGATTGAAAAGTTTCTGACTTTACAAGCGATTTAGGTTTTAGCTTATCGTGTGAATTAATTTAAAATATTTGTTTTAATTTAATTTAATTATTTATTTTTAAAATCTTTCGGTATGAACCTTAAAAAACCCTAAACTTGTGATTTTGTTTTATTAGTAAAAAAAATAATATTTAAACAGCGAATATGAATGCTTTATAATTTTATGAATATTATATTTTATATATTAAAAATCTGTGTGTAGAACCATCCGATATAAATTATCGATTTTTTGTTACTTTGAAAAATTAATTAAGTAATTAAATTATAATTGAAATATTTACACTGTCAATGCTGATTTTCTTGTCTAAGAAAAAAATATATAATACGATTTAAAATTACAACAAAACAGTAAAATTTATAATGAATTTTCAATAAATTATATTTTCAATTTATATACGGAGAAAATCTTAATCTATTTATCTAAATAATTTTTCTCAATTGAACCGTCTGTGAATACATAAAAATTCACACCGGAAAATACAAAAAAAATCGCTTTCGTCATTTTATAGTCTTAGTGACTAATCATGAGATATTTATAGAAAGATATTAAAGATATATTTTATGCTATTATAGCTCCAAGCTATATCGCGCACATAACAGTGTAGGCTGAGGGAACCTGGTAACCTAATGTTAATACACTCCGTTCCCATTAATACACTTGAATTCCACATTCGCCTCCGAATTCTGGAGCCATTGTGTGTTGAGTGGCGAAACTTAACGCTGCGTTTTACCTCATTACCAGAACAAGGAAATGAAAATATCAAAAAAATTCATTTCTTCGAGTGGGAATCGAACTCACGCACGCTTGCGCACCTGCGCCACAACTGGCCTCGATATGCTGAAGACATTGATATAAAAAAATACTCTAAATATTGAAAGACAGGAGAAAATTATACGTTTTGTACTATCGATCAGGTGTATGAAAATAAAGTGTTTTAGTTGTGTATAAACGCCAGTAGTGACTGACTTGTGGCTTAGAGTGGACAGTGTCGGAGTGTTATTGCATTAGTGACACACGTGGTGTTGGTGGTTTGAGTTTTGTGTATATTGTGTTTTTTGTTGTGTATGTGTTTACTTATATATATATTGAAAAGGTAGGCTGTTTAGGTTTATATATTTCTTTTTAAATTTTTTTTTTATGAAATTATGTTAATATTTTAATATTGAGGGTATTTATTGTTTTTTTCCTCTCTTGTAATGCCATCGAAAGATTATCATGGAAAGTAGCGGGTATTTCAATGTTTGTCAATGCTTGATTGTAAATTTGTAAACAATATTTTTTTTGAAAGTTTTTTTCCGTATAATTTATATATTTTAAATCGTGATTATTTGAGTAACAATAATTATGCAGTATATAGATTTTTGAATATGATATTTAAAGTTACTTTTGGCGATATTAACAGACGGAGAAAAGCGTATAAGAGAATTTGTAGCTAGAAGAAATTTAAAAGCGCGTAATTCACTTACAATGGAAAAACTACCACGCACTTTTGATGCTAAATGCTATATTGAATTAATAAGCTAGCAAAAAAACAAAAAAACAACTTTAATCCACCTAGTCTAAGAAATCAAACGAACGATAAACTTATTCATTAATTAATTATGCTACCTTGCCATACACGAGCAGTTCAATGAAGTATAAAGATAGTAACAGAAGTTGCAATGTCGGCATGTTATAAGTAGTATGTAAACGTAATGTACAAATAAATGTAATGCTCTAATCTTGCTTCTAAGAAATTTATGCCGAAATTCGATTTTTTGTATAAATTTTTTTTTTTTTCATTACTCTTAATATGTATTTGTTTAAGTTTCATGTTTCAAACTTTAATATAATATGTTTTTCTCTAAGTACTTGTTATGGTTTAATGGTGTTTTAAATTTTTTTTATTAAAGAACTATGACATTTCGTAATACATGAATTTTCAAAAACTTAAAATTTCGTTGCGCATGCGCGGCCTGAAGTTTTTTCGCTTGAACTACTTACAATAGTATACTACAACACAATATTACTATTAGAAGTCGAATCACAAACTTTTAGTTTTTTTTCCATACTAAAGTGACCCACCCTACAGTATAACATGATAGAGAGGTTGATGATAGTGAAGCGAGATATGTCGAGATGGTAACGTTTGGCGCCGATTTTGTTTAATATTTTTTACAATATAATTATAAATTAAATAAAAAGAATGAGAGGAAGAACTTGAGAGGAGGTCTCCGCAAGAATATCGATATACCTACAAAAAAAACCTTAACATTTTTCAAACGCTGTACGATAAACGATTTACACTGTATTCTGCACGTAGCAGGGTACCTGGGACGGAGACAGAGAGCACCTGGGAACCTAGTTTTTAAACTTCGATGAAACTCCGATGCTCACATTCCACTGAATTCTTGAGGCATTTTATATTCAAAATCGTGGGACTTTGTTAAACTACAGTGCTCAACGCCGCACTTTATCATACTCGAGCGGGCAAAATTTTTTTTTTCCCCCGAACGAGATTCGAATCAACAACCATCGCTTGTACAGAAAAGCCAGAGGCTGTCCAATTACCAGGAGGGCTTCTATAATAAATACATAAATAATTGTAAATTCAAAAGGCTTATCTCATAAAACCTTTCTACCCTATTAACGTTCCATATAGTATAAATAGTTCGTATGCATTCTACGTACTGACCCGTAAGCTATCTGAAGACCCACAGGTCAACATGAGCTATCTATATCTTTTAGATATTATATGTACTGTATTGATTATTATAGCGTGTACTTTATAATATAAGTAATATTATAATTATATGTTATATATATTACTATATATATAAGGCCGTTGTAGCGTACGTCTGTAAATGGTTGTGAAGTCGATTTTCACTAGGAGCAACGAAATATTTGATATTTCCATTTCCACGTCCTGCCTCAAGAATTTGTTGAAAAGAGAGCAACATTAGGTTCTCAGGTTTTCTCTGCCTATCTTGCTATGTGCGGAATACAGCGTGAAGCTAAAAATATATATATATTATATAGGTATGCATTCATATTTAGAAATATATATATAGCTATTTAATGGAATGATGACACATTATACATGATTTATCTAAGTTAGCTTGTAGAAATACGTTCTTGACTTAATTAATTGCGATTATTTTTAATTTTGATAATTGATATTTTTTTAATGTATTATTAATAGCAACGGGCCCCACCAGCGCCAATTTTTTCTCACATAATTATATTGTTTTTTTATTTTTACTAATCCATGTAAAGCCATTTCAACAATAAAAATACTTGAAACTAGAGAAAAAACAATATTATAAATAGTACAAACTGTAATACAAAAGATTGTACAAATGGAACATACATACATATGTATAATGTATATACATATATTAGCATAAAATATCCTAAGAACCGCTTTACGTTCTAAGCAATAAATTGTCACTGAAAATATACCATAAATAACCGTTACCTACCGCAAGAAATAACATATTTATACACACTAATTTTAAAGAGAATTAATGGAGATTGTAACAAAACGAATACCTACTCTTTGTGTGTCGCCAAATTGCTGAAGTGTATTTATTTTACTCGATCGTAGGTAGATTCGAGTGTTTGAAATGCCAAGGCAAAAGTAAACAAACTAATTTGATAAAAAATTTAATGCTTATCACAATTTAGACTAAATATATTTACTTTAAATATTTGATGCCAGTCGTGGTACAGGGGGTCAACCATTGCCAGTGGCGCGCGACGGTAGTGGGTTCGATTTCCATCTGAGACCCATTCATCGAATGGAGAACAGTTTTCTCGATTTATTAATTATTTATTTTATCTTCTAATATTTTCCCATCATTCAGTAAAGATAACCTAATGTTACAATTTTCTTTTCTTGCGCTTTGTCCAGTTTAAAAATACTTAATAAGTATAGTACTAATTATTTTACCTAAATTAAAAAAAAATACTAATAAAAATAATATAATTACACTCAGTAGGATTCAAACCCACAACCATTAACGCTTAACACGTTTTTATTTTGTCAAACTGTAAGTAATGAGTAATCTATATATATAAAAGGACTTGTCCTCACTGACTGAGGTAAGACGCACGCACAGCCGTAACCGCTGTGCGTAGAAACTTGAAATTTGGACAGATGTTTACTTTCGTAATCTGGACATCCACTAAGAAGGGATTTTGAAAAATTTTAACCCTAAAGGGGTGAAATAGGGGTTCAAAGTTTGTATGGAAAAAAAATTTAATCGGCACCGATTTTTATAAAATTTGAAATTTAGATTTTTAAAAGTATTTAATTGAACACGTGTTTCATAGTTTTCTAGAATTCTCCCCCTAAGGGTGCCAATAAGGGGTTGAAAGTTTGTATAGGTTTTTTTTAAATCGTCACCAATTTTTATAAAATTTGAAATTCAGACTCTTAAACGTATATAATTAAATACATGTTTCATGGTTTTCTAGAATTCACCCCCTAAGGGTGCAAATAAGGGGTTGAAAGTTTGTATGGGAAAATTCTTAAATCGCCACCGATTTTTATAAAATTTGATATTAAGACTCTTAAAAATATTTAATTGAACATATGTTTCATGGTTTTCTAGAATTCACCCCCTAAGGGTGCAAATAAGGGGTTGAAAGTTTGTATGGAAAAATCTTTAAATCTCCACCGATTTTTATAAAATTTGAAATTTAGACTCTTAAAAATATTTCATCGAACACATGTTTCATGGGTTATTAGAATTCACCCTTAAATACGCAAGCGAAGCTGCGCGCGTCCGCTAGTCTATATATATAAAAGGACTTGTCCTCACTGACTGAGGTAAGACGCACGCACAGCCGTAACCGCTGATGGTAGAAAAGTGAAATTTGGACAGATGTTTACTTTCGTAATCTGGACATCCACTAAGAAAGGATTTCAAAAAATTTTAACCCTAAAGGGGTGAAATAGGGGTTCAAAGTTTGTATGGAAAAAAAATGAAATCGGCACCGATTTTTATAAAATTTGAAATTTAGATTTTTAAAAGTATTTAATTGAACACGTGTTTCATTGTTTTCTAGAATTCTCCCCCTAAGGGTGCAAATAAGGGGTTGAAAGTTTGTATAGATTTTTTTTTAAATCGGCACTAATTTT
This sequence comes from Heliconius numata, assembly GCA_016802625.1. Classification (NCBI taxonomy): domain Eukaryota; kingdom Metazoa; phylum Arthropoda; class Insecta; order Lepidoptera; family Nymphalidae; genus Heliconius; species Heliconius numata. The sequence goes on from JAEBDU010000081.1 coordinate 45,162, forward strand.
TATAAAATTTGAAATTCAGACTCTTAAAAGTATTTAATTGAATACATGTTTCATGGTTTTCTAGAATTCTTCCCTTAAGGATGCAAATAAGGGGTTGAAAGTTTGTATGGAAAAATCTTTAAAACGCCACCGATTATTATAAAATTTGAAATTTAGACTCCTAAAAATATTTCATTGAACAAATGTTTCGTGGTTTATTAAAATTCACCCCTAATTACGCAAGCGAAGCTGCGCGCGTCCGCTAGTAAAGTATAAGAATCTAAATTACGCGCACTTCTAATCGTTGTACCATCATAAAACTTGACAATTGTATTAAGAGTAGATGAAAATACAATATTATGGTACCATCGAGCTGATGATGGAATTGAAAAGTAACTGATGGATTAGATTAGACATGAGTAGGTAATTCGTAAATATCGATAAAAATTATGTTCATTATATTCGTCTTATTAATGTGTTCTATTGAAAAAACCGTGCTTTTGAAACTTTTTTATTTCAATTTCAACTTCTGTAAATATACAACGATATTGAATAATAGTTTCTACGCTATAATTCCAAACAATTTAGTACCAACATATAAAAATACAGTATTTTTTAGTAAGCGTACACAAAAAAAATAAAATGCTAAAATGTAGGCGTAACCTTCGAATGTAATTATTTCTGTCTTGCAACGCCGGCATGCTTGCAGCGCGCGGACCCCGCCGCCGCCTCGGATTATAAAATGATTCCAAAATAAAAACAGCTCACGCCTAACTCTATTTTTTATTGCAGACACCTGATTTGTTTTTACACACGAAATGCTTTGAGCCTGCGGCGCTTTAAATTAAAATATAAAATTTTTAATTTCCATTTTCTTGTAAAGAAATGTGAAACTAAAAGGGTAAGCGGAGAGAAAAATTTTGAAATATCAATTATTTTATTTATTATTATTTCGTAATATTAGGGAAATACCTATCCCATATTGGTTTTGATTATGCGGCAAATTTCATATAAAATGCAACAAATAGACCGAAGAACCTATATGTGATATAGATGGTCTTAAAAGACGGACAGATGAAGAATAACAAAAATCAAATATTCTATATTAAGAATATCTTATTAAAATTTGTTGAATCATTTCCGTAAACTAGAATCCTCTTAGTTCCCCAAGTACATTATTGTTTCAGTAAATTTGTTCGAAGCAACAATTTTCTATGCACTACGCCACCCGTGAAATTCGGTTAAGTATGTATTTTGGACTCAGTCCAAAACAATTAGCGTGGTAGTATGCTCGAACTATAGCCGTCGAATTGAGAGACGAATGATGTTGGGCTATGCCTATAATTATACTCATTATTATCGTCATATTATAAAACAATATATGAATATTTAAGGCATTTAAGAGAGCAGCTTCACCTTGTGTCTCTTATACAACAGTGTTAAGACTCTCCGTTCGTCATTTTCCGCCGAATTCTGTAGGTATTGCGTGTTGAATGGTGGAACTCAACGCCGCACTTTGCCTTTAAACCAGAGCAAAGAAATGAAAAAATAAATTTACATAAATATTTCAATTCCTCGAGAGGGGATCGAACTCACAACAAGTCGCGTGTACAGTCACACACACGTGCTCCTGGGCCACGATTGGCGTTATCTATCTATATATATAAAAGGACTTGTCCTCACTGACTGAGGTAAGACGCACGCACAGCCGTAACCGCTGTGCGTAGAAACGTGGAATTTGGACAGATGTTTACTTTTGTAATCTGGACATCCACTAAGAAGGGATTTTGAAAAATTTTAACCCTAAAGGGGTGAATTAGGGGTTGAAAGTTAGTATGGAAAAAAAATTAAATCGGCACCGATTCTTATAAAATTTGAAATTCAGATTCTTAAAAGTATTTAATTGAACACGTGTTTTATGGTTTTCTAGAATTCTTTCCATAAGGGTGCAAATAAGGGGTTGAAAGTTTGTATGGAAAAAATCTTAAATCGCCACCGATTTTTATAAAATTTGAAATTTAGACTCTTAAAAATATTTAATTGAACATGTGTTTCATGGTTTTCTAGAATTCACCCCCTAAGGGTGCAAATAAGGGGTTGAAAGTTTTTTTGGAAAAATCTTTAAAACGCCACCGATTTTTATAAAATTTGAAATTTAGACTCTTAAAAATATTTCATTGAACACATGTTTCATGGTTTATTAGAATTCACCCCTAAATACGTAAGCGAAGCTGCGCGCGTCCGCTAGTATTTTTATATACTAGTTATGAAGTACTAAGTGACTAATAAAACCAGTGCTAAGAAAATGAAAAACTTACGACATTACATATGCATAATAATCTCTATATCTATTTCTCATTATTATTTTTAATTTATTGGGGATTGACAAGAGAATGGTTTAAAAGGATATCTCAAAAATTCTGAGAAGTCGAAAAAAAAATCCTGATTTTATGTATAATAGTCCACATAAGCATAGGGTATATATAGCTCGTCATATATAGTGTCATAGACAATATGTAGAATCTATTATTTGTAATACTATATGAGGAATTGCTCGGTTCACGCGTAAGGAAGTGCAGTAGGCTATCAGAGTGCGAGGTTATCAAAAGTAAAGTCAGGGTAAATTCTAACAATACACAATATTTTATTTTATTATTATTTTTTATATTTATATTATTATTTAAAAAAAACAAATTTAAAACAAAAAATGTTTTGTCTAATCTAAATACAATAAATAGACTGATAATCTATTTACAATTTTCAAACTTGAAATTTATTTATAAATTCAGATATTCTTATAGTAGCCTCATAATGTATGTATATATTGTTAGCATAATTTACACAGATGTCGCTGTCATTGCGGGGACGTCATTTGATATTGTTTCCATTACCGATTGTATTGGGTGGCGCTAGTGTGCTGCGTCTGTTCCGATGGGTTTCCAATAAAAGGACAGGCGACGCGGCACCCGGGCCCCATTACGTTCTCAGTTTTTGTCAAGGCAACTTGCTGTTAGAATTAGTATTTAAATATTGTAACTACGAGTGTATATATTTTAAAAGAGCAACTGTTGAGTTTCTTGCCGGCTCTTCTCAGCAGAACTGCCTTCCGAACCGGTGAATTGAATTGTGAAGAACAAGTATAAATAAAGTCATTGTAAAAGCTGGATTTTGTGTCTGATTCGTTGGTTAGTCCAACAATATATACAATATCTTGTTTGTCCATCAACATATTCAGTGTTGTACTATACATATATATTTATTTATTCATTATTACACATTCAAAAGTTTAATTTTTATCTAATATATTTTTTTCTTTTTTATCTTATAAAAATGTGTGAAAAAGATAGCGGGAGTCGATTAACATCAGCTATTATGATGACAATCGCTGAAATTAATAGAATGAAATATATATTTTTCACTTTGAAGTTTGAGAAAACTATTCTTGTTTCACATTAATGATCAGATTTTCTGATAATAATGAAAATGTTGTAATATCATGTAAAATATATGTAATTTTCTTTTGTGTTTTTAAAGTAAATTAGAATAATAGGTCAAGGTTTTCGATTATCGCGATTCTGTGGTACCTAACACAGTTGCACCGCGTCTTTACATGGTGGTTGCAAGTTTCATATTAATAATGCTAACTTTTATATCGTTAATTGTTACGGGCATTGTGTAAAGGATAATATTACTATATTTTCTGTAAATTACCAAAAAATTATAATTATAATTAGTAAAGCTATATTAGTGCAGCAAAAATAATCCAAAAAAAGGTTATAAAAAGTATCGATATGTTCTATAACGATTTTATTGTCTTTTCCATAAAAAAAACCTAATAAAAACTTACTACTACAAGCTAAAAAGACAATTGTAAATATACAAAAGTAAATTTTAACCGTCAACAATAACTGAAAGTTCCCTGATTATACAAGTTCGTCTTAACCCCCAGAGATTTTCCGTTTAATTAACTTTAGAATTGCAGTTGGAAAACATACATAATTACATATAAGAAGACTGCTCAAACTGAAAAGTTTAGAAGCTTAAAAGTTATAATAATTCCGAGTTATATCCAACGTTCTTGGATCAATGCGTATTCTTAATGAAACTTAGTTTAAATAGCTTCGACGTGACTAAGCTGTATTTGTCATCATTAAGATGAAAGGTTTTTTTTTATATTATTGCATTTTATTATAAAAAAAGAAAAAAAGAAAGAAGAAAATATGTATTAATAATAAGGGCCTTGATTTTCCCGGTTATTTCACATTTTAAATGAAACTCTTTCATGAAACTCATCTAGTGTAGAATCAAATAATAATACATACACTCTATTGTTCTGATGGCCATTCGTTAATAATGCTGTCTTATCAATTTGGTAATTGTTATTGTAGTATTACAATAGGCTAATCTATTAGTACTATTGTTTATCTTCTGTGGTGTATAAGATAATTAAGATTTAGAAAGTAAGTGTAGAATAGAGTGTCTTAAAATTTTGTTCTCACTGCGTTATATGTGGGAAGCATAATATTTTTTTTTCTAAGTGCAAATTGAACCCATAACCGTTGCTACTACACTCAGACACTGTGCCTTAAATAGCTATGTATTATTAGATATAATCAATATACTTGTATATGTCGTTTTAAATATATTTATATTTAATCACAGTTCAAAAGCGCTCATAACCCAATTTTAGACGCTTCCTTACAATCATTCATTTGAATTGCATACTAAAATAATATTCATTCACTTGCGATACAATTATTTGTGTCGGAGAAGTGCAGTGGCCTATCTAATTTAGTTTTAATATAAAATGATTTATATAGACATCGCGTACTCCTATAATAGATAATTTGCAAATCAATTATTAGAAACTATTATACGCTCTAGTATCCAGGCGAGGCGCGGCGTTAAGTTCCGCCACTCAACAAGCAAAGCCTCCAGAATTCGCAGGAACACGGGGAACGGAGTGTAGTAATTACACTTACACATGACAATTAGTGTAGTAGTTGTTGTTTTTCATACATTTTCGATATACTATTAATTTTTATGTGATTATTTACTGGTTATTTTTCTTTCTTTGCTTCTCTTCGTTTATTCCAGTAGTAGATTTGATAGATTTTCTTTTAATTTCTTGATATTGTGGTGGTTGGTTATTTTAGTTCGGGTTTTATAGATAACTAGCGGCCCGGTCGCGGTGTCATCCGCGTGAACTATGTTATTATTAATTTCTGTCTCCATGACTACGTCCTAGTGACGTCTATGCAAAATTTGAGACTCCTAGCATTTGTAGTAACGAAGTTTCATACAAACTTTCGACCCCAAAAATAACCCCTTAGAAGTCGAATATTGCAAATTCCCGTCTTAGCGAGCACCTACGTCCTATAAATAACTCCTATGCAAAATTTGAGATTCCTAGCACGTGTAGTTTCTGAGATTTCGTGATGAGTTAGTGACCTTTCGATTTTATATATATATTTATATATATATATATATATATATAGATTTTATCAGTTCTACTTTTATTAGTTGTAAATTTATAAGGAACCCCCGATGAGCGAGTCCATTCCAAACTTGACCAGTTTTTGTTTTATATAACTAAGTAAAGTGAAAAACTAATTTCACGAAATTACAGTTTGAAGCGTAATTCGGTTTAAAAGCTAATAAAATAAGTATTAAACCTGCGCTCAGATAAATTTTACTTTATCGGTTTATTTGTTGTAAACAGTCTGGAATATTTAAATGGCTGTTTCGTTCAACGAAATTACTTTTAAGCTATAAACTAAAAAGGTTTGTGATCAAAAACCGCATTAAATAGTAAAATGTGATTTAGATAGAGAGTGAAAAGGTATTATTATAGACAGATCTACAAGATCCATAAAGAATTTCCATAAAAAGAGAATTAGGTAGGAGAATTAGAAGGTAAAGGAAGTAAAGGAAGTAAAGGTGAATTAAGAGAATTTCCATAAAGGAACTTCCAGTCGTGGCGCAAAGGCACAAAATGTGACTGTAAACGCGAGTGGTTGTGGGTTCGATCGAGATGAAATATTATTATTTTTTTACTTATATTTTCATTTCTTCGCTATTGCAGCAAAGTTAAAATGCGGCGTTGAGTTTCGCCACCTCAACTCGCAATGCCGCCAGTATAAGGCGGAAAGTGAGGGACGGAGTGTCTTAACACTAGGTTCCCTCTGGCTACTCTGCTACGTTAGGGATATAGCGTGAAGCTGGTTTAATTTCTAATTCAATTTTTAATAAAACATACAATATTACTTACTTTAATAATTATGAAGAATATATGTTTTTTTTTTATTGAACATGTGTTTAAATAAAAAAAAACAATATATTCTTAAACAAATATTTATTATCTTCTTAAAAAATAATCATTATACAATTTAAAAGGTCTAAAGCTTTATAAAACTTTCGTTTCGAATATGTACGACAAAACCCATAAGTCTATTACTTATTCAATGGAAGGGAATTTTAACTTCCGTTTAGATGTTCAGGCACTTTTAGTCGATAGTATTTTAGATGTTCCTTTAGAATTAAAGTTACATTGTAAATATTGTTAATTGTGTTGGCATTTCCAACTCTATGAATTGTCTCAAAATTATATAGAAATTGGAGAAAGTAGAGTCTCACCACTAGGTTCTCTCAAATAACAAGTTACCTAGTCCTTTTAAGCCACATACGACTAGATTAAAAATTGTATTTCAATGTCGTACATTATAAAGGTATCGTAATCGTTAAGGTGAAGATCGATATCAGACAGGTATTTGTTGATGAAGCCGCGACCAGTTACTTGGATACAGTTTGGACACAAAATGTATTGACCGATAGAAGGGGAAGTTAAGACTATTATACACTGTAGAGGTTTTAGGGTATATATATATTTTTCTAAGCTGTATCCCGCACATAGCGAAGTATACAGAGGGAACCTAGTGTTAAGACACTCCGTTCTCCATTAAGACACTTCCCTTCCCCACATTCTGCCCAATTCTTGAGGGGCATTGCTTGTTGAGTAGCGGAACTCAACGCCGCGCTTTGCCTCGTTTCCAGAGCGAGGAAATCAAAATACGAAATAATTCAATTCCCCGAGTGGGATTCGAACTCACAACCAATGGGCTTAAAGACACACGCACGTACTGCGCCACAATATTTTGTAAAAGCCTAATTGGTTCATTTTGCTACATTTTATAACGCACCCTCCCCAATACAATGTTTACCTCTTCGTTTAAGCAATAAAACATCAAAGGTTCTAAATTGCACATTTGTATAATGCACGTTTGATCTATGATGAACTGAAAACAGTGCATCTCTATGATTTACTCTCAGACTTTCTTATGCGTATATGTAGATATTAAAGCAGTAGATACAAAAAAAATATATAATAAATATATAAATAAATGTAATGTACATATTTATAGTACTGTTTAATCCCAACTCGAGTAACTAAAGGATTGTCAAGTTAGTATTTTAATATTTTCGGATACATTAATTCTTGTTTTTACGCAACCTGCACTATATTTCCTTGTAATTCGATTTTCGTGTGTTTATTAAAATATACATTTATTTTTTTCCCCAGTGTAAGCCATACTTTACATTAACGAGTATTGACGTTTCCCCCATTTATTATTGTTGACGGAATTTAGCCGGTGCTTACTACGATGCGATAAATTTATTTCACATTTTCATTTTTTTACTATTAACATATATTTTTATTTAAAAAATCATATATTTAATACCTATTTCATTTAACAAATAAATAAACATTAGTTCTCCCTGTTCACACGTCAAGTAAATAAAAGAGTACGTGTGTTGGAAAACGTACTAAAACAGAAAAACAGATTCAGAGAGAGACTCTATTTAACATAATAAAGATTTGATCTTGTATTTATTCTGTAATTATTTAAAGAAAAAAAAATCCAATGATAGCCGATCTCCTTTTAGGACGGATAGTTAAAATTTTGGTCACGTCCCACGAGCTATATCGATGGAAAGCTAATATTTTTTCGTTTCAATCTTAGAAAGTGTATTAAAATCGTGGAGTGATTTAACAAGGTACAAATTTAAGGCAAAGATCAATGATGGCAATATTTTACTTCAGATTTTTTTTATAGACTTTTAAAATGTAGTTATTTAATATTTAATATGAGCTTGGGTAATAAGAGCTAAATCTATGTTTTATCAAACCAATAAAACAAAAATATAAATATTTCCATTAGTTAGGCCTTAATCATCTGCATTCTTTTAATTTCTGAAAATTGTTTCTAACATGCAAATAGCAAAACGTGTCTTGGGTAGGTCTTTGGGCTTGGGTAGAAAAAAAATTATAATAATAAAAATGATCCACTAGACACAAAGTTTTTATACACATTTATACGTATTTATACACATTTATACTTATTTTATAAAAAAAAAAAACAATGCATATATAAATAATATTGATCATCCTTTCTAACCTTTACTTAAAGTGCCTGTATATAACTTATTCATGAACAATTTGCTGCAATCAGGTCAGATAGCACAATGTTAAGCCCGATGCGACTTTGATAAAATATGATTACAAACTTCGTGAGACGTTTTTGCATTTTTATTAGTTGATTCTCTCAGTAGGGTCTTTGGGGGTAAAAAATGTTCCTTAAAATATGTTCCTTTTTTATTTATAAATATAAAAAAATATTCCTCGATGAATTCTTAAAATTTATGGTTAAATTATGCTAGTAAGTTCACTATATTTTGTTTGTATAGGATTATAACTATAGTAGGATGTTATGCTAAGGGATTGGGCGAACGTTCTATATATTTTAAATATATAAAATAAGCTTTAATGCTTTAATATTTGGGGACGTACGTCCCTATATATGCTAAAATATTAAGTTACGTATAGTATTTGTTAAGTATAACGTTAATATATATATCTCGTATACTGTGAGGCTGTTGTAGCGAGACATATAACCATTTTTTATTCACGGATTTGGTTTGGAAACAAAGCGCAGCGTTTAGTTTCGTCATCTAAAACACAATATTTCAAAAAATGGGGGGAGAGTATAGTATATAGTAGTGTTTCAATTCTAGATTTACTCTGCATATCCCGATATGCTAAAAACGATTGAAGCAGCATTTTCTGTCTGTAATACAATATCATTTAAATTTAACTTAAGACCTAACGACGTGTTCATACATAATTTATGTATAAAGTTTCTTCTATAATTCCTTAGGCTTTAATTTCCACGAAAAGCCTATGGTTACACACGAAGGGGTGGAAATACCAGTATTTCAATTCTTAGTAAAATTATACATGACACATCTACGAGTTTTTTCTAATTTAATAAGAGACTCAATATCTTTTTATTTTCATATATATAGGCATGTTTTCCGGCACATACTAGGTTTTAAATATAGTAATTGATAGTAAAAAATGTTAAAAATTAAGTAAAATTTGTTAATTTTTCACTGCTTTACAGATATAAAATCGGTGCAATAATTAATATAGTACACATATAATATACTTATACAAAAATTAAAAAATAATTGTGTGAGTTTGTAAAAATAATTGACATTGAAGAACCTAATGTCTTAACACTCCTTGAACCACTTTCCATTCAATTTTGAAGACTTGAATAGCTGTGTTGTGAACAGAATGTGGAAATGAAAACAACTAGTTTCCTTGAGTGAGAATCGAACCCACAACCGTCACGTTTACAATTATATAAATATAAGTAGATACAAGGAATTTTAAAGTTTTATAAGCAAACCTCTATACATATGTATACACATAATAATGTATGTAAATTAAAAATATTTTAATATTGACAAATTATCAATCAAACGTCAGTCAGTAATATATATGGCTAGAGAGATGTGACAAATATTCCAGTTTTATTTTTATTTTTGTGTTGTGTGTTTTTTTACATTTATGTAGTCTTTCGATTTGATTTTTTAATATTTTGATTTCGACCGAAATTCTTGTGTTATCTTTTAACCATAAAGTGAGTGGTACCGTGACTTCTTTTGCTTAGAAACATAGTATATTTTTGCAGTTTTTAGATATTTCATATTCGTGTAAATAAAAGTATTAATTTCTCCTGGTTTTGAAAGTAAGTAATTTATTAATAATTATTTTTTAATTTATACTGAATGATTAGACAACAATAAAAACAATTCAATATTTACAATTAATTAAATGTTGTGCTCAACTTAATACATTTTTTTAAATAAGTACGTTAAATCATTTCGGTAATAAACGAGAAAAAGCACGGCGTTGAGTTCCGCCACTAAATCTGCAATGCCTCAAAAATTCGGTGGAAAGTAGGAGACGGAAGTCTCTCAATGGAAACCGAATGTCTTAACACTATATTTCAAAATTTAATGTAATAAAATAATTAGTCCCAGTTAAATATTAAAAAGAGGAGAGAAGAGAGAAGTAAACTTTGTATAATCGATTTAAAATAATAATAGTACCTACATTTAGACATTCACATTATACGATATACATAATTTATTCTCACATAGTGCACCCGCAAAGTGAATGGTTCCCCTCATCGGGTTTTTAATCCTCTTATCGTCTCCACTCAAAAAGAAGACAGGCATTACCAACTTTATGATAAAATAGGTACAGAATATTAAATGGACATTTATATAATGATAAAGATATTATAGAAAATGCATTTTGATATTTTTTCCCTTTTTTCTATCAGTAGTCGCATTGAAAGAAAAAGAAAACGAAAGAGATGCGTATATCATTTTACTTAAGTAGCTGCAACGAAAAAAAATG
>JAEBDU010000081.1:60911-97178 GCA_016802625.1 Heliconius numata
GAGATGCGTATATCATTTTACTTAAGTAGCTGCAACGAAAAAAAATGACATTTCTCCCGACATAAACCAAAAAAAAAAGAAACATTAAGCAAGGGTTTTTGCAGTTTTTTCAGACACCGTCGAATGTTGACTCGTGGCTGGGGCTAACCCATTATTCCCGACTGCTATTTGTTCAAAAGCCTTCGCAACAATCTCTCTTTACTTTGACGAGTGCCTGTCTGAATGTGAACAATCGTTGTAATTACTGCGGGCACACCACCACCGTCGGAGCGTGCACTGCGCAGTGGGTGCGTGTGGTGCTGTAGTTATGCTGGTGTTTTACGTTTGATCATCTACCTGTTTGGAAAGTGGTTTTGGTTTAATTTTAAGTGTTAAAACCAGATTTTGTTATGGATTTTTGGTATTTTCTCCTCTGTGTTGGGATGAAAATGTCGTGGTGCAATTGCAATGGGTCTGACTGTAATGCGATCGCGTGGGATCGACATTTTCTTATCCTATCAGGAACCAGTGGTGGTGTTCTCCACTTAAAAAATGGATTTACTATGTATTTCTTATACAAAAAAAAAAGTGAAACTGACATGAATAATATTTAATAAAAAATAAAATTACTATTTGTTACTTGTTTATTATAAAAATAAAGGAGCAAAACACTGACTGAACTTATCTCATCATAATGAATATTAATGGCCAAGGGTCTAGAATCTAGACGCTTTGAATACATTTTGTCATTTGCCTCAAATGAAATTGTCAGCTGGAAAGTAATGATTCAGTATAATTTTATTAAAGTGTGGGCCGTTGTTTGGCACTTGAGACGAAACCAGTTGATAGTGGGTTCAAATTTAATATACCTACAATAATTCCTTTCCTTCTTTTTATATTTTATTTCTGTGAGTGTAATCCAGGTTATTTTAAGATTACGTCCAAGTTTATGCTTTAACCTGCTAATGTGAGAAGTCATGCTAGCAGGATAAACCGTAAAGTTGAATATGATCATAAAATCTCTTGAGATAACCTGGTTTGCAGTAGAAATAAATTTACTTAAGTTTGTCAACTTTTATAATTTGCACTTCTCATTGACCTGTACTCCTAAACTGAATAAATAAATACAATGTCTATATGGACACTTCATATTGCATAAAATTGGTCCGGAACCTAAGGCGCGGGAATCCAACTCGCACTTGACGGTTATTTTGATCCTTACCTATCGCCTATTTATAGAGTATATAGACTAACATATTTCATATCTTTCGTTCGTTACATAAATAAAAAAAAAATAATAAAAAATATATATAAATAAACACACCAGTGACGATTCAACCCACAACCATTTTGCACCAGATATATGAAGACTATAAAGCCTTACGTATGAACATATGATGCATACATGCTGTATAGAGATAATTTACATAATATTCCTAAGTATGTGAAAAGTCACGAAGCTTATTCTTCAGAAACAAAATTGAATGCAAAATACAGAGAACTTTATACTTTGAGCTTGAATTAAATATTTTATGTGATTTTAAATTATTCCATAAACGACAGTTATTTTTGCACCAACTTTAAAGGATAAAAGTCACTTAGCTGCTTCACTTTTAATAAGATAAGGGTGTAGTTTCGACGTTTTATACTTCCTTAATGAAATTTGCGATTCTCGAGAAAAATAATATTAATATTTTATGATACACAGTTTTTTTCAAAACATAATATTATATAAAGTATTTTTTTAGCTAGGTAAAGTAGACAGAGGAAACCTAATGTTAGGACACTCCATTCTCCATTTTCCACTGAATTCTGGAGGTCTAGCTTATTGTTAAGATTTACATTACAATAAAAGTTTTATAATCATTTGATTTCAACAATAATTGCAATTATCCAAATATCTATAGATACGAGTACGTATTAAAATAACGAAATATAGTCTTAACGAAAGTAATTACGGATCGTGCTCATCCGACAGACCATTTGAAATCGTCAATGTCAAAATGATTTCCTCGTACGCTCGTTCGCTGGCTGCGGAGGGGTTTTAATTTGGCGCCGCGATTGTTCTCTAACGAGTGCCGAATCGCTGACACTAGCGAACGGCAATCATTGCTCTCAGCCCAATTTGTGGTGATACTGCGTTATAAGCGAAGCGATTTAATATAAATGTATTCACGATACGAAAAAAAGGTTGTATTGAAAAATATATAAAGATGTTTTATTCTTTATATTAATAACTACCATACAGGACGTAGTGAATTGCTATTACATATATGTTATTTATTTTTCTTAGCTTCACCTTGTAACCCACACATACCATGGTAGGCAGAGGGAATCTGGGAACCTAGTGATAAGACACTCCGTTCTTATTGAGACATTTTTGTCGATTCCAGGAGGCATTGCATGTTGAGTGTTGGCGAACCAGACCAGAGCGAAGAAAAGATAATACTATTTTTTTTATTTCTCCGATTGTGAATTCGAAACTGCATCCCTGTCGCTTTTACAATCACGCTTGTGTCAAGGCGCAACGACGTCCTCGATTGCATTACGTTTAAATAATTTACAACTGTTAACATAGCAGTTTATTTGTGTATAGCAGCTCTACGACTTTTGATCTAAAGTTACATAAAACATGTAAGCGACCCAATTAAAAGGATCTGGATATCTCCTCTCTGGAACCAACTGCTGAATATAAATCAGTTATGACAGAACAATGTTAAATTGTTGCAGTGACACACAATGACCGGCTGGTGGTGAATATACACTAACATTTACCGCGTACAATATGTGTGAGTGACAAGTGAACATGTCCGAAACATTCAGCTGGAGGGTTGCCAGTTAACAGTCAACAATAAGCGATAGTTGCTAATGTTATGAATGTAATCTATGGGTGCTTGCAATAAAATTGTAAATGTTTGTTCTGAATATGGAAAATGTATTAGAATATTCTTGATGGTATTTAATAACGTTTTAAAATTAAAAAACTATGATTTTTAAAGAAATTATCTGTTTATCTGTGCGTTTGTTTACGCTGATCCGATTCAATTGGAGCTGTTGATTCAATTATAGTTCAAACGGGCGAAGCCGCGAGCGTTTCACTAGTAAAAAAAAAAAAAAATATTCATACGTCTCAGCGTCTCTTAACGGCATGAAATAGAAAATAGTATAACTTTTCTTTGTATTTTCTCTATTTAACTCATAAATTCGAAAATATCACAACAAACAAACATTAAAATGTATTTTTTTAATCCAAACCTAATATATATCATGCAAATCCGCGTATCTAACGACGCAACCTAAAAGATTGAAACGTCGAGCGTAGGTATCAGCTCAACTTTTCTCGTTAACATGGGTGGGAATGCCCCGCTCGTGGTTCATTCATTATTTGATTTACTAAGCATCTGTCATCGCTTTCCTTCGACGATTAGGGGATGATTTGCAGAGCGTCTTATGCCGGGAGGGAGGCAACTAGGCATAAATTATCACGTCGAAATTGATTTGTTTAGCTTATTTTATCGTTCCCTTTGAGTTCGTTGGAAAATATTTTATTCTTTTTCTGTTATTTTAAGAAAATACTTTATGGATGTCTAAGTTTATTTTATATACAGGTATGAACGTAACTTGTTCATTTATAAATATATACATAATATATAACATTGATATATTATAAAACCAACAGATGGCCAAATATTTGTAAATATAAAAACAAAAATAAGTTAGGTATAATGAAAATCAGACATTGTGCATTTTCAAAAGCCAAAAGTGACATTTTAATGTTGTACTGGGAAGTTTTAAAACGCAAGTAAAACAAGCAACTGACACGAATATAAGTACTTTTTAACGGATTTCTCGTGTTTGTTTATTTCGTTGTACCAATATTACTTTATATTTTAACATAAAATTTACATGAATATTTTTTTTATTTTTACAGAAAAGTCGTAATAACTTACTCGTGTATATGATTAATATGACCGAGATAGTCGCGGCGTATGGGTGCAAGGATTTGATTGTATACGCAAGTTATACAGTTGTGGGTTTGATTTTCATTTTCATTTCCTGGCTCTGGTAACAAGGCTAAGCGCGGCGTTGAGTTCCGCCGTCCAGCAAGCAGAGCCTCGAGAATTCGGAAATGAAATCGTAATGACAACGGAGTGTCTTAACATTCCTTTCGCCTACCCTGCTATGTGCAGGATACAGCGTGAAGCTAAAAAAATATATTCAGAAGAAAAATAATATGAAGAGACTAATAGAAATTTATAATCTAATCGTATTAAAAGCTTGTAACACTTGGCTCAATTAAAGATTCGTATTCATTTCAGGTCTCCCGACAGTCGGCAAGCTGGCGCACATAAGTGAGTGATACAATGACTTTTATTGCTAGCGAGTGTTTAAAGGAACGTTCAAATACGTACGATTTGTATGATACTAGTTTAATTGTCAATTTTATATTATTTCTGTCATATCATACATAGTTTTGGTATTTTTTCAATAATACGATGATCCCTAAGTAGAGGTAGAAGAGTATCGAAAGTGAAAAATTGCAAATTCTTTTATTGCTGTTAAGTTGTGAATAGGAACCTGGAAGAATCTATATATTTTTCATTTATTTTAAAACATAATTAGTCGTTTGTTGTATTTTACTTTTCTGTAGAAACATTTTGTCTTATTGGAAAACAATTCTGATTGTAGGTATGTAAGTTATAAGAAAAACTTTATATATACAATTTTTTGTTCAACAAATATATTTAATACACAATAACCTATTTTATCTTCACATCCTCTAAGCACTAGATACCTGTTACTTAAAATGTCATCCAATCCTTCCTACATGTTACCTTACGACGCATCAAACCACCGCACCGGTCCTCAACGAACTTGACACGCGTCCGTCTCTGTCGTGGTTTCTGTTTGAGACCTACACAGAGAAAAGTTAATGGTTAACTTTGAGTCATGGTTTTTTTTTGTAATTTTTATGTTATTTTAAAATATTAATGTATTTTTTTCAACTATAATTATTATTATATTGATTCCAAAATAAATATTGTAGTGTCACTTGAGTTTTGTGGGAGAAGTAATAGGCTGCTCTTTGATCCTCATTTTTCGAAGCAGATATGAAACTATACCACAATTGCTTCAATTCAGCAAATTATTATTTTCAAAGTACGATATTATGATAAAAAAAAATTGAAAATATTCCGAAAATCGTATCAGACTTTTTTAAGAATATTTTTAGTCGGACGTGTGTTGAATCGAACTAAAGACTGTTATCGGCTGTGGAAACGGGCAGAAAGCAACTGTTGTTCCGTTATCTCTATTATTTGACTTCGTTAATTGTTATTTGGAGAACCCTTAGCTTGAGAAACTTAAGAACGTGGCATTAAAGTCTTGCGTTGCTAGAATTCTAAAGTAACTGATCGGCATTGGATAGTCCAGAAGTCCAGAGACCAGTTGTGGCGCAGTTGAGGCCATTTAAATTAATCTTTATAATATAAAGCCTTAAGACTTATTAATATTTATTTTTTTAATAATATAAAAATCTCCTTTTCTTCTACTAACATATTAAAATTACATAGAAAATAATCTATTTTCTATTAGATGACAAGAAATTTTATACGGTTTTTGAAAGCTTTGTTATTAAATAAAGTGAAGTAATTTTCAATCATTTTAAAATCAAATGTGCCTCCTATCTTATCTGCTTACTTCTGAAGCTTTCAGTATCTTGAAAGCTTATTGAAGGTATCTTCAACAGTGCTCCTGTAAAAACCATGCACCGAAACAACATACCACTGCGTGTGTCCTTCTTGGTTCATTGTTACTGCTCTGGTTGCAATTATCCAGGCTCCAGGCACGTTGTTTTGAACATAAAGATATACAATAAATTTTGAAAACGCCATTCTTCATTTACCAAGAATGATATAAAGGAAGTTGGAAAGAAAAAAAATCCTTACTTATTCATACAAAGATTAAGATGAAATATATGTGAATCCGTCGAAACCCTTTGTTTTTTCAATGTAAAAAATTACAGTAATATTTGAACGAATAAAAGGATTTGGTTTTTAAGCTAATACCACGCCAGATGTGTTCGCTTCTTATACATAACATACTCGTATGTATGTTAGTATGGATTATCTATGGTAGTTTCCATAGCGATTACATAGTGACTGTGATACTAAACAATAGAATCGCAGCCGTTACATCTAAGTTTTACCTAGTTGTTATTAAAAGTATGCATAATTTTGATTTGCGTATATACTTAATAAAATAAAAAAAAAGTTTTTCATGTGTTTTTCTTTATTATAGCATATATGGACCAGTCGTGGCGCAAGTTGTGGGTTCGATTCCCACTCTAGGAAAGGAAGTATTTATTTAAATTTGCATTTTCATTTCCTCGCTCTGGTGTCGAGAAAAAGCGCGGCGTTGGGTTCCGCCGCTCAACACGCAATGCCTACATAATTCTGCGGAAACTGAGAAAAAGAGTGTCTTATCACGAGATTCCCTCAGCCTATCCTGCTGTATGCAGGATACAGCGTGAAGCTTGACTCGACTCTAGGCTCTCTTTGCCTACAACTAACTTGCATATTGCAAGTTTCGATGACAACAATCCATAAATTTCCCTTTAGATCAATGAGTTTATGCATGAAATATATTTCGTCACGTTTTTTTCGTCATTATAAAACTTTTTCATTTCACAAATTCTTCAAACGGTACGAAAGCAATTTTTTTTTGTAATTTCCTTTTCAACTTTTCACTTACGGTTTAGAAGTTCACGTACAAGTTAAGATTATTTTCACAAAGCTTTTGGAGTACTTTTGAGAAAGGAGCACGATTCGTGTGTCTTAAATCCTTTAACTGAGATAAATCAGAGAGGGTTTAAAAATATTTTCTTAATATATTTGATCTTAATCCCAAGATGTATATAATTTTAAAATATCTGCTTAAATTAGCAAAACTATTTGTATATTTTTGGTCACAAATATATTTGTAACCAAAGGTTCTCGCTTTTTTCACTAAAGCAGTGGACGCAGAGGGAATTTGTTGATGAGGCATTCCATTACCCAAATTTTTGAGACATTGTATGTTCAATGATGAAACTAAAGACTGCTATTCTAGTCTATTAGAGTGGCTTAATGAAAATAATTTAAATATAATAATTTCCAATATGCAGGTTGAACCCATAACCATCTCGTTTACGATTCTACGGTACCACAACGTGTTTGTCACCGCATACAATATAATACGATAATATGGCACAGCAAGTTAGCAGCGTAGAATATTGCAGACCACGCCACTGTCTACGCTCGCCAATTAGCAAAATTGTTTCGTTAGTAATTATGTTACCAGGATAGCTTGCTATAATGGATCTCTCCAGTTCAGCATTTAGTTTATACTATCCTAATTACTAATGGTCAATATATACATATATGTAGAATATGAATATTGTATAGTAGTATAATATATACATTTATATATACCGTTAGAATGTGTCAGATTGTATGCTGTATTAATTCAAATTCTGCTTGGATTTCTAACCTTATGTTTATTATATTTTTATTTAAGCGTAATATGGAAAATGTAGATCTATACCAAAAAGACTTATTGTTACCACTACGGGTTTTCAAAATGCTTAAAATATTTCACACCTATAATTTTATGTAGTGTTTTTTTTCTCTCACTACTAATGTAAGCAGACATTTAGATGCACTCGCCCTAGTCTAAGCCGCTGTAATCATTCAAAAGTCAATAAACAGGTACAAAGTGGTTGCCAGTCGTCCTCGAAGCGAGCTATTGCTCATTTGTATCGCCCAGGGCGCCTGCTTTAGTTCAAACCTTATTTGCGAGGCGGTAAAGTAAACCCGCGGCGTGATTGTAGTTAAATTGCGATTCCTTGGAATCTTGTACTGAGAGCTAGTTCCACTAGTAAAGTTGATTTCGAATGATGTGCTATTTGTGTACGGCATGTTTCGATGTTCAAAGATTGAGTTTAAGATAATTAATATCATATATAATCAATTTTATAATGATTATATTCCATTCTCTATACAACATTCCGTTATCTATTTTCCATCCGATTTAGAGAGATTATATGTTGAGTGACGTAACTCAATGCCTCGCTTTGTGCGCTACCAGAGCATGAAAATTAAAAATGGTTCATTTTCTCGTGGGTATCAAACCCATCACCATCACGTTAACAGTCAGTCGTTGTAACGTTCTTTCACAATATTGTACTCGCTTTTTTGTGGGACGGCAGAAAGAGCTCCGCCACGTGGACCTTGGAACGAAATGCCCAATGAACGTAATTTATTAAAGTATCATAGTCTATGCTACATTCAAAATATTATATAGAATTTAAGAATATAGTACTGAGTAAAAGTGAAATAAGCCTTTTATAATATTGTAAGACGATTCCTGTAGATGTATACAAAACTAAAATAAATTTCTCTTTACTGTTGCAATCAAATTATTTTTCAAGCAGTCACTGTTTGTTTTTTTTGTAAAATCACGTTTTTTATTATAAAACCACGTGCCTTGAATTAATTATAATAGTAAGGTCAGGTCGCCGATCATTAGTCTCCTTGCGAAGCCCCACCGGGTGAAGGGGTGAAGTCGTACAGATGCGTTGCCATAGTGCCGTGATTGGAAGTGAATAGAACCGCTTTTATTAAAAGGAGTATTGTAAAAATAAACGTTTTTCTAATGTTTACATTTTGACGTGTTTTTTTCAAATGTAGATAGATCATTTTAATTAATACATTTATAAATAAAAATTCAAAGAATAAATCAGGTTCATGCTGTATCCCGCACACAGTAGGATAGGCAGAGGGAACCACTAGGTTAACACTAATTAAGACACTCCATTCGCCACTTTCCACATTGCGTGGAAGAACTCAACGCCGTTCGCCTTTACAGCAGAACGAAGAAATGGAAATAAACGTCAATAAATATTTCACTTCCTCGAGTCGGGATCGAACCCACAACCGTCGCGTTACAGACACACCTTTGTGCCGCTGCGCACTCTACATTTACAAAAAATAATATATATGCAATGTTATTAAAATATCAAATGCACGATTTGATTAACTTTGTTGAAATTATTTCAATAGTTAGCTCTTTTTTAATCAGTGAACAATCTTGCAAATGTAATTTATTTATTGATTAATTAATTACTTATTAAACTTTGTTAGTTAATATTAACTAGGCATATTGTTATATAACAGTATAATTTTGAAGCGGACGCAATACTTAGTTTCGACGTGATTTCGTGTTTCAGAACCAACGATTCTAATCTGGCAAAGTGGTGGCGCTAACTCGATTACCGGCGAAACTGTCAATTAGACGATCCCTCCTAATGTTTCATAACAAAAGTTATCTTTTCCCCTATTTCGGGATCCGTTTTTAATATATTATATGCTTTATGGAGTATTAAATATGAATATTTGGTATTTTACAGCTCGTTAGAAGGTCTGTAATTTTTTTAATTGCTCTGCCTTTTGTTAATTATGAAATGGGATTATAGATTTAATTTTTGTTGGAATTACCTTGGTGTTAATTTTAGATTGCATTTTGCTATTTATTTTCAGTTATTTTAATTCATGGTGGTAGTATAGGATCGACTTTACAAATAATTCACACTAAATAGGGTAGGCCGTAGTGGCGCAGCGGCACAAGGGTGTGACTGTAACGCGACGGTCGTGGGTTCGATTCCCAGTCAGGGGAATGAAATGTTTAATATTTTAATTTTCTTCGCTCTGGTGACGAAGTAAAGCGTTGCATTTAGTTCCACCACTCAAAACACAATGCCTCCAGAAGTTGGCAGATAGTGAGGAATATTAATGTATTAATGGGAACAAAGTGTCTTAACATTAGGTTCGTTGATTTCACCCATAAGATAATTAGTAGTAATAAAAATATGCCATTCAAGCATCACATTAATAACTCGTAAAATTCGCACGATTATCGAATAAATGGTTCTCAGAACAAGTCATTTTCAATAAAGCGATGATTGAGGAGAAAAACCGTCATCAATCACTTGACGTGTCACTTTGACAGCGTTTAGGGTGTGGGTGACCATACGCTACGTATTCTAAATATTTGGAATATGACGTTATTAAAATACCTTTATAGGCGCTATTACCTTAAAAATGTATTAAATTTATATAGGTGTATGCTACCGGTAATTTGTATCATTCAAATGTATTCTACCTAAAATCGAATGCACAGCCGACAATTATGTTAAGACGGGAGTAAGAAAGCATCGGATTACTGGATTACTGAACGGTATGATCATATATTTTAGTAATATAATTTTAATAATATTATTTTAATATAATTATATTTATTTACAAATAATATTATTTTAGTATAATATAATTTTATTATACTAAAATACTTAAAGAAGTTGTTTCCAGAATCAAAAAATGGAAATTCCTCAATATAATTTAAATAAAACAAAACAAATCGACGATTCACAAATGACGAAAAAATTGGGGAACGAAAAATAATATAGTTGACAAACATGAAACTACTTCATTTAAAAAAAACAGTCAGTTAAAATGGTTGTAAATTTAACCCGTCCCTTACAATATAAGAGAATTTTAGTAGATTAGATCAATTAATTCAATAGGGGGGGTGTTTTGAAATTCAAGTTTCCAGTCACAAGTGTAATGTTTTATGGTAATCCTGTCCTTGCACGCGCACGGAACCCTTGTATTAACATGTGATTATGCAAAAGGCAAAAGGGACTGTCTGATGATTGTCTGCTATAGAAATCATTTTATTGGTAACTAGCGGCCCGCCTGCGGCTTCGCCTGCGTGAACTACGTTATTATTAATTTCTGTCTCCATGAGTAACTACGTCCTATAAGTGACGTCCATGTAAAATTTGAGACACCTAGCATTTGTAGTAATGAAGTTACATACAAACTTTCAACCCCAAAAACAACCCCTTGGAAGTCGAATATTGCAAATTCCCGTCTTAGCGAGCACCTACCGTCCTATAAGTAACTCCTATGCAAAATTTGAGATTCCTGGCACATGTAGTTTCTGAGATTTCGTGATGAGTGAGTGACCTTTCGATTTTATATATATAGATAAGATATTAGAGTCCATTTTGTCGCTGTGGGTACGATAAAATATAATTTCTAAAATAATTATTGTGAGAAAATTAAAATGCTTAAATTGTTTTCGCGAATTTGGACGATTTAAAAGTGCTTGAAATAGCTTAATTAATTAATTAATATTTCGATTTAACTTTTGAATCTCAAAAAGAAATTATGGGCGACGTAATTTAAATCAATTGAACTTTCTCAGAACCTTTCGTTATCCTTCTGAAAATGTATTTATTTACCTTATTATTTTCGTTTTTTTCTACTAATCTAAGTATACGCACGAACGCCACCCGCGAACCAAACACGTCTAGTCGACCGGCAAATTGTTTCAAAAATAACCCCCCGACAAATTGAATAGACGTAAGTGAGTTACGTTAGATACAGTTGAGTGGGCGTGACGGGTTTGTTCTAGCCTCTTGACTTTGATCGTGGAATAGTTTAGTGGTAAAGATTGTATTATGATGACTATAAAAATTGAGGCCAATCGTCTCGCAGGAACTCTAAACGTGAGAGTTTGGGGATTCAATTCCTGCTCTAGGAAGAAAATATTTAATATTTTCATTCCTTCCCTCTGGTATAAAGGCAAAAGCGCGGCGTTGAGTTGCGCCACTCAACACGCAATGCCTCGAAAATTTGGTGAAAGTTGGGAAACTTCCACGTGTTTTAACACTAGATTCTCGATATATGGTATACAGCTTAAAGCTGAAAAAAATGAGAAGAAGATAAATTTAAATTGGTTTACCTTTAGGTTTTTCAGTTTATACCGTAAAACTTAAGCAAGTTAGATATTTAAATTACATTTACACAAAGTGTGTTGTTTAGGAAATGAAACTAATTTAAATTTGGTGATGGTTAGTTCTTTTTTCTTAAATTTGCAGTAAAAGCATATAACACGCGTGACATTGGTAAATTGATTAACGCTCAACTGGCACGTCTCAGAGTGTCTCGACACTGAGTTCTCTATAAAAAAATATTGGAATTGCTATATAAAAAATTACAGTATATTTTTTTATATTTTCTATAAAAAAAATACATGTTGAAAACGTGGTATACAGAAGTTGAATCCGAATATAATTGCGTTACCACAAACCTTAGCGAAGTGGATTCTCATTAAAATTTTGACATAATGAAATAAAGGAATTATATTTGAAAATACAGCACCTATTAAGACACTGTACTGGTTGCTGTGAACGAATTTAAGTTTTGATGATATATAAATAATTTACCTGCTCATACGTTTATAGTAGGTAGAAAAGAAATTAAGATATTTTTATTAAAAGTATTTTTTGTTATAGAATTTCTTTTATATTTAATCTAACCAGGAAGTTGCGATTTGTGAGTGTGTTGACATTGAGTTTCCTCTTCAAGACCTGTTCTACGACAGGTGTGAGTTCAGTTCACCGTGCTTCATATCCTCATTCTAAAACTATTTAAATCAAGCGCTTCATCATCAAATGCGGCCAAGTCGGTAAAATCAGTCGAAAGTGAAAAATAGATTATTTCTTTTTTTTTTAATTGTCACTCTTCATCTCCAGTGGAGTAGCCAGAGGGAACGGAATGTTAAACGGTCTCTGCATAACTCTTTCGCCTTACGTGACCTTCCTCCAGTATCATAGATACTGTGTTTTCGAAGGTCCACCGAGGTCTGTCCCTGTTTGCTCTCTTACCACTCAGTTTTTATTTCTTTATACACTGTTAAATGTTTAAAGATAAAAGAGAAATATCCAATTTTAGATATTTTAAACTTATAAGTACATAATTATATATTCTGTCTAAAATCACTGATTAACCAGTATTTTTTTGCTTCTACATTCTATACAGTTTGTATTGGGTTATTTTCTTTAATACTCTTTCAATATTGGGAGGTAAATAATCGTGATTTGGTATTATCTGACCCTTACCCGCTGGTCCGGATAACGTTTTTATTAAACTGATAATATACGACAAAGTTTGCTCTTTCCTTCGGTTGATTTAATATATCTATGTGATATTTTTTTTCTGCTTGCTCTATAAGTATTTGTTCTGTATGTTTTGACAAATATTGATAGATTACAATAGATTTGTTGCTTATTAATGTTTGGTTGTACTTTTTGGATTTTGATTTTGTTTTGTTTTATATTACGAATATGTAATGGAATTGATTTGGTAGTAAAGGAGATTCGATTTAGTACGATTATCAAAGCTATTAGCTCATTTCGCTCTAAGTCCCTATAGAGCGAACTGATACGTTATTGATTAACTAAGATAAATAACAATCCTAGTTCTTTGTGTGACAAACTAGACAAAGAAGTCTGTAAAGGCATAGCTCGACGTTGAGTACCGCCACTCAACACGCTTTGTCTTGAATTAGGGGTGAAAGCGAAACACGGAGTTTCTTAACGCTAATTTTTTTCTGCCTATCCTGCTGATAGATGTGGTAAGCTAAAGTTAAAAAAAAAAGTAGCTTGCGAGAAATGTAAGGCACCAAATTTCTATTCGAAACCGTTCTCCAAATTGATCAATCCATCCATCCATCTCAACCACTCAACAGATGTGGACAACTTTATTTTAATTATCTTTTTCACTTTTTATGATAAAGTATTTTACGATTTCGCTAATCTTCCTATTCAAGTTCCGACCGTTTGGCGCACGTGCGTAAGGAAACCCGTAAATGAGAAAATGGTAAAACTTTGTAAATTTCCTGAAAATCGCCCCCTAAACGTCCCACTTCTCACACGACGGAAAATTTATAATGAAATTCGCCTTTTATAAATTGTACATTGATAGCCAAATAACCATAGCACTTTTATTCTGAAACTAAGTTAGATGTTGTTTTCGTTTCTATAGAAATTTATATCAATCTTATACGTATATTGGAATCTTTGAAAGATGGTTCACGCTTTTTTGAATAAATGAAAACAATTGATTCCCCCGGGTAGGGAACGAACTCATAACCACCGTATTAACAGTCAACCTCTATTCCACTACACCATATTTGGAAATCATATAATAAATAAAATATTTAAAGCATATCAACATAAAGTCCCGTAACGATGTATCTCGTTGATTTAATAACAATTTTCCTGCTTGACTTTTATGAACCTAACATTTTCATGATTAAAACGTGTTTGCACAATAGCGTATAAATTCCAAGTATCATCATTTATTGAGGCGAAATATTGTGTTGGGTAATAGATGAGCGCTATCAAATATTCTTTGGGGCGACGACAAAGGGACGAACCCTAAGAAAATAACGATAATAGGTGCGGTTGATATTTTCAATAATATACTCTACTTATTCGATACATTTTTGTGATTCATACATCTTTATATGCTGAAAAATGATATTATTTAATAATTTTCTTTTGGAATAAAAGTGTAGAATTAGTGACTCAACTTTCCGTCTTTTACAGTCTGTTGGACAAATCGTGGCGTTAAGTACCACCGCTCGACAATCGATTTTTTTCGTGATGTGGGGAATGAAGTTTCTTAACTCTAACTTAAGCTAGATTCCCTCTGCCTATAATGATTGGTGGTGTAAAGAAACATTATATACTTACTTATATACAAAATTTAAAAGGTAAATAAGACTTGAACCAGTAACATATAAAACAATATATAATAAAAGAACATAATTATAAAAACTGTCAAATATGAGGATATGATTATACAATTAAAAAAAGTAAATAATTATAATTTAATCAAAAACGAAAGCAATTTCTCTCAAAATATTTACTGAACATTTTAATAAGTTAATTACAATTCGGTAAAAAGCTCATTATAAAGTAATATGCTGTGCAAATATTATACATATATGTGTATATATCTTAATTAAAGTCTCTTTGGAACTTCGTAATAATTTTAAGCTTCGTTACCTATATGTGAAATACGCTGTGGACTTTGTTATGGAGTTTTCACTATAACTATGATGTCCCATGGACTTTGGTAGAGTACAATGGTTATTACTTTTTAGGTAAGTATTTTTTAACATATATGGATGGAGAATAATCCATATGTCATAGTATATCTTATTAAATCAAAGGTGTATTTTAATTCGGTTACCTTAGATTATGGTGTAATTCGACGCCATTTTAAATCTGCTTAGCCGTTTTTACGCATGCGAATAATAAGTATCCAAAGGAATAAAAT
Organism: Heliconius numata; assembly: GCA_016802625.1. NCBI lineage: Eukaryota > Metazoa > Arthropoda > Insecta > Lepidoptera > Nymphalidae > Heliconius > Heliconius numata. Next base: position 76,124 of record JAEBDU010000081.1, read on the forward strand.
ATATTATCTATATCCTTTTGATAAAATTGTAACGGATCGGTGCCTGTACATGGAAGATATAATATAAGGATTCTTTTTTCGGTGACTTAATAACGCAATAGAACCAAAAACAATGATTTTTTACAATTTTTGTCTGCCTGCAATTTGTAATTTTCTTAGGTATTCTCATTCTTATTTTCTTAGTTATTAGGTAAATTAATAAATATGTATGTAGTTCAAGCGGGCGAAGCCGAGAGCTAGTTGCTAGTCAAATATAACTATAACAATAGAATGTTCACTCAAGAAACTCTCAAATCAAAAGCATTGTGGGTATAGATCGTGATAAATATACGTGCTATCGATTTATTTTCCATTCTAACCACCCGCCTTCAAATGGTGAAAGTATTCGTGTGCAATGATTTACGCTTCCTTTCTATTTCCCCTGTCACGTCGACTTTAAATGACAGATCTTGGGACGAGGCCTAGGGTTCCGGGACAATTTCGTTTCGTTTTATTCTCAAACGCTTTTTTCTTGCAAAGTAATCTGTTTTAGAGAACCTCGTGGCACGGTAGAACGGCTTCGTGACTGTCAATGCGACGGTTATAGGTTCAAATTGTCGACTACAATTTACAATTGAGATAAGTAATTAAAATAAAAACAATTAATTAATGTAAATTCTAACAATTATTCAATTACTTTATATATGAAAATCTGAAAAACATTAATGTTTAAAATAAGCTTGAGACGAAAATGCCACCCTTCTTTTACTCCGGACCTTTTCTTCCTCTTTTACTTCTTTTTCCGGACCCTGTAACGGACACACAGACAGACAAAAGATTTAAAATTGTTTGTTTATGTTTTCGTATCTTGTAAATAACTATAAGCACTTGAAAACACAGCTATTTTGAAATCACAGACCGACACTTCAACTTTATTTATATTTAATATAGTTTAATTAAACTTAATTATTGATTAGATTGACCAACAAGCAAAGAACTCCCATCACGACTAAATAGCTATAAGAAAAAACAATCACATTAATATAAATTTCGCCGTCTTTCTCGCTGCCGTCATATTTTCACTTATTTCAACACTCATAATTTTTCTTGAAAGTCGCCGTCTTTTCAAATTAAAATAAATACAATGGCAGTGACGACGCTTGCCACACCATAACTCATCGAAATAAGTAATCATCTAAAGCACCCCTTTTTAATTATGCAAAATCAGTCTCATTCATTATAACACCCCCCTACCCCCCCTCTTTGATGAAAGAAAGAGAGCACAGCTTACCTTTAAATTACGACACAAAGACAGATGATGCCATCTTTTTCAATTTGCATTAAGCGATGCGATTATATTATTATGTTTTGTATTTTGAGTAAGTTGGATGACTGGAGCTTTAACAGAGCGAAGTAAGAAAGTTTTATAAAAATTTATAGCCACTTATTTATATTAATCGAATCTTTTATTGACTTTTCCAAATTCATAAAAAGACTCGAATATTATTTTTAAAATTGATCATAATTAATACCTACGTTCTTATTAAGTGAATTAATTACAAAGTATAGAGAACTCGTTAACCATTAAGAATTGTACCTCATCATCATCAGCTTACCCAAATAATTTGCCAAGTAATACCCAACTGGCCTTCTAATAAATATAATGAAGGATTCCATCCAAAGGAGGAGGAGAGAGGATCCACTCTTTTAATTTTTGGTATCACATTATCGTCAGGTCAGATATGTGATATGATAATTATTATAAATATTTAATAACAATTATTAATATTTAAGAAATAATATGAAACACAGGGGTGCCTATAAAACTTGAAAATTTCCCTCGATTTCCCTGAGGTCTCATTATCAAACCCGGACTTGGTGGCACTGGGACCACAACGGAAGTACGCTCTTTTAAATAATAAAAAATATGTTAAACGCCGATGTTGTATACAACATTCCCCATTTTTTAAAGTTGGTCCAAAAAAAAATTCAATAAAATCTTCGCTAAAACATACCTATCCAGATTAGAAGCAAAATGACACGCAGCTCGATTATCAATTCAACCCGTTCACTGTAGTTGGATGTCAATATTCATTTAGCGGGCGGTAGCGGCGCGTGATTTAGTCGACGCCCCCGCAGTACTGCGCGACACGAATACCTAATACGGGGGAATGCCTACGGTGCAACGTTTGAAAATATTCTATTTTCTATTATTAATACGCGTTCTGGATCAGTTTTGTTGAGGAGGTTGGTGCGGGTTCACGTTTTTAATTTTGGGGTTGTATTGGAAATACGGACAAATATTGTTTTATATTATACTTGCAGTGGGCAGACAAGCACTGTATCATTTTTTCAGGCAGGGTTTATCTTGATGGAATTTTTTACATAAGGAGTATATATATACTTATATTGAATATAATTCTATAATAAAGAATTGTACAATTTGTTTATATACTCGTAATATGTACCGAATAGGATATAATAATGAATTGATGACTTTTTTGTAATATTAATAAAAACGCTTTAAATAAAAATATAAATAAAATGAAATTAAGTTTAGATATTCACGTTTTATTTTGCATGCTTGTGCCCCTGCGCCGCGGCTGGCCTCGCTATGACTGGTGTCACTATAAATTTTTAATTTACAATTTTCACCAGTAAAATGTAAACCCAGAACAATCACTTTCACCATCTTTCTAGAGAACTAACTCGTGTGTTAGTATTCACATGCAAGTGTTCCCATTCTTTGTTGGAGCCCTCAGGCTTAGAATTTCTAAACACCCTCTCACACTTGGGGCTGTCGTATAAAATGTCTTTCAAAATTCAAATTGTTTGAACGTCATTTAATCAGTTTATTATTTGATATAAGGGTACAAAATATGATATTACTATTCAAATATTCGAATTTACATATGTATAACTCTTTACTAGTATATGTTTATATCCAAAAATGTAATATAATAGAATATTTTTTATTGCAGAAATAATAATAAAGCTTGCTTGCTCCGTGGTTCATGGTCAAAACGTTCGTGAATAAACACACACACAAGGACTATGAATCTATGTTATTTAATATTTATACTGTACCCGCATATAACACTCCGTTCCCCACTTTTCACTCGATTTTCCAAACGTAACGTGTTGGGATGGGGCACTTAATGCCACATTTTGTCTTGTTACCAGAGCAAATAAATGAAAACAATTAATTACCACCTTTATTTATTTATATTAATTTTGGCTGCCATTTCTCTAAGTTATTCTAATATATGTTTTTTTGTTATTTCAGATTTTTCACAGTATATGGGGGATATGGACATGCAGGACTATAAGGTTTTGGCAGGTGTAACAGACAGGTAATTTTTATGGATATTACTGCGGTAGTGTTGGGTTTGATTCTTACTTCACTATTGAAAATATTCGGATTTTCTAGTTGTATTCTGTCACAATTAAATACTGTGTTACATCCATCTACATTAATGAATGTCATTAAAACAAGAATGGAGTGTCCCAGTACTAGCTCTTTCTGCTTCTACTTTATGATATAAGAGATATGAAAAAATAAAATAATGACATAATATACATATACTAGCGACCCCCTTGCGGCTTCGCCCGCTTTTACTACTGGATTATTCATATAATGTATGTTTGCAATGCACTTAAGATAGTGTGAAAATTAATTAAACTCTAATGCAACCCTCATTTTCGTAGTTTCAATAACGATTTTACAATTGTTTTACACAGCAAGGATTTTTTAGTAGGTACCGTAATTTTAAATCTGTGCTACTAATCTTTTCAAGTATTTATTAAAATATATTATATTTAAATGACTATTTTTAGATAGTTAAATGACTATTTTTAAACGGAAGAAATTATAACCAAAAGCCTACCTACTAATAACTACAACAAAAAATATGAAACCAAATATATCGCGCTGAAATAATACATTCAACTCCAATTATCTAATACGTGCAAACGCATCTAAATCTTCGTTGCTATGCCTCTATAGCGGGCGGGTTTTATTTCGAGCTTGTGGTTAATGCTGAAGAGGGTATTCTGATGAAAAGCAAGCACTACGTGGCTGCCTGTGAGAAAAATTAAATAGAATGCGTTGGCCGGGAATCGAACCCGGGCCGCCCGCGTGGCAGGCGAGCATTCTACCACTGAACCACCGATGACTGCTCATGACGCGCTTGTATAAGCAAAACGTCGCGGGGCGCGTTTCGCAGCAAGATGTTTTGATATTGTAACAACTTCTAAAGTACTTATTAAAATGAAAAAAACAGTAAAAGACAGTTTTGAACTACATTAAATGGCCAACGTAACTAATATACTTATTTATATGCTGAGAGTAAGGGATAAGTAAAACTTGAGTAACATACAGCTGATGTGTTAACGGCGGGATGTCAACAATTACATTTAATTGTTGACATCCCGTTTTTTTCTAAAACTATTCGCAATTTCGAAATAGTGTAAAAAGCAAATTTTATCTTCGTTTAACGTAGAAATTTTATAAAGTATTTTAAAGGATAAGGATTAATACCATTCTGGAAAAATATCGCTCACAATAAAAAATATATTGAAATTATTATTTTTAGGCAGAAAAATGGTCACTACACGTTATTCTTAAAAAATACGAATATGCCGTCGCGGACTTTTTTGTAGATCTTATTAAGAAGAACAATACTCCAGTACATTATTTTCATGTAGTACTTACCATTAAAGCAGCGCATGCGCGAAAGTGTCTCAACGGGTAGGACTTGATACACATTTATCGTATTTATGTTAATTTACATAAGAATGTACAAATAATAAACTATATATGAACCTTCTACGAAAAATACTCGACCTAATGGTGAAAACCGCATCAAAATCCGTTGGGTGGTTTAGAAGAAGAGTTAGAAAGTTCAGACAGACATGAAAAGCGACTTTGTTTTATAAGATATAGCGGCTTGTTTTAAAAGAACCTAAATATGAAACCGAGTTTAAATGTATAAAGTAACCGTTGGTTTAAATATTTACAATTATGTATGTAAGAAATTATACGCTTTTTTTAGTAATATTTTAAGTACGTACTTAGAATATAAGATGGAAACAGTTACGGTTGTGACACTAATCAACCTGAAAGCTCTAGATCGTAGTTGTTTGACTGACAGACATTACAAAATGACATTCACTTAAAAAGATTACTCTGATATAGAAATAGATGCAAAAATGTGCTTAAAAGACCGATTCGTTATTATTCGTGTCATATCCTAATATGATGAGATGAGAGGAGGTTTTGTATTAAAGAAGAAAGAGTAAATAAAAATCAGCTTCATGCTGTATCCGGCATACAACAGGGTAGGCAGAGAAAACCTAGTGTTAGAAGAGTCTATTATCCACTTTCCGCCAAATTTTTCGAGAACTCAACTAAATTATAAAATTCATTCCCTCGAATGAGAATCGAATTCACAATCGTTACATTACAGTTACACCCTTGTGCCCCTGCGCCACGACCGAAAGAATAGTACTTTTTTTATTTTTTATGGAGATTTGGCCGTGGGCATATCCTTTTAAATATTTTTGCCGTAGACATTGTAATAAATTGTATATAATCTAGGTTTCTCTAAGATAACTCATTGTAAAACTGAACCTAGCTCTGTAATATTGGAGTAGTATATGAAGCCTAACCTCCGATATGTAGTAAATTTTCTATCAGAACAAAATTGGTTTTTAATTGCTGATCGGAAAACTATTATTGAAGTACGAGAATGGTTCTCTTTTCTCTTTATTTCTTCTAATTTTAACTGATTTTGATAGTAATTAGTCCTCGATAGATGATAATAAATAATAATAAACTATTATTATTAGATATTTCAATAATTTACCACACTAATAGATTATCAGTGGCCGTCAAGTAATAAGGTTTTATAGAAAAATCCAAATATATCTTCAAGGGTCGCTCGGGCAACGTCATTCATCTTGTTTTTATTTTTTCCCCTCTTGATCCCAGTATTAGAAGAAGTGCAATATCATCAAATCACTGAAAGAAGCACCAAGATTCGGAGGTCGGGGGTGAAATATTACAACGGAAAAGTTTACGTACGAGGACAAGTCAGGTTAAGACTGTGCAACAGTTAATACTAAACTATATAGTTTTTGCTAGTTTTATGTCAGGAAGTATAGCTTTACTTCGAGGTGTGTGAACATACGTGTGACTTTTTAATCTTTTCTTCTACTCCTTTTTTAAGACTTTTCTATCAAAAATTAAATTAATATTTTTTATACACTTTTCCCAGCATAACAGTCATCATTGTCAGCTTGCTGGATGAATTCAAGCTCTAATTAATTAAATATAGTTTCTTCCTCCGAGTAATTATCGATCCCACGACCATCATCAATCAGTTAAACATGAAAATTATCAAACAAAGCATAGCATTCACTACTCGCGTGCCCTTGCCTCTTTAGTGGCGGCATCTTGCGAGTCACTCAAGACGTATTTCACGGTACGTCGACTCGCGGAATGATATTGTAGAGGATATGATTTGATAGTAACAAATGTATTATGTGGTGCAACACGTTCTCTTTACGTAGGTAGCGGTAGGTTTTACGTTTTTTTTTTATATGGAAAATGTCTAGGACTTTTACATTATTTTCTTTTTGTAAATTTGTTTGCTGTTTGTTTAGAGTAATGTATGGGGAGTTTGTTTTATTCATTTATATTATTTTGTTTATAAAGGAATATTTTAGCTTCACGCTGTTTCCTGCATATGGCAGGGTAGGTAGAGGGAGCCTGGGAGCACAGAGCTAAGACACTCCGTTGCCTATAAGACACATTCGTTCCTCACTTTTCGACGAATTTTTAAGGCATGACGTGTTATGTAGAGATAATCAACGCCGTGAGAAATTAAAATGTTATATATCGCATTCCTCCGAGTGGGAATCGAGTCCACAACTGCGTTACGACAGCCTCCATTAGCCGTTCTTAAATTGTATAAAATAGTTTCTACATTATACATTTATCTACATGCTTGTACCACATAACAAAAATAGCATCATCAGTGTTGCCTGAACAGCGCGGCGTAGCTCCGAGGCGTGCATTCAACGCATGGCTAGCACGAGCACATCCGCACGTGAGTTAGTGATGTGTCAGTGCACTCAACTAGATATTTAGGTACCTTTTGTTACCCCTTTTGTTGTTAGTGTGTTATATAATTAGATGACATCACTAGTGGCACTGATATAGTAAGGTTGGTAGGATGGTCTATTTTCTTTTTTTTCTTCGCGCAAGGCAAGTGGCTAAATATAGCGCGGCACTAAAGAGACACTGTTTGTCAATGTCATTCTGTTCAATTATAATGATTGATAGGAAAATACTTCATCTTCTTGTGAAGATAAATCCTAATTACCTTGATATATGACGTGATTTCTCTTAAATTAGTAAAGAATCAAATGTAGAGTGACTTGAATTTAGGTTCTCTCTGAAGAAAGAATAAAAGTAAAACACTACATTTATATATATATGCCACTCCTTGTGAAGAATCTCAACGCACCGAAAGCGAGGAAATGAAAATATAAAATATCTCATTTCCTCGAGTGGGAATCGAACCCACAATCGTATCGCGTTTTCTGTTATATCAAGCACAATACTCAATAAGCCACAAAGAAACTTCATCTCTCATACTTTTCTTAGTGTAAAAGTGACAATAAATCCCGGTATTGAGGAACACTGGGGTGTCATTACGCCAGGTGCCAGCAGTGGGTCGATATCCAATCAGCTATCAAGAGAATTACGTTCGATTAGCTCAGTAGCTATCGTCCAAGGAGTCCTCGATATCGATTATACTGTAATTTTTTTGATGACAGACTCCAAATGTTTTATAGGTTTTGATAATTTGATTTGGCAGAATGGATGGATTGGGGTGGTTGAAAATTTAGGTTGAAAAGTGGACTTGTTCTTGGTGATTGGTGATTTGAATGTTCGTGAAGAAGACAGGTGGAAGAATGTAGATAGATAGATAGATTTTATTTTATATATTAAGCTATATGCATTTATGTATGCATTTTTTTCATTAGTATTTTTTTCAATCAACCGCTTTTAGTCCGTACTGCAGAATTATTATATTTACTCTTTCAAACACTTTACTTAAATTTACTATGACTACAAACACAAAGAAACAAATTAAACTCAATGTTATAGTTGAAAAGCAACATCTTGAATAAAAGATAACAAGCGTAAAACTCAATTTACGTGAAGTCTTGCATCCGTTATAGCTCTCTGCATCCCAACAGATTTCCTATAGAATAACAATGAAACAAATCGCGAGAAGTCTCGTTTGTCAAATCTACTTGTCGAAGACGGTACCTTCATTTGGTGTCAAAATATATCGCTACAATTTTGCACGAAGAAAAATATTATATACATTGCTGTTTTTATTATATTGGAAGTTTTATCTACGTAACTATTATCGGTAATGTATATAGAATTTTTGAGATATTCCATCGCTTGTTACAGTCTTGTAACGCAGTACGGTGGTAAGAACGTTTGACGTCTTGTCGTATCCGAGTATAGACGAGGGCTCTCCTACAACTTTATTTATGAGAGAACTTGACTCGACTAGAGTAAGGTCCATATGGCGAAACCGTCTAAGGACATCATTAGAACTTATTTTTATATAGTTCACTATAGTTCTTGTTAAGATAGCTAAATCTTATTAAAAAGTGATATTTAGTGTTTTGAGGTCGTACAGGTACCTCACTGTATTTATTTAAAGATAAAAACTGTAAATCAAGAAAAGTACTAAGATTCCACATTTATATCCAAGAGAAATCTACACTTCTATATCAATATTATAAAGCGGAAGAAGATCTCAGGAACTACTTATTTGAACTGAAAAATTCTTCTTGTATTGAAGAATCCATCTATCGAGAACTAATGGGAGTGGAGAAACAATAAAATTGTTTCAAACACGCTTGAGAGCTTTCGTTGTTTTTCACGCTAGAACAACACCACGCAACACGCAATGCCTCCTGAAATAGGCGGAAAATAGGGGACGTAGTGCCTTAGCACTAGTTTCCCTTCGCTTACTCTGATGTATGCGGGATACAACGTGAAGCTAGATTTTTTTAATAATCTATCTTCCCCGCAAATACAGCTAGTTCATTTTGCCAAATAAATGACAATTTATTCTAAGAAACGCCTATCTTCGTTATCCATAGCACTGCTATAACTAAGTTAATACTATTTCTCATAAATTTTAGAGCGTAAGGCGTTAATCCCGCTGTCTGCACGCTGACGTTTCATTTTAAGTTTCGCCTTGTGTACTATCGCCTTTGTTTCGCTTATATGTTAATCTCTCTCTACTTCATACTGTAATTATGCAGCCAAGTTCTGATTTTCGTCTTCCTCAACGTCTGAATTTAGTTCTGTGTCATTAACTTTTAATTTTTCTTTTCTATTGTATTTAAAAGTTTTGTATACGCTTTTTTTTTGTACCGCGTTGCGTAAATCTAAATCTGAACTGAACTGTTATTATAACTTTCTTTTGAGGTCGTGGTGGCGCAGGAGTAGCGTGTGCCACTCCACACGCAATGCCTGAAAAAAATGGTGAAAAGTGGGGAACCTACATATGGGATACAGTGTAAAGCAGAAAAATAAAAAACAACAAGTCTCATTATTATGTAATATGAATAGTATATTTCAAATATTTTTTTAGAAAACATATAAAAATCCCGCTACGTTAAAATTTTTATATTTTCTAAAAAGTTTTATTTTAAGTATTTTTTCTTAAAATAAATATAAGTTAATCGACTATGAAAGTATTAACAATAACTTTATGAAAACTTTGAAAATATATCGCTTTAATCTTTTTCGAATTACAAAACAGCCTTGAAAGTTTCCAGACATGTACGTACTAAAGAGACAAAGTCGTATGAACTTTTCTAATTATATTATAATCGTGTGGAACTAAATATCTATAGTTTATCTGTGTTTGACAGTTAAGTTTAATAAGAAATTAAAGGAAAGAAAATTAAAGAATTAATATGTAAGATAATAGACCGCCGTGCGTAGTGGCACAGTAGAACAATGCCAGACTGCAAGCGCAATGGTTGTGAGTTCGATCCACACACGGGGGAATAAATTATTTTTAAATCCCCTCAGAGACAAAGCGCTGCGCAGAATTTCGCCATTCAAAACACATTGTTTCTAATTGAAACTGAAAGAATTAATCATGTTCAATCAATTATTTAAAAATAATTAAAATATTTACAAATTTGCAGCTAATTCGTGAAATATTTTAATACGCACAAAAATTAAAAACATAACGAATTCCCTGTGTATTTTATTTAACTCTACTTTTATATTGTAATTAAGTGAAGTCTCAATATCCGAACGTGATTTTATAACATTAATTGCATATTTTAATTTTAAGTGCAAGGTAATTAAGTAAACAAATTACAAAGTGCTTAATTTAAGTTAATTTGGTATCTGTTTTGCGGTAAAATCCATTTTGGATTAATTTGGTCGCGGTTTTGTGTCGTCTTTTAAAAATCAGTTTCAGTCATTTTTTTATCTGTTTGAAACAAAACACTTGTTATTGATCAATTTGAAAATAAAAAACCACAAAATACAGTCAAGAAACTTGTAAATTTTAGATTTTAGGTAAATAGGCAAAAAAATTAAATAGTATTTTACTCTTTTAAGAAAATAATTAAAACTTTTTGAAATTTGTAAACCCGTATGCCATACATAAAGTTATCGTACTTGTATGTAATGTATATATGTATATATTATCTCGGGAGGCCTATTTAAATCAACCAAAAATCTTCGCATTTCACGTGGACCTATAATATACTCTGTTACAGCAATGGTCTATTTACCCCTTATCTATTATTAAATCCTTCCCGAACCAGCCTGTGCCCATTTTCAATTACGTCGCAAGCTATTAACGTGTTGTATTTGACACCACTCGCGTACGTTAGTATGGAAATGCCTTGAATTCTACAGTAAATATGTGTGATAAAGATACTATGTCCATCTAATCGGTGCCGCTATCATAGAGACATAGTACATAAGATAAAGATGGGTATAGATTGAATTTATCTTATACTAGCGGACGCGCGCAGCTTCGCTTGCGTATTTAGGGGTGAATTCCAAAAAACCACGAAACATGTGTTCAATGAAATATTTTTAAGAGTCTAAATTTCAAATTTTATAAAAATCGGTGGTGATTTAATGAATTTTCCATACAAACTTTCAACCCCTTATTTGCACCCTGAGGAGGTGAATTCTAGAAAACCATGAAACACATGTTCAAATTAATATTTTTAAGAGTCTAAATTAAATTTTTTATAATACTCGGTGGCGTTTTAAAGATTTTTCTATACAAACTTTCAACCCCTTATTTACACCCTTAGGGGGAGAATTCTAGAAAACGATAAAACATGTGTTCAATTAAATACTTTTAAAAATCTAAATTTCAAATTTTATAAAAATCGGTGCCGATTTAATTTTTTTTCCATACAAACTTTCAACCCCTATTTCGCCCCTTTAGGGTTAAAATTTTTCAAAATCCCTTCTTAGTGGATGTCCAGATTACGAAAGTAAACATCTGCCTAAATTTCACGTTTCTACGCACAGCGGTTACGGCTGTGCGCACGTCTTACCTCAGTCAGTGAGGACAAGTCCTTTTATATATATACATTATATTTGTTTTATATATATTTGATTTAAAGGAGATTGTTCGTTTGTTTGTTATTTGACTTTGATCGGGAGAACCAATTATTTTATTTTCTCACTCTGGTAAGACAGTTAAGCTTTGGTAGGTTGAGTTTCGCCACTTTACATACTCGAATTCGGATCGAATACCTAGAACGAAGTGTCTTGAAACGAAGCGAAGCGAACCTATCTCTCTATCAAATCTGCTTTATAGCATAAAGCTGTATTTTGGCTTGAGGCTTCTAGAAGAATTTATGTATAACATAAAAAAATACGAGCAGAATTTGTTTTTGTTTATGTATGGAGAAAAGATGTATGGAGCTATACTAATCGTTAAAACAAAGAAACTTGCTAAGTAAAGTGTAGCTTTCAGTAGTAAATGTAATACTTTTACTCTGAAAAATATTTTCCTTACACATTTTTATAAGTGATGAAAAGACAATATGGACAATATACATTACCAAGAAGACTGAGATAAAGTAAAAACTTTATACTTTAGATGTTTTATACCTACATTTAAACAAAATTTCACAATTATATGTTGTTTCTTAAGAGTATCTCTCTGGTAATGAAGCAAAGTGCAGCTTTGACTTCCACCACTCAACGCCTCAAAAAAAAGTGGAGAACAGAATGTCTTAATGAGGAACGCAGTGTCTTATTTAACACTAGGTTCCCAGTTTCCCTCTGCCTACCCTGCTATGTGCGGGATACAGCAAGAAGCTTTTTTGAAATATTTTGTGGCAGAGTGAATTATTATAAATGAGAATAAATTACTTAGCATTCCATGAATTTATTTACTTCACATTCCGTTGATTTATACCCATAAATGCTGGGCCTTCTACAAAGAAACTGTAAGAAAATTAATTTCATGTGCTGCTTTTAGATAGGGAAAAATATAGTTGAAGCTGAACAGTGAATTAGTAAGCATTATGGAGACTCCGTACTCAGGATATCAATCGTTATTGACTGGCATGCTTTAATTTAAACTTGGCCATACCTGTGACGCTAAAAGCTTTACTCGCCCGAAATCAAAATAGTTTTGTAAGACCGTAAAATTAAGTTGCAAGAGATGGCTGACATCTTGGAAATTTCAGAAGGTAGTGTTATTAGTGTGAATGTTGAAATTATTGTATTAATCTTGAAGAAGAATATGTTGATGAGTTAAGAGGAATTTCAAAATATATTTATGTTTCTTTATTAGACCAGACATTTATTGATTGATATGTTACGTTTACTCTTACTAAGGGAAGCAAAAATCATTAATATAATAAAGTGCCTGCAGTAAAGTACTGCAGGCACTTTATTTGACATTCCTATTCGATCCTACCCTTTTGAAAGTTTCTATAGTCTATTTGCATCACAAAAAAAAACAGATTTTGAACGCACTTTAAGAATACCAATAAAAATAAACCAAAAACATCTATCCCACATACATTTGACAATGCTCAAAAGACGTGAAAGCTTAACTGAATCCGTTCTTAATTACCGCGATGTGCAATATGGTTTTTAATATCTGTAATGAATGCAAATATGATGTCGGTGTATACAGTGTGTAGTGTGCGAAAAGCCAATGCTTCGGGGTGAGATTATACAGTCGGTGTTTGGATGCTCTGAAATTAATTAATTGATTGTATGGTGTAGTTGAATAGTGTTGGTGGTGGTTTTACGCACAGAAATAGCTAGTCGTCTATAAATGCTTGAGATTTTTTTTTATTCCATTTGAAATATTGATGTTTTTCTGGACTAGTAGAATTAAAACTTGGGATTGATCTCTATCGTTCAGAGTCTATGGATAGTTAAAAAATTATGATATTTATATTATATCTTATAAAGTCATAAATGTATTATTTATAAATAATAACACTGTCATTATTACGTTATAAGGAATCGCTGATATTAAATCTTATTATAATACCGCTCCGCTTGTCACAAAGAACCCTCTTTTACCTCTCCGAGCGAAAGCCGACGATGTTGCATTAGTAAATTACTCACGTACGCGTCCCAAACTCTTCAAAACTTCGGATTTGTCGTGAGATTTTACACGAAATCCTAACTAATTTGTTTAATTAACACTTCAAGTGCCAGATTGATTTAGTTTCTCAGCGGAGAAGTCTGTAAGTGATATATTAATTTTGGTATTTTCCTCTTGAAGGACCATTAAAGTAATTATTATACTTTATCATTAGACGATTTTTGTGAATTTTCGTCTTATTTCTTTGTTCTTTTTCATCTTACTTTAATTTGAGTGTATAATATTATGTGTAATATATATACAGTACAGATATGTAATACCTACATGATGATGTTGAATGTCTATGAAATCTTATAAAATACATAATTAATCAGGCGTTCAAAACAATTCATTCAATTTGTATCGTAAAAAAAAGGATTTCGACGAATTGAGAACCTCCTCCTTTTTTGGAAGTGGGTTAATAAATTTAAAGAATTATTATAACCATCTAATAGTAAGTAATATCAAAGTGAAGATAAAGATATGGGGAATTTTATGTTTTAAATCTTTTTTTTAAATATACGAGTATATAGTCCGAAAATAAAGTTCGTAAGTTTTATTGCAATGTGTCAACACTAATTTCTCCTCTGTGTAAGTATCTTGCAAAAACTTGAGTTTCCATATAATATGTAAAACAAGTCAAACAGTTTTTTATTACAAATGTATATATAGGGTCTAGTTTTCAAACGGGATCGGTATTATCCGAGGACCTTCAAAGGTCCCCTAATGCGTTTTATGTTTTTATTCCATTAAGTTTAGGAAAGCTGGTCCCAGTTTATGTCTTCGCAGGTCGTCAGCGTAACGTTATAATGTAATGTGGGGTACCCACTTACTGGTAATGGTTTCAACGTTGTTCTTATATAAGCGATATGATAATTACATTTTTAGTTATTGTTGCATAATAATAATTAAAGAATATATTTACAAAAAATCTTAATAAAATACGTAACATATGTTTACAATTGGAGAGGCCTATGTCCAGCAGTGGACGAGGACAGGCCGATGATGATGAAGATGATGATGTCTACAATTAAAATCTTACCAATTTCCTATTGTTACTCCTTCATCATCTATATTTATACTAATGTTAAAAAGGGAAAGAGTGTGTTTGGTGGAACGTGCTAATCTCAGGAACTACTAATAGGATTTAGGTTTTTTTTTTGTTTTGAATAATCTGTTTATCGAGAAAGGATATCGACGTAAAGTAGTAGAATAAAAATGAAAATCATTTCCTGAAGACTATTTTAAGCTATACAATATTATTGGTTGTCCAATTAAATAACCCTCCATACGTTATTATGTAGTTTTTATATAGATCAAAATTGTATATACCTATAGGTAATTAAGATACTTTATTATAAAAAGATACTTAAAAAATATATTCTAGTCCACTTAACAGTATGCTACTAATTTTAAAAGTATTTCACAATTATACTTCACATATAGTTGATTAATCAGTACTTTTGCAATTACACACGCGCTGCTCTCTTCATCAACAAGGGATCGCGGAAGCTTGCCCGGATATGTTTTTTTCATTCTACGAGTTCGACTTTTAATCAGTTAACTTTGAAAGTTGTCCAGTTACATCGACGACGTAGAATTTTAATCTAAATCTCGCATGTGGGAGCTGCATTGGTATTGGTATCCGGTACTACTGTATCCTACTTCTGATTTTTGGAAATTCTTTGTGTGTGTTTTAAGTACAAGCTAAAAGTTGCTGCGATAACTGAGTAGCTTACAATATTTTTCCCTTCTTACTACAATGAGAAAGTTTCGCAGTAAGTTTTTATCTTCTATAATATATTAAACAAATAATATTAAGGCAATGTCCCAACACTAGGTTACCTCTGCTTATCCTACAAAGAAAACTAACAGAAAAAATAAATAAATTATTTCAAAAATATTATAAGAAGAGATCGATCAACTTTAAAATATAAATTAAATTGAAAATAACGTTGTTTGGGTAAAAATATTTCCTCCAACATTTACTGTGCGCAATTGAATTATTATCTTCATGGGTTCCCTGTAATGGATGTTTCGTGTACCGATACTCGCAATCGGGAAAGTCTATCATATTAATAATAAACTCGGTATGGTCGATAACAAACTTATGTTAGTTATAATGGAATAAGTGGAACTATTGTGGATAAAGGAAAGCTAGACACAGTTAGGAATATTATAAGGCATGCATTTTTCTAACACAGCGGAATAATTAAAGGGAACCTAGTGTTAAGACACTCCGATTCTTTGATTTGCCATGTTGGATGGCGGTTAGCTTCATGTTGTATCGCGCACAAATCAGTATATGCAGAAGGAACGTAAGAACCTAATATTAAAACACTTCGTTCTTTCAATTCTTGAGGTATTGTGTGTTAAGTGGTGGAACTCAACAGTGCTAGGTAATACAATATTCCATTATTATCAATGAAATACTTCATTCCTCCAGTGGGAATCGAACCCGTAACTGTCGCGTTTACAGTCACATACTTGTCCTTACCGCTGCGCTATGACGGCCTCTTGATATGTTGATTGAATGATAACAGTTTCGTAATGCGAGAAAATAGAATTAGTTACAGTCAAACCCTATACCACTGCACTACGACGGGTTCATACATATTATATACTATGAATAAAAGTTTTATAATCATAATATTTGCAAAGTAGTTTTTCTTCCGAAGTTTTAATAAAAGTGAAGCAAGACCAGTCAATAGGCTATTGTTGGTGTTATATTCATTTCACTGGCTCTGAGGAATATTGAAAGAAAATATTCATAAATATATTTACTTTGAATAGATTAGAATTTGTTTTAA
The DNA here is from genome assembly GCA_016802625.1 of Heliconius numata. Classification (NCBI taxonomy): domain Eukaryota; kingdom Metazoa; phylum Arthropoda; class Insecta; order Lepidoptera; family Nymphalidae; genus Heliconius; species Heliconius numata. The sequence goes on from JAEBDU010000081.1 coordinate 92,622, forward strand.
TTTAGAAAGTACAATGACTTCTTGCCTGGCTTTTTTAAAAGATAAATATGAGAAAATATATGCTTATTTATATTGCTGCTATACACGGAATGTATACATTTTTAACAAAGTAAAACTTTTTGTTAAAATTTTCCGTTTGTTCTCAATTCAAAGGATACACAAATATGTCGAATGGCCAGAATTGAATTTAATCAACGGTCGATCAACAATTTGGTCAATATTTGTTGTATTTCCAATAAAAATATATCTATTGTACGTGAGGTTAATATAAATTAAGCACTGCTATAAATTAAAGGGCCTTTTTTATTTGAATCTTTAAATTTAATTGTGGTTAAAGCTAAAATCAATTATTAATTATTATTATAACAATTACTGTAAATATTTTCAAGTCAGATTAAAGAAAGCTTCAGCTTAACGCTGTATCGGGCACAGATCATGGTTGGCAGAGGGAACCTCCTCGAGTGGGGATTGAACCCACATACAGTCGATGCACCTGCGCCACGACTGGCCTCCATCCAGATTAAATTTTTACTGACTATATTTAAAAGTCATAGATTCATATTCGATTAGTGTTTTTATGTGTATATGCCTTATATTACTTTTTTATTAAATATTTATTTTGAAAATATTTATTATTTTATATTTGATGTACAAACACAATTTTCTATTATTTTATTATTGAATACAAAGATATTTTATTTATATACTATATCGTATTTTTACAGGTAATGTAAAAGCAGCTTCGTAAGTAAAAATTTACTTATTAACAATCAATGGTGCCTCCAAAATTCGGCGGAAAGTGGGGAATGGAAATGTTCCCTCTGTCTTCAAAGTGAGGTATTTTGGACAGGATACAGCGTGAAGTTAAAAAATATGATTAAAAATAAAAAAATCGTGAATCATTTTTTTACTGTATCTATACCTAAGTAATTTTCAATAACATAAATGGACGGTCGCTAGATAGGATATCCGATACTTGCACCTGCGTCGCTAATAGACTAGCACGATGCTGTTTTAATGTTTTGTGTACATTGAAAACTTTTGTTTATTAGATGTTTTTAATATAAATATTCGACGTAATCAAGCATCGATCTATACAATTGTAAGTCAGGTATGTACAACTATTTCTAATTAGGTGTGATTATTTTTATATCAATTTAAATATTATACATAAATAATTGTGGCTTCTATGCTTGTACAATACTGTTCTTAATTATTTATATGATTTCATTTATTCTTTTTGTTTTGATTTTTTTATTATTATTTAGTTTATCTAACTCTTAATACAAATGTTTTTCAAATATCTAATTTCTACAATACCTGTGTCAATCCTGTGTTAATTTTATAGGTATATACGCAGCGCAGAACGCTGAAATTTTTCACGTAATTGTATAATGTATAGTCAGTCATACGGTAGTTAAGCGAAGCAAAATTAGCTATAAATATTATCAATTTTATGACAATCATCGTAATGGATGGCAATAAAGATACTATTTTCAATAGCTATTACGTGCCATTATTCGATTATTAGCTTTAATGCAATTTAAAAAAAACCGACCAAGCGCGAGTCAGGCTCGCCCACCGATGGTTCCGTTTAAAAATTGGAGGTCTCGAGCTTTTTCTGAAATTCAAACTTAGCTTAGCCAGAGTCCTTTAGAGATAGTCCTTTATTTAGAGGTAAATATTTCATATAAAAAAACATTACAAACTTTTATTAATATTTCTTTTCACATAGATCTAATGAGTGCCTACGACTTAAGTTTGTCAACTTTTTTCTAACTTTTATTCTTTCGTTGTCTTACAATCCCAAACTTGGAACGGTTGACTCGCACTTGACCAATTTTTTGATGTTAATATAAATATTCCTTACTTCCTCTTCTAAATTTTTCTAATATATATATTTATTTTTTAAATAGTAACTGACAGTGTACAATATACTCATACTTTGCCCACCGCTATAACATACTTGTCATCAACTAACCCTATTTTGAAATATGAGAGGGCCGCAGATGCGAGTCACCTTGTATTATACCGGTACAACCGACGGTCACCGTGGTTTAGCTCTACTATTTTTTTTAACTTCCCACACCTTTACATTAAACTTTTCTGTGTTATGTTTTCACACTTTACAGCATAATAGTTTTTTTTTTTGATGAAACAAAACATTCTAAGTCAAAAAGTTATTTTATATATTTTTTTAAAATATTGTCCGTATAGATAAAAGTTAAGCTTGTTAATAATTTTTTTAGGGTAGGGTTCCCATTAAAACACTTCCGGTCCCCATTATCCGCCGAATTCTGGAAGTATTGCGTGTTGAGTGGTAGAACTAAATGTCACGCTTTACTTCTACAACAGAGCGAAGAAATAAAAATATTTAATATTTAATTAATTTCCTCCAAAGGGAATCGAAATCGGACTCGAACAGGTGGTGACCTGTCACGTTTACAGTCACACGCTAGTGGGAGTATTTTAATGATTGAAATTTTATACTTTATATTGTAGGTATAGCTATATCTTGCCGAACCTCTCATCTTGCCTATATACTCGTATATTTATTTCTTATATATATTATATTGGTCTAGGAAACAGTTAACGGCGAAACTTATTAGTTATAATGTAACTTCGGTAATACCACGGACGAAGTTCCAAATCCCCCTATACGCTCCCCCCATTATTGGGAGCAGATGCACACCGGCCTCTATAAATCTTAAATATAATACAAATGTCACTTTACCTAATTAGTTCAGGATTTATATAGGAATGTAATTAAGTGGTGAAGATATGGTTTCTTAATTGTTTTTATATATATGTATATTTTTCTATAATATCAGCATTGTGATATAATATGACGAAATGCATGACGGCTGAAAGTTTAGTTTTTAACTTATCGATTTTAAAACATGCAAATAATTCAGCTTACTAAGTAAAATAAGTGTAATTAAAGCGCGGCGAAGCCACGAGCAAGTCGGTAGTAATAATCATCAAAGTATAATTTGCACGCTCTTTCACGTTGTATCTTGCACATAATAGGGTAGACAGAGAAAATGTATGGTCAAGACACTTCGTTCATCGCTTACGGCCCGTCTCCAGCCATTACATATTGGAAGGCGGAGCCCATCGCTCGCTGCTCTTTGTTGTCAAAGAGCGGGGAATTGTAATTTATTTATTGCTGTGAGTAAATATCGAATCCACAACCATCGCTTTTTCAGTTAGAGGCTGTTTCACTGCGCCACGATAGACTCACAACAACATAAGAACAATTTAATTAATTAACAATTTATTACCATTTGGTTACATTGTTAAAATATTATCAATAAAGTGTATTTAAAAGCATGCGTAATTTAATTAATTAACCTTAAAATAGTTACATGTTTTCATTCCATGGTATTACTCGTATATATGTTAAAATTTTAAAGCTATTTTTTAATAAAAATTTGTACTCAATATATTTTTTTATTATATCTTTTATATATTGTGTTGTTTCTTATAATATAACGTAAGTAAGCACAAAGACAGGCCTTTGAAGAACCTCAAAGAAATCAATCAATCAATCAAAAACACTTTATTGCACAAAGAAAATACAATTAAATTTGTAATTATATACATACAGTGCATAGGCGGCCTTATCACTATAAGTGATTTCTTACAGGCAACCTTTTTTTTTTAACAAAAACTAATAATACGATACAATTGGTGGCGGTTAACTTTGCATAAAGATATTTGTAATTTATTATATCAAACATATAAACATACGCTATTCATATATAAATGCAATACGCTATTCATATAGAAAATAGTGGTTAAAAGTTTTTGTAAAATATCGCGGTTTCAAATTGTAAAAAATAGGAATTATTACTATTTTTAGAGATCTCATGGAAAAATTCTAACCCCAAAGCCACGAGCGGAAAGTTAGTTGTCAATAAAAACATTTTTTTTGTGAATCTCTTCTCGATTCCATCTCAATTTTGAGGATCGTATTCATATTTAGATTATCTTCAGATACATCATGCGTAAGTCAAACATCAAAAGCAAATAAATTATAATATTATGCTCGAAAGATATTACGATATGAAAATATATTAACATTCGTATATTTATATTATTTTTGATGTTTTCATACATACATATTAAAATTACAGAAATGCTAAAGAGAGTGAAAAACGTAGTTGTTTACTAAAATCTTAGTTTTACAGGCTTAATAAGAGAAGGTGAGGCGTTGGTATGTCTTGCAAAAAAAAATTGGTATACTATAGATATATTACCATTTTCTCAACATTATTTTTATTTGGGATCTTATTTGAGCTTATTATATGTCTTATAAACGGACGTATAATTTCTTCTTCTTTTTATAGAGACAAGCAGGACTTCACTGATTTTCTATATTAAATTAAGTCATAAATGTAATCTTACTTCCTTTTACTGTAATTTAAAGTGAGTATAAAATATAGATATCAGGTAAACTTCAATAAAAATGTTTTGTTTTTCCATAAAATTTAAACTATAATATCTAAATCCCATCAAAAACATAAATGTAAAATGAAAGCCAAGTTCTGTAAT
>JAEBDU010000081.1:102178-116837 GCA_016802625.1 Heliconius numata
TTTGTGGTCATTCCAACTACGAACATGACAAAATTATCATTTTTTATGTGAATAAACAATATTATGTGAATACAAAATAAAATATTTAATTAATTTGATGTGGTTTTGCACAAAAAACTTTTCTGGACAAGTATAAAAAGACCAATTATAACTAGTTGCTTTCATTAAAGTAACCGGACTTTTCCGCATTGTTTCTAATACTGTTAACTTATTAAAAGATATACATATATTTTGTGCAACATGAGTGAATTCGTTTGCAGTAGACGTAACTTATGCATTTTTATAATTGAAGGGAGAAATACTTCTGAAATAGAAAACTTTTAAAAGGAGAACTTCAATTTGTCGTCATCAGACGTACAAACTATAATGAACAACATTCAAAAAAATTTTTTATATAATTCTTCACACTATATCATCAGGACTTGCCGTAAATGTCGAAAAATTAATACATAAGTGTATATTGATCGAATTACGCAATTGTATGTTAACAAATGTAACAAGTATTACATGCCTCCTTCGGTGCATAAAATTCTTATACATGGAGCTCAAATTATACAGTACTATGCGATTCTTCCTATTGGGCAACTTTCTGAAGACGCTCAGGAAGCAAGACATAAGGATTACAAAAGTATCTAACGAACTATTTGACGAAGCTAAAGAACTTCTGCAAATCACAGAATAAATTCCTTGTTTACGTCACTATTTTTATAAAAAATATGTTTATATTACATATGATACATCAGTTTTTTGTTTAACAGCCTAGATTCAGTATACTTAAGTTACTTTTAATGATTTAAAAATAATAATAATTTTTAAACATCTTAATATGCTCTTATTTATGACAATTTCTAACTTTGAAATTTTTTTATTAAATAACCCATGACTTTTATTAATATCTATTTTATGTCATTGATAGCAAATATATTCAAGTATATATATGCAAAATTTCAACACTTTGCGATGAAAACTGAATGAGTTACGGATTTTTGACACGAAGCGGGTCATTCCGTCCCACTGTGCGTTGGTATGTCTTGCAAAAAAAAAAATGGTATACTATAGATATATTATCATTTTCTCAACATTATTTTTATTTGGGATCTTATTTGACCTCATTACATAAACGGACGTATAATTTCTTCTTTTTTATAGAGACAAGCAAGCTTTCACAATTTTTCTATATTCAATTAAGTCATAAATGTAATGTTATTTGCATTTACTGTAACTTAAAGTCAGTATAAAATATAGATATCAAGTAAACTTCAATAAAAATGTTTTGCTTTTCCATAAAATTTAAACTATAATATCTAAATATTACTCTGAGTTCGACTTGAAATTGTATAAAAATCAATCGATTCACTTTAACAATCCGTGCCAAGTCTCGGTAGATGCGTCTTCGCCGCGAAATTTCCCTAAATCAATTTCAATACAAACACCTCTTAGTGAACTCTGGTAGCGGTTGCGCATCGGGTGTGGTGCCTATAGAAGAGAGGATAGAAGAGTCAGGAAGGAATATTGAAAAAGATATGTATTTTTCATATTGATTTTCTTTTCGAAGCTAGATATAAATAGTGCGGCGTTATGGCCTCCCAATATTATAATTGACTAAGGCGAGGAGAACTGAGATGATGTATTCTCAGTTCTCCTCGCCTTAGTCAATTATACATTATAAAAGGCAATAAAAATTTGGCTTTTTTTTATATACATTTTGTTTTAAAATCTCTAAGTGATAGTAAAAAGTTAAATTTAATATTCTTGCCGGGGAAGTTGATGAGTGACAAGCTACTGGGTACGAGCATGACAGAATTTAAGAAAATATAGTTTTAAAAATAAAAACCTGCACTAAACAAGTTCGCTAGTACTCGAACCCCACGTCCGTCCGTGACTTGGATGTCGACTGAACAGTTGGAACGCAGTTACAGTGATCAAATTGAGTCAGCCGCAGAAGTACATAGCATCTAGTCTATGTAATAGAGAAATACTTCATTAGAAAACGTAATATATTTTTTCTTATAAAGTATTTTTCGTTTATTATTTATAGAAAAACCCTAAGAAATATTCAAATATGTAATGGAGAGTTATTTCATATTTTGTATAGAAAATTAAATAAGCGTACCCATTAAAATCGAATACTGCTATGTTTTTCCATAAACTTTTCGCGTTGACAACCCCGATATCGTGAAATGAGCGTTGTTTAACCCAGTTTTAGTGAATTACTCTTTGGTATAATTTATATGTAGTATGTATGTATGTATGTTTGTTTATGTTCGCTATTTGAGGAATGGCGTGTGTGTTGCGCTCTAATTGCATTACAATTAAGAGTAAAAATTTAAGTTGTAATTAATGAAATTATTTCGTTTTGTAATATTAGTTACTTAAAAAAATACAAACATAAGTATTTAAAAGTACTTATTTTTACTTTTCTTCAGCTTCACACTATACCTGCACATAGCAGGGTAGGCAGAAGGAACCTGGGAACCAAGTGTCACGACATTTCGTTTCCATTAAGACTCTTACGTTCACGACTTGGAGGCATTGCGTATTGAATGGATGACTCAATGCTTTGCCTCATTACCAGAGCGAGGAATAAAACAATATCTTATGAAAAATATTCCATTTTCTCAAGTAGAGTAGGAATCGAACCCACATCCTGTGGTGTTTACAGTCCTTTTCCTGTGCCACGACTGGCCTCTGTTGGAATGTTAACAATATTATAATAAACAGAAAAACAAAAGCTCATCTTCGCGCACGCCACTGGCCCTTATACCGCAGGATGATAGGATTTCCTCAAGATTTACATGTACAAGTATATAGAAATTCCTTTATCCTTTGGGAATGTAGTAAAGGGCCAGTTGCGAAGGGCTTGCACGTATGTTTATTTGTGTCGTAAATTACATCTTTTAGATATTATTTTACGCGAAATTACACTCTATGTATTTCGGTTTTAGAGGTGAAACTTGTGATGTCATATACTGACAGTATAACCAAACTTGTGGGCAAATCTGCTATAAATATTTACCAGTAATTCGGCTATAACCGATGGATATTTAGAGATTTGACAGCGTTGTTTGTGGACGGCGATGGTGGTTTAGTTTAGAGCGTCTTACTTCATTTTATAAAGTAGGTACACACTATGTAAATGGAAATATGGAATAATTATTAATCTTTGTCTTTGTATTTAAGTGAACTTGAATTGAATTGTTTTTTTTTAGTTGTAACAAATAAATTAAAAAAATATATTCATATAAAATGTTAAAAAAAATACCAAAACGTAATTAACTTACTTATATTCATTTACATGGTACGGACTTCAAAATTATAAAATACTTATTTAATATTAATATATATTTAGATATATAAATATGGTCTAGAAGCTACTTCTAATAGCATAATCATGTTGTATCAAATTAATTTTGAAAAAATATTCTTTTAAAAAATACAATACAATAATGGCAAACTATCTACTAGTACTAAGCAATCGAAATAAAATTATTTAATAGATCAAAACCAATTGAAATTCAATAAATAAAATGTAAATATTAGCTGAGACCTTAGGGTCCTAGGAAAAGATTATCAGTGAGTGATTAGACCAGCAACAGGTACAGACAGGGTGTAAGCAACGACTTTTATCTTTGTAGCGTTGGAAAGACCGTCCAAAGCTTTTTATTGCCAATTGTGTTTATTCAAATGAGCTTACAAGTAACCGAGGCTTTCATTTTTACCACTTTTTAAAATGAAAATAAGTGTTGAACGAAATTATGTTTTGTAAGATTTGTGTAAATTTTAATTAAAATTGTGAGATATATATTTTTTTAGTATATTTATTTTAACCCGTTTGGAGAAGTTAAAAGATTTACATAGAACACTTTATGGTCTTTTTTTGATCATCGGTGTAAACAAGCGAAAAATTAAGAAGAAAATAAAGTATAAACGGAATTAGAATATCTAATTCATTATTACAATTTTCTTTAGTTTCACGTTGTATCCCGTTATATTATCGTTATTAAAAGATATTTTCGAATAGCCCTATGGAATATATAAAATAAATATGCAAAATTGTATAACTCGACACTAACTCTATTTTTAGTAAATATTTATTATTTTCCACCCTCTTGCTTGGTATACAGCGATAAGCTGTCTTTCCCCATTATTGTAACCATAGAGACAGTCATATCTTGTATTACGCCTAAATTGAAAATTTTATGCTATTCCAGTCCCTCCTAAGTCGGGTAAGGAGGTGATACAAAATAAAATGAAACAGTACTTTCCATCTTTTATACATTTACACTTCGAAATTTATTATTCTAATAAAAATGTTCTTAGAGTTATCGAATTTCAATTAACTGTTATATTGTATTACTAATGAAGATTGAATTAAAGAGTAATTTGAAATTTATTTTCATAGGTAATATTTTTTTGTTTTTTGTTTTGCAGTAGTAGTTAGTGAAAATTCAGTGTTAAATTACTTTCTTGGATGAATTTGATAGACAGGCAACAAAGTAATTTTATAAGGATGCTGTTTTTATTCTTTTGAGGTATGGAAGCCCAAAAAAAAGCTAAAGTGACAAGTTAAGAAACTAAACGTGTAAAAAAAATTTACATATTATACTAATTTATACGAATGGATTATTTTAACATTATTTTTATTTGTTGACATTGCAAAGGTAAACAAATTTTATCCTCATAATGTTTGGATAATAATTTTTCGTAAAGCTTTTATCTATTACGCGTCAGTACCTCTAGAGCTTTATCATTGCGACTGAGTGAGTCGCGCAAGGATGTATATATACCAAATCAATGATTTTGACGTTAATCAAATATATGTATTTGGGATTTAAATATATAAATACTATTTTTTGCTAACAGATCAGAAAAGAAACCTTGTATCTACTTATTAGATAATATTATAGATTTATTTTCTTAGTGTAGAATAATCTTAATACATTAAAAAAATGTACTTAATAATACCTAAAATATACAAATGAAACAAAATTTATTAAATGCTTATATTTATGTTTAGAATTATTATAATTTTAATAAACATAAGCTTAGACATAGACAACTATTATTCATAATACATGATTAAATACAGGTCGCGATGCTTAAGTTGAGGTCTGCATTTATGTGAGTCATTATAAAAGTAGGACTAGAAAAAACTTTTAAAAATAAAGTTTATTAGAAATGAATAATTAAAATATATTATAAATTTTTCTACGTTGGACATTGCATCTTCATCATTTTTTACTCTAGTTTGCTGTATCATTTGAGTTCATAATGAATCTTTCGTTCGTCGTATCATCAAGAACAGCGATGTGTACACCTCTACCTCAAACCCAATCCGCTGATTGCTACGAAGCAAGTGAAGGTTGACGAGAGATGCAAGAAGGTTATAAAGATAGGAAAAAGATAGGTTTACTAGAAAATTAATCAAAAACAATGCAGTATAATTTATATATTGATAATTAACTGCATAAGCAACCATAATTATAAACTTGCAACACGTATAAGGAACCTCAAACTTCGAAATTCGTGTCAATTAAATTGCTGTATTTTGACAATGATAACAATTCGAAAATGAGAATAGTTTCCAAAGCAATTAGGATTATTAAGATTTTATAGATTAAGATTTGAAAAATAGTTTAATTATTTGTAACATTAATTTGAAAATTTAAGTCCAAAGTAAATGTTTTGAAAATATATCAGTTTCTGCTACACGAGAATTTATACACCGAAAAGATAATTACAAAAACAATTCTATATGAATTAAGTTTACATAATTGTTAATTATATCATATTTTTGTTATATTATCTTCATGCTGTATCCCACACAAAGCAGGATAGTCAGAGGGAACCTGGGAACCTAGTGTCAAAACAATCCGGTCCAAAGTCAATGTCAAAGTTAAAAAATGTTTAACAACTTCAAATTCCATGTTAAATCTATATCTGAACCTAGGTTATTAATTAATAGTACACTAATGTTAATTTATATAATTAACATTAAACGGTGCCAAAAGGTAAGTTAATCAAATCTGACCTTCTTGTAAAGGTATAAAGATTTTTACGATAAAGTCGTACGGTCACGCGATTACAGTCCACTTAAATCAAGAAAAGCATTATATATAATAAATATTTTTGTTTCTTTATTATTTTCACGTATCAAGCGGGATAGGGCAAGAAACTTAGACATTTTTTGTATGTAAATACTTTTTTAATTTCCTCGAGTATCAAACCCAATGTCTAGAAGTGAGTAGTTACAATTCCTACAAAGGAATCTGAAAATTGAAATTTGACAGGTATTTCATAGAAAAAATATGGTAAACTTATATTTGTAGTTCCTTTGATACAAAAGAAGTACATACGCCAATATAAAGTTTGTCAATTTTTATAAGTCTGTGCATTTTCTTTTACCTACTTTCATGAAATTGGTACGGAATCCTCAGTGGGCAATCATATTTGCACCTATTCGGTGTTCTTCTTGTTCTAATTAATTGCTAATATATGCCAAGTTAAGACACTTTTTTTTATAGATAAACTTAAATAAGATAAAATCACACACACGATTCTAAGCGTGTATAACTTGTACACCGAAAGGAACCCGAGTACGAGTGCCCGGTCACTTAGCTACAAACGACCCGTCCAGTATAATTTACGAGTCGGGCCACCCGCAGTAATTTGGACAAATTATAACCGTGCGAAAGGAAATTACTCCGGCATCAGCCGTCCGAAAAATAAGCCTCGACGTCGCGTCGCATCGCACGCTTTTAATCACGATCCTTTGATTTCTTTCATTCTGAATTAATTACGGCGCGCGCGTATTGGTCCGTAGCGTAGCGTAGTCTTGGCACGTTTCACCGAAATGAGCAAATATTGTTTGGAAATTATAATATTGTTATATATGTTAAGATGTGGTCTGTTTCGCGTTTTTGGAGATTGGGTATTTATTTGGGGATTGGTTTCTGGTGTTTGTGTTGATCCTTGTTGGTCACTTTTTCCCACTGTTAACAACAAAGTAGGTATAGTGGCGAATCACTACTCTCCTCTTCTAAATATTTAGAAGTTCATACTTTGTAGTTCTTCTCTATTATTCTTTTCCTTTATTGATTTAGAAAATATCGATGTGGATTGAAATAAAGTGTTTAACATTAATACATTTTGTACGATACATTCTTTTGTTTGCTTTAAATTTAAAAAACTTAAAAGTCTCAGGCTTACAGATGTTACAAAAATAATGTCCTCAGTCTTCTTTGATATAAATGAATCATTACGCAGCGTACCGTCGATTCCCTCTTGATTTCGCGTTTCTTTGAATTTGAATAATTTCATCGCCCACCGAATGCCTTTACAAAGGTCCGGAAATGAACTCGGGACCCTAATTAAGTTTTAGTTTTGTTTGCCGCAAAATTTTCTACGGTATATGGGAAATTACCTTTCATATTTTGGCCTTACTTGTCTTGTGTGTTTTTACAGATCGGGCTTGATATTTATTTATCTCTTAAATTTGAAAAATTAAGGCTATTTAATTATAAAATATTTTTTCACATTAATTGTATGATGATTGATTGTTTTCAAATTTCGTAATCAATATAAGTAAGATTCTCAAAATATTTAACTATGAAGAAAAAAAAAATCGCATTATTAAATATCAAAAGAAGGATTAACGTTTCTCAATAAAACTTAAAACCAAATATTTTATTTGAGCAGAAAATAAAAAAATCGTTTACACTTTTATTTTCTTTTATAATTTTCCTTTACGCACTTTTAATAATCAAATTTATATTTAATCATTTTACAGCTTGTTTTTAAATGAAAAAATAAGGGATTTACAAAACAAAAAACATGAAAATAAAGAGAGGTTCTAATCCTACAGATTTAATTTTCATCTTGAATCTTAAAATATTCCCGGGAGCGCACCGCTAATTCAGTTTCAATTAAATACGCGTCGAAAGCACAAGTACCACAACTTGCTTTAGATTTTGCGTGTTTGTTATTAAAACCCATTTAAAATTATTGCTAAAAATAAGTAAAATAGATATTTTGTAAATTTATATGATTTATTATTAATAATTAATTACTAATAATTACTAATAATTAATTAGGCTCTACATATCACGCGCTTCTTATAAGGTGTCCAAGAAGCACTGCAAGCCTCCGAGGGTTCCATAGAATTTTTTAGTTGATAGGTCAACAGGAACTACAACATATTTATATGTTTTTTTTACTTGACAAGCTTAAGTTTGGGAACGTATGCATTCATTTTGTATGAAATGAACTATAAACATTGACTTTGGTTTATTACGAGTAGGTACATTGATAAATGCCCCCATTGGTATCGATCAGTTACAATTATATTATTTTTGAGTAGATTCTGCTGTAAGATAAATGTACTCGTACATAATGAATAAGATATACAATTTTATGAGCTTCACCTGTAAATCTACGTGTCCACAATTTTATATCCATTTTTTTGTCTGATTAGTTTTATTATTTAATTGCTCACGTGCTCGAAACTGATGACAATATAATATTTTCAGTATGAAACTGATATCTTTCTTCACCCGATTATTGAGAAACAGATACAATTGTTTTTTATTTTTTACTATTTAGTAACTGTTCTGTCACTACGTTTATTAAATATATTTCCCTGATCGTGAAACACTACAACAAAGCCACCCACCATATATGCTACCCTCATTTCCCAAGCCCTTGTATATTTAGGCACAATGGAAAAACAACTTTTCATCATATAGTGACAGCGGCGCGTCGCGTCGCGTCCGTCGTAATCGATGCTCCACAATCAATCACTTGCCCAGATGCTTCAAAATGCTTTTATAGCTATGCTACGTTTACAATGTGATGTGATAGTAATTATTTGACAGATTTTTATAGATATTTGCTAATAAAAAGATGTTTTTTCTCAACGTGACATTGGCGAAGCGATTAGTGCTGAACTGGCACGCTCGGATCGCCATAATTATTTAAAGAACAACAACAACAACAAGATGTTTTTTGTAGTATTAAATGATGTGTTGTTAGCATCACATAATTGTTGTAATTACATCGTTGTGAAATTTTTTAACTTTTTCAAGGATAAAACGAGACTAAGTAATTCGCAATGCATTATTTTATTAATTGTTTTGTTTGATAAGAATATTTTTTTAATGATTTTTTTTTTGGTAGAATTATTTTTAATTATAATATTTCAGTTTTCTGGAACATAACTCATAACCAATGTTGCCACAATCACACAATTACTCGTACTGTACTACGTTACAGTAGAATCGAATTAGATTTACTTTAATTCTAAAATTCCAAACTACAAACGTTTTTCGCTCTTATTCAAATCATTGAAGATTTTTCCTCCTCTCGTCCGGTCACTGGTGCGATCCATTTGCGTGGAAAAATTTAGCAAATTTATCTCGTGGATGGCCGGCAGCGGCCATAGCAGCGCGACGTCAAGGGACAGTTCAACTGCATACGATCAAAGTTGCCTCGCCTGCATTCCATTGTGTTTTATATACGGGTGATTTTATTTACAAATATGTTAGAAATAATATATTTTTTGTTGTATAAAAATAACTTTTTTTTTGTTATAAAGTAAATTTAAAATATTTATTTTATGTAATATGTAATGAAAATCTGTTAAATATTGTATTGTATTGTCTTTTAACATTATTTTTACAATTTTCATTTACTTTTATATTGTCCATACTAAATGGCGGAGAAAATTATTTTGTCTATCCAACATATTTAGTGACGTCAAAAATGACATAGTCTCTTTTTTAGCTTCACGTTGTATCAAACGTATAGCAGGAAAGGAAACTAAGTACACTTCGTTGTCTATTAAGACACTTAGGAGTCGGTAAGAATTCTAGAGGCATTGCGTGTTGAACGACGGATCTCAACGCCGCGCTTTGACTCGTTACCAGGGCGAAGAAGAAAATATTAAATATTTCATATTTAACTTTCTTCTTTGCCAATTTTGTCTTCCTCGAGTGGGACTCGAACCCACGCTTGAACCCCTGCACCACGACTGGCCTCAACAGTTTTGACTCTCTGTTGTTTTTACAGAAATATATTCTAACAGAATTTAGGTTGGCACCTCTCAATGTTATCAAAGATCTCTTGACTGCTCGAGTGCAAAAGAATCAAAATAAAGAAAATTGCTTCTAAACAACGTCGAGTACATCGTAAAAGGCGTCCTAATTTACTAGCTAATAGAAAGAACACAAGTTTTCACCTTTCAAGCCGCTCCGGCAGAGCAAATATGTGCTCCCCTCAATTCTCCTTCATACCTTCCCACTGCTAAAAATGTTGGAGTAAGTATGTATGTTTTAAATCATGCGGGCTCTTTACTATATGTATGTTGGTATATTTATTTGTATGTACATATATATTATATATGTGCATGTGCATATATTATGCATATATGTGGGTATTTGTATTTTTTTTATTATTTTTGATTAACAATGTAAAAATAGCAGGAGGTTCTAAGATAAAAATAGATTTTGTAGGTGTGCTATCCGTAATAGGTTTATTTTTATTTAAGAAAATGTTTAAAAAAACCATCGTTTATCGAATTGGGTAGTGTTCTGGGTTCAATCCAAACTCGGGGGAACTAATTACATATTTTCACGGCACACGGCACGTAAGTCCTGAGTGTGTTCTAATACTAGGTTCTCTTGCTATATGTGGGAAAAAGCTTGAAAGTGATATATCATTAGATTTTCTTTGACTATTCAAATAACAAAAAGTTAAGAATATTCTTGTTGTTGTCAGTGTTTACAGTGTCGGGTAAATTTGCTATTTATTCAGTTGTACAGCTTAGTGGCGGCGGCTAGCGGCTGAATACATTATAATGTTCCCAAGATGGTTTTCTTTTCTTCATGTTTAAAGTCTAGTTTAGATTTTGTAAGAAGTATTAGTATATTATACCTACAGTGTGGGTACAATATTGAATATATTTTTTTATTGATATAAAGTGTTTAATGTTAGAAACTGTAACTATACTTAAAATAAAAACTAAAAAAATATAAAACTATAGACATATAAACTGTAACTGTGAAATTTTCATACTCTTCCGTTCGCACAATATTCGTAAATAGGGGTACAAAAATTTTTGCTTCACATAATAATGTATATATATTATTAAAATAATGAACTAGAAAAAAAAATCAACACACCTAGAATCACACAAGTTATGAGCAAAAATAGTGAACATAGCGTACGTGCCGACCCCTAATCCGGCCAGAGGGGGTTCTTTTAACCGCCGCGTCGCATCCAACCTACCCGGCAGGGTATCAAGTGGCAGTACGGCATCAAAGCGTCTGGTTGCCAGGCAACGCGAGATTTGTCACATTGCCGGCGTAATTAAGCAACGGTAGATTGACTGTGATTTAGCAGGTGCAGGTAAATAATTAATGATTGAGTTATTTGGTGTTTGAGTGGTAATTAATATGTTTACCATAAACTTGGGTATTTTGTGGTAAAATTGTTTTACCATTAAGGTTCATTTGTGTATTTGCATTTGTTGTTTAGTTGGATTCTTTTTTTTATACAAAATTGGAATTTTTGGATGACATTTTTCACAATGAAGAACAGAGAGTAAGTACGTGACTTCTTTTATGTCTTATCCAATAGCGATTCTTTATGGTGGTTCATGACATCTACTTTTGTCTTTCGTTTGGTATAGTTTAAACCTATACCAATACTATAAGTACAAAAATATTCCCCCATATTAAATCCGAACCCGCATCCCAACTTTTTCAATTTACATTATTTATATACACTCTAAGAGAGCAGGTACGATTGAATTTCGCTCGTTAAGCACCTAAAGCTTAGCTTCCAAAGTATCGACGTGCATAAATAAGGCTTAATATTTCCTTGGCGCCATTGTCGTAAACAGCGTTCGGGACGTGCCAATAAATTTCTAAATCGGAACAAAACGCGAGAGAAACGGAAGATCTTAAAGGCTGGCTGCAGTACGGCGAGACGCGTGTTGTCAGCAATAAATACTTGTTCGAATACAATTGCCGCACTGACTGCAGTGTGTGAATGTATTATTCATTAGTATAGAATTGTTGATGTGGAAATGTGTTAGTATGGGCTATTAAGGCTATGGCTCAGTGGGGCAGCGTGTGACTGTAAACGTGACAGTTGTGAGTTTGATTCCCGTTCGGGGAAATTAATTGTTTAATATTTTCATTTCTGCGTCGAAAGAACAGCCAATGTCTCGAAAATGAAGTGGAAAATAAGGAACCTTCTTGCTATATGCGGGATACAGCGTGAACTCTTTACTTTTTCATATAATTTGTACAAAAGTAGCACACTTATGTACAAATAACGATTTACTTTAGTTATTAACCCATCATACACTACATATGTGTACATAAACTTTCATTTAGCGAAAACAAATAAAAAAGCAATAACGGCTAATATTTGACGAACAATATCAATATTTTAACAAAAATATTAATATAAATATATGAAAAACCATAAAATACAATGTAATATATATATTTGGAGTATATTTAATATGAAAGTATTGTATTGTAATAGCCCGCGGCAATGTGCTGAGCGTAAGAGCAAATGTAAACTAATCTAAGAAATTACTGAGGATATAAATGTGAACGTCTATTTGTTCCTTTATTGTTCTCCTTAATTATTTGTAGACGCTATCATCTTGGAGTTTAGTTAAAGGCTTTAGACAGTGTTTATGGGTTAGAATTTCGTTAAGGTTTTTTTAATCAAGTTCATTTGTACACAAAAAGGTTTCACTTTTTGCCACATAGCAGGATTGTCAGAGGAAAGTGAGTTTTAAGACACTTCCTTCCTCATTTTGTAACAGTATGTACATCGGGTATGATGAAGTACAATAAATAATAAATAATTTATTTATTCTCATCACATTGTATATAAACAGAAAGATAAGAAGGCAATCATGTGAGACTGACGCTTGTACTAAGCTCTGGGCTTGTGTTACCAGTCGCCAGGTTCCCACTCACGGAAAGGCCAGAATATTATATTAACAGAAAAAATAATATAATAGTTTCGTTTGTCTTTAGCGAGTTCAACATGCTATTATTTGATCCGCAGTGGTTGCAAGTTCAAATCGTATGAGCCAAACGTATAAATTAAGTGAAATTAATATCATTATTATATTTAGCAACTATCCTATAAATTTAACCTGTGCTTCCTTTTTTTATGCTTACCGCTTTAACCATTTTCCCGTCTTTTCTTATACAAGAACAATATAAGATATATTATGTATAATATATATTTCATATATACACTGTGTACATTTTTTTAAAACCACTGAAGAAAGACGGAAAATATTGAATTTCTTAAGAGCTCGTGCTATCACACAGCGCTTGTCATTGTACCATACCGAGCTTGTATTTGGAAACAGATAAAGCGTAAACGTATTGTTTTTGATGTTTTAATGGAAACGTTTTACAAAAAAGTAGTGATTTTATATAGTTCTTTATTTCTTAATACTGAAAT
Source organism: Heliconius numata (assembly GCA_016802625.1). Lineage (NCBI taxonomy): Eukaryota > Metazoa > Arthropoda > Insecta > Lepidoptera > Nymphalidae > Heliconius > Heliconius numata. Next base: position 115,676 of record JAEBDU010000081.1, read on the forward strand.
AGTTATAGTATATTTAAAAATGAATGTACCTTTTTTTGTTTTTCACATTAATTTTAGAATAATTATTTAATACTTTGTAACTTATGCTGGCAGTTGTAGGTTCAATTCTCATCCCAGACAAAATTTGTAATAAAAAATTGTATTTTAATTTAAGTTCATTAGTTGTTTTATTACGGTAGTACAGTGCTGTTACTGCCATAATTGCACCATGTCTAAAAACCAAATGGGGGAAACGTTCATTTCGTATAACACGAAATTCAAATTATCAATAATAATAATTTATAGGTTATATATTAGTAAGTTATTAGTAGATAATTGAATTGCTTCATGTCCGCATAATATGTAATACTGACGATGCGTCCGCGTTAACGATAACGAAATTAGTCGATCGCTACGGGGCGCGATGTTGTTATTAAAATAGTAAATAAACGTGTTATGCCACCCCTTAAATACATTTTTTTTCAACTTAACACCTTATCCCGCATTTAACAGGTTAGTTAATGAGATCCTAGCGACAAGACATACTGTTTAAACTCAAATTCAGGGCATCAATAGGTTGTTTCACGCTGTAATTGGATAAATATCTGAATGTAAAAATGTTGGGAGAATATTTACATTTCAAAAATTATGTTTCCTAAAATGGAGGAAGGAACAAGTTTTCTATCCACCACATTTTTTTGTGATCGTCATTGTACAGTGTAATATCATTTGATTGTGGAAGCGGTGGTTGTAGATTGGTGTAATTATTTTTAAATTTCTATTCGACGTTACATCTGCCTACTCTGCTATGCGATAAACGAACTGTTTTAAAAAAATATATAACAATTTTCCAATAAAAAAAATTAGCAACACATTAAAACGATCTAGCCAAGTATAGAGTTTCGTATGACACAATGCTGACATTCGAAGTACCCAAGGTAACTGTGAGGTACAATGGATTACATGGAAAAGATTAAGATGATAAAATATGGACTTACTTACGCGTTCTAACAAACAGCTATTCAGATTTATAATATTCGCATTCTTACATTAGTATAGAAAAGTAGTAGGTGTGCCTATATTACAAAAAAAATATACATATTGAAAAATATTTAAAAAAATATTTAATATTTTAAGTTGACGATAATAATGTGTAGTTGCTGTGTGTTCTTTATTAAATGAA
>JAEBDU010000081.1:117237-145440 GCA_016802625.1 Heliconius numata
GTTGACGATAATAATGTGTAGTTGCTGTGTGTTCTTTATTAAATGAACGGATATTAAATTCCTTGAAATCGCTCGAGCCTTGGCTTGGTAAAGGAAAAATTTAAATTAAAATTTTTAAACATTTATCTAGAGCGGCGATGCAATAAAGCTCTCAAATAAATATAGAATAAATATAGTTCGCATATTTAGTTCAGTTTAGTTGTTTAGTTTATTTTAGTTTAGACTAAACTTTATTTCTAAGTTTAGAAGCTAATATTGAATAGTAGGTAACTTTGTGGGGGTCATACGCGAATTGCTTGAAGAAGATACTTTATTAGTTTAAACATTATATTATGTAGGATACTGCGTGAAGCTTATGTACCCAAAATCATCACATTTTTTCAATAGGGCCAATTTCAAGTCCATGTAAATCAGGTCACATAATTATATATGCGTATTTTGTTGTGAAAATGTATAAAACTGGCAAGAAAATGATTTAAAAAATTATTTAACATTAAATCTACTTACCAATTAGTGCTAAGACTATGAATAATGTAATTCTAAAGCCACCTAATGGGTGCAACGCGGTGCATACAATAATTATGACGTTGTGAGTACATAATATGTTGTTTGATGGAAAATTGGCTGGCAAATATTTATTTTCATATAATAAACATTTTCTTTGATATGCTAAATATATTAATAATATATCAATATAAGCAAACTAAATGAGTTTCTTGTATAAAGACATGTATGAGTATATTTTATTTGACTTCCTTTCAGTTAGGTGGGAGCTTTCTATAAAATTACGCAGATATATTTAAATAACGCTTTTGAAAACATAACTGAATAAAGAATATTTTGTTGTTTGTGTGGTTCTTGTTTTATGACCATTAGGCGAGCTAGTTGAGCAGAGAAGAATATGTTAATAAGAATATCGCCGGTTGGATCCCCATTTGGGGTAGTGAAGAATTTTCATGTTTTTGCTATGGCAAGGTTAACGGTTAAGTCCCGGCATTAAGCTCCGCTGCCTTTCGATTTCGTGATCTGAACAAAATACATTATTTCTTTAACTTATAATAAAGTACCTTATTTTAAATTTAACAAGTGCTTTTATAGTTACGTAACAATACGAGTATTCAAAATATATAGATTTTGTCTAATTATATGTAATATTAATTTATTTAGTGTTAAACACAATTATTGAGGATTTTTTTTATTTTACTATATATTCCCTATGCCTTATTCGAGGTTCTATTTTTTCATATTAATTAAAAAATGTAATGTATTATGTAATGAAATATATTCATATTAAAAAAATGTCTTTTTTTTTATATTATCTTTTAAATATTTTTTAAAATTATATATCAAAAAAGATTCCAAATAGACCCAAATTTAATCAATTAGTACATGAGATAATAAAATTAAAATATATAAATATTAATTTTCATTGACTACAAATAAGTAATAAATAATAAACATTCACTATGAAAAACAATCTTATGCCACTTTCACACCTACCGCCCAAACAGGAAGCCGTGTGCTAATTACGTGTAAAATATAGGTATAGCTTGCCGACCGTTTCTATTTCCACTGTTTGCCACACCGGCACCGGTGCGAGCGTGGCCTGTCTCTCCTTGTCACTTCCGATGACACCGCCGCGCGAAAATGCACTATAAACGTACATTCAACCGGTATTTGCATAAGTACTTTCGCTCTTATCAATGCAGTTTACTTCTCTTATCAGTTGAGATGTGACACTCGCTGTTAGCGTTCTGGAGTTTATTGTTATGTGTTTGTTTGTATGTTTGTCGCAAACTTATCTAACATTACTACTTATTGTATAGTATTACATGGAAATGCTTGCTTAACATCAAGAGGTGTATTAGTAGTAGGTTCTTTTTTCGCTATAAAACTATTATATTTTATTATAGATTTTAAAAAGTAGATCCTCGTATAATAAGCAGTCAAATAGACTGTTATGCAAAGAAAATATATTTAAAGTGGTGATGCATTCTATACTACTCTAAATACGATCTAAATAATTTGGTGGCTTAGCAGTTCTGATATAATATAATGTGATTTCAATACCAAATTAAGCTAAACAATGTAATTTAGCAAGGGATACCCATTTTTAAGACACTCCGTTTTCCACTTTTTTCCTAATTTTCGTGGTTTCGCTAGTTGAGTGGAAAAACTCTAAGGCGCGCTTTTGCCATGGTACCAGAGTGAAGAAATTAACATTTAAAAAAAAACATCATTCCAGTTGAGTGGGAATCGAACCCACAACAGTCACGTTATAGTCCAATGTTTATGCCCCTGCGTCATGATTATATCTTAAACTCTTTTTTTAATCATATTTATATGATAATCATACTACGTAAAAGCATAAAATATTAAGCACAAATTCAATATCCGATTCGTTTATAAAAAAAAACGACATATGTTAACTTTTAAATAATCTATTCATACGCATATTACTGTCGTAATGACGTCACGAGTACAACAACGGTCTCAGATGCGCATACAAATGTTATCGCAGCGGGTCGCCTAATCGCCGTCGTCGGTTGTACTGTAAAAGTCCTACCCCTTACGAAACAAGTTTCAATTATAACGAGACGACAACCCCCCAATTATCGGTTCGAATTTTGAAATAAATTTGAGTAGATATAATCGTAGTGGAGTGGGGGAACAGATATTATAAACGTGGTGGTTATGAGTTTAATCCTCTCTTCAGAATATTTAGGTTTATTTTTACTTTATTAATAAACAAATCGCAATGTTGGTGCTCTGCCTACCGTAGTATACACGAAACAAAGTGTAACATCATGTTGTCTTGATATTAACATATATTTAACAAGTACGAAAAGCCAAGAGTTTTAACGTTATTACTAAATGCGGAAGCTTAAAAAATACATTAAAAAATTACATTCATAAATAAATAACAAGAAATAATAAGATTAAAATTTGTCTAACACGGTGGGGATGCGAAACAAAGAAAGGTTTTGTAGGGCGGGCGGGGGCACGTGTCGGGCGGGCGGCGATCAGTTACGCCGGCAAGCTCGGCGAGGCTGGACGTGTGGATACATAATTGAAATCCATTATTACTAACCTGTCGTATATACGTAAATACAAGTGTTTAGTGTTTTGTATTAAAAATAAACGTACTTTGTAAGTAAAAGTTATAGTGTTTATAGCAGTTGCGATATTTTTATACTGTGATATATATATTTGTTCGTAAAGGCATGTAATTTGGTTCGATTCAACCATGGCCCGCCTGTGGACTTTGAACGGTAAGTTCTCCCATCTGTAACAATGAAATGCACAAATTGCAAATTATAAAATGTCGATACGAATGTTTCATTCCATTTAAATTTATGTTTCAGTCAGTTTGTAGGGATTTTGGTGTTATTTTTATCTATAATGTTGTTTTTTCTGTTAATGGGATCCAAAATTAACCTAAAGTTTACAATAAACGATCATAATTATAATATTTATATAATTTATTATGTATATATTAAATGATATTGTTTAATAAATTAAAATATAAAAAGAATCATAATACAAAGTTACTATGAGTAGTAGAGTAGTATTTACCGCAATTTGTAATTATCGCTTGAACTTGGCTAATGTATTTCCCGCCTCGAATGCAACACGCTCTCAATCACCTGGTGTGGATCAAAACGTAATATGGCAGCAAATTATATTGTCATTTAATATTTTATATAGATATTTGAAAGATAAATAATTTAATTATTTATTTTTAGTCATTCATTATAAGTGGCAGTAAGTGTTCAGTATGGGCTTAAAGATGTTTAATTGAAGATAAAGTATTTTAAATCAAAACAAGGCGATTTTGCTGTTAATTTTGTTCTGATATTCATAAGATTTTTCTATAACAAAATGTAAGTTTTTTCATTATTTTTATATAAAATGTATAGAAGACTATGGTATTTATTATTGTATATTTATTCTTTTATAATATATAGATTTGTTTTTTTCGAATTTCAACATAATATTTAATATTATGTTTGGCACAAAGCTCCACACTGTTTCCAGTCATTCATGACCGCGAGTAGACTGCGGACGTTTTATATAAAACGTGGAAATAATTTTTAATATGTAAAAAAATATATGTTTTTTTTTCTGGTATAAATGTATTTCAATATAATATATTATAAAAATAAATTTATCATATACATATTGATCTAAAGTAGAAATCAATAATATATCTAAACTTTTAAATTTTTCAATGCAAAATTATATTATGTATTTATTGAATAATTCAGCCGCAATAATAAATTCACTAACTTAACACGACCGTTGACGTTTAACCTAGATTTAATTTCAAACTCTAGCGTTTTTTAAAAGAAATATACATAATAGCTAATGTTCCCAAACTTTCCACTTTGCAGCTTATACAGATAACATAATACGATATTATCGTATAAGTAATATTTTATATTAAATAAATTGTGTATTTATTACATGTTAAAAACGGAAATTGTACCCAAGTTGATCGTAGGCGGCTAGACAATGCATTGACGTAACTAAGGCATTATTACTTTTTGTATAGCAGTACCTATAATTGACACTGAAATAGCTCAGTATCTGATTGTAACCGCAGACTGTTGGTTCGATTATTTTTTTTTGGTTTAAAATAAATCGCGGCGTTAGATTACGCCATTACACACTAAACTCTAGGTCCTTTTTGTCTACTTTACTTTACGCGGGAGAAGCGTAAAGCTTAAATATAAAATTTATTAATATTTGTATATATTTGTAATACACGAAATTTGTTGCTTCGTTTACTAATTAGCAATCGGTAGTTTAGCGCCCCGTCCATAGTTCTAAATAGCATGATTTCAATTTTGGTAGCTCAATTGCCTCGTTTTAAATAATGTAATCTTTAGCCCGTTGAATTTTGACCGGTGATCAATTTGCATTGCAAATGGATAATTAGTAAATAAGCATATTGTCTATGGTATACAGACATAGTGACATGGGTTTGAATGTGGGTGACTTGAACGTAAATTTCCTGCTGTTTGTAGATGATGCAGTGCTCTTTGCATCATCAGAATGCGAGTTTCAGGCTTTGGTGATTACTCTGAAAGAAGGGTGTGAAAATAACCGTCTAAACCTGAATGCAAGTAAGACAAAGGTTCTGGTATTTGAAAGAAATTAAGAATGGACGGAATGCAAGATCAGTGTAAGTAGTAAGATATTAGAACAAGTGAATGAAGTGGTATATTTGAGAAATATATTCAGTAGAGATGGAAGATACGAGGCAGCAATACGCCTTGCTGTATCTAGCAGAAACAAATAGAATTTGGAAAAAGGTAAAAAATTGTACTATATAGTACAAATCAAGGAAAAAAAACAAAGAGTTCATTAAAAAAGTTTTTTTAAAATTAAAGAGAATGTTGTAAAATTTAAATAAATTTAAAAATGTTAAAAAATATAAAATCTGAACAGTGTTTTATATGTGGTCTCTCCAGCCTCGCGTCGGTACTAGTGTTAAAAACAATCCACGTAGATAATTAAAGGTTAACTAAATTCACAATTCGAAAACGCACACTAAGCTCTTTATTGTTTAATTTATTTAAACAGTAACAACAATAAAACATATTGTATTCTACAATAGCCAATAAACAGTTGTTGAATGAAAATTTCGATCATAATATGTTAAACGTAATTTCATATTAATTATACAATTCTCTTCTATTATTCACATTTATTTTCATAATATACGACTCTTATACAAATATTTGTTGGCTCGATAGTAGCTATTTACCTAATTTAATAATAAAATATTTGCTTTATTGAGGTTGGATTACTGTTTCCGGTTTAAAGTTCAAGCCGAAATATCAATAATTAAATTACATTTTAATATCACGCAGTGAGAATGAATGAATGAATCTTATTCTATACATTTTTGGTTATACATATTTTCTAACTTCACGCTGTACATCGGACATAGAAGAGTAGACAACCTGGGAACCTAATATTAAGACACTCCGTTCCCATTAAGACACTTCCATTTGTCTCTTTCCGCCGAATTTTCTAGGCATTGCGAGCGAAACTCAGCACAGGTATAAGCAACTATAAGAGGGAAAGTACAGATTCTAAATATCACAATGATTTTTAACAAGTTCTCCCTAGTTTAACATTCTTTGCGAATTACTTGTTTGATTCATGAGATATGTGAAGCTAAAATATTGTCTATTTATATTAAATCGTCGTAGCGCAGTAGGATCGCGCCTGACTGCTAATGCAATGATTGCAACCAGGTTAGATGTCAATTCGCAGGATTGAATTTATTTCATTTTCCCGCTCTGGTCGACAAATTGCAACAATAAACTCCGCCACCCGCAAAACGTAATGTCTCAAATCCGAGCTGAAAGTGGTCAACAATGTCTTGAAATTATGTTCCCTAGCCCTAGTAGGGCGAGACAAAACTTTAAGCTCACAAATGCATAAGATACTATATCGATTTATCATGTTCAGATAAAAAAGATAAAAGAAAAAGATAGATAAGTGAAGACTTCTCATCTAAGCAATGTTAGTATGGGTTAAGCAACACTCACTCCGGTCAAGAGTATATGGGTATTAAGATGACCTCTTTGTAGCTTCGCTTAGCTTGCTAAAGCAGTCGCTTTTGATAATCGATTTAACCTTAGTAACCGGATTTATTTAATAAAGGTGCATACAGTGTTGGCATTGTTGTAATTATAATGTAAAATATATTTTAATAGATAGTCGTGGCGGTAGGTTGTGGGTTCGATTCCTACTAGAGAGAAATTTGATATTTACATTTCTTCGCTCTGGTGTCCAGTTGAAACGTGGCGTTGAGCCCCCAGAATTCGGCGGAAAGTGGGAAACGGGGTGTCTTAAGACTAGGCTCCCTTCACCCTGCTACATGCAGGATACCGCGTAAAGCTGAAAATAACAGGTCATTTTCGAGATTTTTCACTTTAGATTATTGAAATGGAAGAATGAATTCGTCTTTTAAGAAAATATGAGAAATGGTCACTTATTAATCTAAGAGTATAAGTAATTAGTTGAATAATTAATAACAGTAAACACTTTGAAATTTCATTATAATTATACAGATTTATGTACATAAAAAATATACACTATTTTTAAAAGATTATTTAAGATATTATTTATAAAATGAATTTACGAATTTATTGTAAAGCAATTATTAAAATTAATTGCTGTTAAAATGAACCTCTTAGATTACTGACCTCATTTTAAACTGAAACCTTAATTGGTCACTTAAAATAAAATGAACAACTATACTTTTACGGTTGCTGCGTCTACAGTTATGTAAGATGGGTGGTTGTTGTGGATGGTTTCCGTTCGATTCCTACTCAGAGGAGTTAATTACTTTAGATTTGTCGCTCTAGCAAGACAGTGCGACATTAAGTTCAGCCATTTAACACATAGTGTCTCGAATTCAGAAGGAAGGAGAAGAACAGTGTGTCTTCGTGAGGCTTAAAAACAAACACAATTCATTTTTCTAATAAAATAATAAAAAAGGTTTTCAACGTTTAAATTTCTTATAATAAGTTTAAATTCATGCGAGATAGAAATTCCGTTGGCTTAGAGAAAATCCGCTTCCGTTGACATGTAAGCACAAAGTAATCTAACTTATAATCTCGGTCTTAGCTACGTATCGATAAAGTACGCGCTACTTGGAACTTAGTGCAACGTTTTTCATCGGGTTTGACTTATATAATTCTTGTGAAAAGATGATATTGACACTGTTTTTTTTCAGCTTCACGGTGTCCTGCATTATGCGAGATACAAACCCGCCTGGTCCTGGTCCTGGTAACCTGGTACCAAAACCAGGCTCCCCATACTTAAGGGAAGCCTGGTTTTAAGACACTCCAATTTGCACTTTCCGTCAAATTCTTGACCAATTATCAGTGCTGCAGTATCGAGCGATGTATAATGTAAATATTAGTATTGTATTAGGTGTGGGTTCAATTCCAGCTCGGGGAAATGAATTATTTTTTTTATTTATTTATTCGCCCTGGTAACAAGGCAAAGCGCGGCATTGAGTTCCGCCACTCTACACGCAAGGGAAACTGGGGAACGAAATGTCTTAAAACTAGTTTAAAACTAGTTTCCTTCTGCTATATGCGGAATACAACGTCAAGCAGAAAAATAGATAAAGGTCTAACGTAGTAAATATCGAATATTTTTAAGAACATAAATTGTAATTTGGACGAGTTTTTAAAAATATTTTCGCGAGTCCAGTCCTTCCTTCGGAAGCACATTGAGTGCAAAGCAACAAATACGTATGAATGAAGAAATAATGTCTAATATGTACTAAATATAAGACATTACACATTTTCAATCGTTTCAAGGAATGTCTATTATTTCCCTACAGTAGAGAATTATCGGTTGATCAAAATCTTGGCTCCTTTAAATTGTCGCTCGCCCATTGTTCTGGTCCAACAATGCGGACCTTTCAGAACAATATCTTGTTATATTGATTTAGGTATTGTATTCAAGGTATCGTTCTGATATTGAAAAAAAGTATATTTCTTATTGCTAAAAATATAATAGTAATTTTCACACAATGCCTCCAGAATTCGGCGGAAAGTGGAGACACTAGGTTCCCACTGTCTAACCTTCTGTGGGCGGGATACAGCATGAAGCTGATTTAATTTAATTATTTTTTAATTAGAATATATCCGCAATTATTATGAATTCGAGCTCCGTTTGGAGAGAAGTGTATATTTAGAATTTTTTTCAAGTAGACGCAACTCAACGCCGTGCTTTATTTGTGTAGATAAAGCAGTGAAATAAAAAATTTGAATATACCTTATCATTCCCCGATTATGGATTAAACCCACGACCATTATATTAAAGTCAGACGCTCTCACTACACCACTACGCCTCGACGTCTGTCTGTCACTTCAAAATTATTGCAACTCCATGTGAAAACTTTTGAAGAGCGAAACTTTATCAAATACGAGCGCACGGTAAAAAGTCTAACAGACAGATAAATTTCAGTACTTCATAAAACTTGTTCTACGGATTTTTCGACTTTTGTCCAAAAAAAAAGTAACATTTGTAAAGGTGGATACTTGATACAGCCATGCACTCGTCGTCGTCGCACTGAATGTAGCCAGTCTGGCTTGGTCTGTAAGATGACCTTTCAATTTTGAATCTTATACTGTTGGAATAGCGATGTCGTTATTAAAATTACTTAGGTTTATATATAGATAGACATGTATGTTACAATGCTGTTTTGTAGGGTTCCGTGATTAATAGATGTAAAATTAAAGTGTATATTTATTCCGTAGTGTGCGTTTTCTATTTTGTTTGTCTTTTATAAGACGTTCTTTTATATCATGGTGTAGTCCACGGCCGATCGTCATAAAGATCATTGGGGAAGGCCTAACTAGCACCACTTACATATGAAGATGTTGTTTAGATGTATATGTGTGTTTTCAAGTAATATCTCGGTAGATGGAGAGAAATAACTACTACTGAGGTATCTTCATGCTATTTACGTGATCTTCCTAAAGTATCATCGAAATTGTTTTCCAGTACATAACCTTTTTATTTATATAAAAGGTAATTTAAAATTTGGCTTACTCCTTAATAAACAATAAAATTATTAGTTATTGTTAGAATAGAAATTTAGCTTTATATTAATGTTATAGTATTTATTAACTATCTAAGTAATATTGTCAATACATTGTTAATGATAATATTTTTTATCATAAACAATTTTAATAAATATTTTATTTTATTCAAAACAAACGGAACCCTCTCTCCACTAACATCGACTCGGATTCGATCTGTTTTTTAATAAAACGTATGACTACATTCATTAGAAGCTGGCGGCGGCCGCAGCGTGCGGTTTTTTGTTTCTACCCCTCATTAATTGTTCTTTAATGACTGTACCGATGGTAGCGGGTGTGGTGTACGCTGTACGATTTACACTGTTATTGTAGATATTACTAACATGCTGATTTTTATACATACGCTTCTTCTAACTTATTTATATATTTTTTTTTAGCTTCACGCTCTATGCCGCACTTCACAGGGTAGGCTGAAGGAACATAATGTTTAAAACACTCTGTTCCTATTGAGACAGTTCCGTTTACAACTTTCCGCCACATTATTGAGGCATTGGGTGTTTGTGAGGCGCCGGGCCTTGCCTCGACACCAGAGCGAAGAAATTAAATTATTAAATATTTTATTTTCTCGGGTGAAGATCGAACCCACGACCACTCGTGTTTACAGTCAGACTGACTGGCCTCTGGCCGACTCACCCGCGGAAGTAATCTCTTATTCCGCCTTGTATACGAACCAATAGCACGCTAATCTCCTGCAAACAAGAGATCAATCAAAGCGGAACAAGGGAAAAGTAAACCGGTCGCCGGCTTAATTGAAACGGAACGTCTTGTGTCCGCCGCGGATCCTCCGAGGGTTTAATTAAGTGTGATATACGTTTGCGAATGCGAATTTTCGTTAATTTTCTATAATTTTTTTTGGGTGTAATGGAACGTTTTAGATTTTATTTTGGGGATTTGAAAGGAATATTTGTGATGTAGTTTTTTTATTTATCGGTTATATTGGTTGAGGTTATTCTGTTAAAACTTGACAAAAGAACTTAAAATAATATTTGAAAATGGCGTTACGGAACAATATAAACGACTTTTGAATGATACATTCTTAAACATTAGTATTCCAATGTTATTTAAAACATAATTGTGTAAATATTATGTTTACCAATCCAACAGAACAGTGTTTTTTTAAATAAAGGTAGGTAGGTATATGTAAATACAGTAATTTCGAAGTTCGATAAGATACAACGAATAATATTTACTTTCAATTTTTTAAAAAATATACAAATTGACATATCAATTCCATTCACACATTGTACATACACATATACATAATAGCTCTATTAAATTTGGTTAGCGAATAGAACATAATAGTAAGAGTGACTTTTTGCCTGATTTACGAGAACCTATCGGGCCCTCACTCGCGTCGCCATTAAACAAGATTATCCCTTATGTAAATTAGATAGTACCTACTCGTGCAGTACATTTTAATGTAGACGTTCGAGAAATCTTCGTTTTTTTTGCCCCTCTCGTAGTAATAAAAGTTTCCTTTGGTTGTTCAGATATATATAGATTTTTATTATCCGTCTAGCACGGGATGTTTGTTATAGCTTCCGGTATATTGTGTTGTAATGCGTTACTAAAATATACTTATAACTGGAATAGCCGAGTGTATCTCATTGTTTATATGTAATCTATTAAGATTAAGGAAACCTGGAAAACTTAAAATAATTTTTTGCGCCGAATTCTTGCGGTATTGCGTAGCGGATTTCAACCCCGCTATTTACCTCGTGAACAAAGCGAGGAAATTATAATATTTAAAATTTATTTCTCTCGAGTGGGAATCGAATCCCCGTTACGTTAACAAGTGGCAAGGTTGTGCCCCTGCGCCACGACAACCTCATCACCATAATATGATCAACTCACACAATTATAAAGAATATTTTATTTTACATTATGACAAAACGGCAATAGAACACTTCAAAAATAAAAAAAACCTGAAGTAGATTAAGCAGACATTTATTAGGATTAAGCTCATAAAGGGTTGACGGCCACAGAGAATCCCTTCATTGATCTGCCGAAGGTTTCACGCTAATCCCCTATCGTAAACTGGATTCTGTGTGTGACCACGGTATTGTGTGAATTATTTAACGGTCATCTTATTAATTAAATTCATATAGCTTAAATAAACCTGTGCCAATATTTTTTGATTGTATAATGAAGTTAAGAGCTAAATTTAGGCCAAAAGTTCTTTACAATACAATCGTTAAGACATCCAATGAAACATATTTTGATTACACTTCTCATTTTCACAAATTTTCTCCATCAGTATTTCCCATTTCCTGTCTTTCTACATATAAAGTTAACTGTATCATTGGTTCTGGCAAACACTGGTGGATGGTTTCACGAAATCTCAGACAATAGCGAGGCATGAACAAAACCCGGTTCTAGATAAAATACCTCAGGTGTAGTGAGTGCCAAACGACCCAATTTACTATTGATCTCAAATAATGGTACAAATATATTGGTTTCTTGTATTGAATTTAATTCTATTACGATACTAGCGGTGACTTCCTTAATTGTTTTGGATAAAATTAGATACTTTTTAAAATATATAGAAGGATAGACTTTTTCCGAAATGTAAGCATGATGTACTTTTTGTTACCAGCAATACCCAAAGTTTCACAGTAACTAAGCAGACCATATATAGGAAAATGTTTTATTTTTTCCATTGAGGAAGATTTGAAACCATATCTTGTTTGTACACAGAAACTATGTGTACAGTCAGCACATTTTTCATCTTATTTATTTTTTAATATTATTTTTATATAAATGATTCAGTCGAATCATTTTGATGATTTCATTTGACGATGGTTACGCCTTCATTTTCATTTTTTATAGTTGCACACTGTAATCCACATAAAGCAAGGGAATTCTTCTGTTAAGACCCACTCCATTCGCCAATTTCAGTACAATTTTCGAGGCATTGCTTGTTGAGTGGTAGAGCCCAATGCTGTGCTTTACCTTTCTTCCAGAACGAGGAAATGATTTCTTTTATTCCCCAAGCGGGAATGAAACATACGACCCTTGCATTTACAGTCAGACGATGTGTTACTGCTCCATGATAGTTTCTAATTAAACATTTGCGCTGCACTTAAAAAAAAACAATACCGATATTAATGTTTAGTGCAAATTCAGAAAAAAAACATCTTTTAATAGTCCATAAGCCCGGGGTTTATAGGGATATCTGAAATGCCCACATTCGCGGTGAATAACAATCCATTGCAAAATAACGCTATACTTTAAGGCGCTTAATATGCGGTTGCGGTAATAGGCTCCTAAAATATATTAACCTTTATCGTTATAAAAATAAAAGTTATTATTGTATGTAACAATAAAACAACCGTGCGACTGTGAACGCAACGGTTATGGGCTCTATTTCCAATGGGGGGAATGAAATCAGTTCTTCCCCGTGGCAACGAGGCAAAGCTGAATTGAAACGTTGAGTTGAAACGTTAAAACGTTGAATTTCGATGGAATGTGAACAATAAAGTGTACACTAGGTTGTCTTTATATAATGTATTTATTATATAATTTATTTATTTAATATTTAATTTATTGTCACTCTGGGAACATAAAAAACAAAATTTAGTTTATAACCCATTGAATAATGTCTAAAATAAGTAGAAAATAGAGAACGGAATTTATGGCAAAAGTTATTTATAATGAAGATTTGAAATATAGTAATTTAAAAATATACCACACTACATATTTATTTATTAAAAAGTGGTAACATTCTCCAAATAATAGTAGGTACTACGAGAGGCATTGTAATGAAATAGTATAACGCACTAAATTAGTGGTCGGCTCGTAACCAATCATGCGTGTGTCGTTAGCCGGTAAGCCTCGTGAATTTTAACGTTTGAAAATAATTATAATAAAACACCACTGCCGTATGGGATATGTAATTAAATAATGTAGGTGTATGGAGATTTACCTATATAGGTGTATGGAGCTTTTCTTTTACTTACTGACTGGTAGTTGCACAGTTGAAATTATGTGGGAATTTCGAATTGTAGAGCATTAAGAGAGGATTTCTTGAAATTTCAATGGAAACGCTAAAGCTATAAGTCCACGGAAAAGATATTACGGGCGGCTATTAGTTATTTAATAAAAATTAAGTTCAAATTCCATCTCAGGGTTCAAATCCGCGGCGAATATGAATATATTTACAGTATTTATAATCAACGTCTCTAGGCTAGATGTGGAAAGCGGTGTACTTTTTCTCTGTTTTCCTACAAACATTCAATCCTTCTAATATTATGTGTCAAAGTTTGTTTGTTCTACTTTTACACAAAATTTCCTAAAGTGATATATTTATATATAACTTTGTATAAATTGAATTAAAACATGTAGGTTGTTGATTAAAAAATTTGGGATTGTATAACTTCGGTTGGTAACTATAAAGTTTGTTTATTTTTCTAAAATAAATACAAATTTTTGGTTCAATGATTGTTTAGGTTAGTTATTTTTGTTTCACCGGTTTCGTCGAACTAGCCATGGTGTTGGATTCTGATATGCAATTTATGATGAATGTATACAAAATATTTAACAATCAAAACTAACTGCCGTATTTTAATATACATATATTTTACTTTTCACTCAATATTATAACCGATAAAAACATTGTTTTTCTTATTTCTTCTTTTCCAATTCTATCATTTTAATAAGGAATTGATTGAGACCATTGTGTGAAACATAATATGTTATAGTGTTTAACATAAAATAGTAGTTTAGTTCAGTGCTGACTATATATTTCCCCTTGTCGGGCTTATTTTCAAAACAGGTGACAATTATTTATAGTTTCCCACGAAAGTGACCGTCGGCCATAATTTACCAGCTGTGTAAAGAATTCATCGGACACACTCGTAGCTACGTGAAAATGTACACCTGGTGTATAATTGTTCACTATAATGTTATTGCGTTTGAAAGCTTCGACAGAGTTAGTTTCTATAGTATTTTTTTTTTTATGGAAAAAGAACAAGGCAAACGAGCGGTCGAGTTACCTGATGATGATCACCGCCGCCTACGACCCCGAAGACGACGAGTATTGTTATAATTGTCTTTTTTTAGCTTCACGCTGTAACCCGCGTGTAGCAGGGTACGTAGAAGGAGACTAGTGTTAAGAAACTCCGCTTTCCGCTGAGTTCTGGAGGCATTGCGTGTTGAGTGTCGGAACTCAAAGTTGCCACAGCGACGAAATTAAAATATTTAATATTTAATTCTCCATAGTGGAAATCGAACCCACAACCGTCGCGCTTACAGACGCACGCTTGTACCATAAGGAGATGATATTAAATGAGTAATCATTAGCATCGATCGCAGTATCGTTGTTGTGTTGGTCCCCCAATCACACAGCCATGCATTATTCACGAAGTTAAAATACTCATCTACTCGATTTGTGCTAATAGGGCCGTAGTGCTATCAACGGATTTACATTTAGTTTAGTAATTTGTATTGTAGGAGCAGTAGTTGTATGTAGTTGTACATTATGTTATGTTGTAAATGGAGAACGGAAGTGTCTTTATGGAAATGGAGTGTCTTAACACTAGGTTTTCTGGTTCCATCTCTACTAACTCGTTGAATTATCGCGTTTATAAAAGTTTTTGTTATAAAATGTAGTGAATGTAGAATACAAATGAAATATTTGGCAATTCTACTGTTTACTATTATTATTTTGTACGGAAACCTTTTAATTTTAAATGTTACGTAATTGTTATAATAATTAATACCGTCTGCATTATTAATTATAAGTACTTATAAAAATAGATACATAATATGTAAGAAAATAAGAAAAAAACACAATATAAGCGAAAATACCGAATTTTATTTTATAATTTTAATTTATGATTCAACCAATAAATATTTTAATTATATTAAATGGTCAAACATTTATTAAACATTTTACAGTTTCTTTTTTGTGACTATATTAAACAGTATTTAATTTTCATCGAAAAATATAAGCAAAAAAATCATAATCGAAATTCCTCAGGTGAATATTTCCAGAGAAATGCGATTAAAACGCAGCCCGCTATAAAAAGGCACGATAAAACTATTTCAATATTGAAAATTTCTCGAAAATTTTTCTCCCAATATTCAAAAATTTTTCATTGTTACTTTGTGTCCCATTAGTTTTTTCACCCCTGGCATGAAGGAATAGGGCTGTCAAATTATATTATATACGCTTCGGTGTATTTTTGAACTTTGTGAAAAGCTTGAAACCTTAGCATTCCATGGTTTCAACGTACTAACGTCGCTCTGCATCCTGCAAAGATGAGAAGCTCAGAACAGTGCCAGGGATCTGTGACCCATGAGTAGGCTTTAGAAGTTTGTTTAATTATTTAAGGTTCTAATATTGTTGTAGTTAACTGATATTTTACATAGAAAATAAAAAAAATATTATAGTAAGATAAAATTCTATAAATTTTGCAGTTTGCAAAAGTTGCAACTTGTCGTTAATAATACTATATTTTTAATATAAAATACATACATAATATGTATAAATACATCATTGAAAAAAAAACATATAATTTCAAAGAATATCCTCCCTTTACTTTCAACCCTACCGTAGGGTAGGGTGGGGAAATTAAAAAACTTTATGCTCCACGTCCGGCTATATATATATATTTTCCTCGCAAACAATTTGTTTTGTACGAGTATGCTCGTCCGATGTAATCGATATCAGCTAATTGTATTAATGCATTTTGAATGTGCACTTTGAGTCTACGGTTATTTATTAATTTACTATTACAAATATCTTTACATCAATTTTGATTGTTTAGATTGATATTGGAGTACCTAGTTAAGCAGCTTTGATTGTATACATATATTATTGTAATGCCCTCGCCCTGATAGACATAACGTGGGGTACAGTTCCGCCAGTCAACGCGTAATGTCTCGATAATTATGTGTGGAATGGAGTGTTAAGACAGTGAGTTTTTTCGCCTACCCTGGCCCTGCCTGACCTGACCTTCCTACACCCTAGGCGTGAAGCTCCTGCATGCATGCCCCTCATTTAAAGTCTGAGGCTACGCCGCTACGGCCTAAACTATTTAAAGGCAATAAATAGTAATACCAATAAATACATTAAGAAGCGATTAAACTATGTAAGTATCAATAAATGTCGATGGAATAACGTATTGGACGATTTAAGTGTCTAAAACCAACACGTGAACAAAGAACTTTCAGGCTCACGTTCTTTTACAGTCGTTACAGATGTTTTAGAGTAATTAATGGAGTTTTATTTTATTACTGGCGAACCCGCGCGGCTTCGTCCGCTTGAACTATAAGAATATTTGTTTAATATGTTTATAAAAATATTTTTCTATACTATTAGTAAGAAAATATAAGCCAAAATAATTAAAATGAGCTGAAAAAGAGTTATAATATTTATATATTCGAGTAAAATCTATTATAATTATTTGCAAAGTTAAGCAAGTAACTGCACCTTGCCATATTATTCTATTTAACATATTTTATATGTCACTTTCTTTTATAATATAAAAAAATACAAAATTTAGTTAACAGATGTGTCAATAATGAGTCTAAAGAATTACCTACCTAATAAAATCATATAGTTTCGCGTCTCTTGGAAACCGTCTAAAAAGTATTTAACCTTATAGTTATTTCCGTCATCTATCAAAACCTATCGAGCAGAATTTAGTTTTTGAAAAGTTTCCCCGATACATTCAAACTAGTAATGAAGTTGTTATCGGCGAACGATAAATCTCTCAGAGACGGAAGTTACTAAAACGACGTTCACATCGAAGTTTTCGTGAATCTAAGCTTTTTTTTTAAATGTACTTGGTTCCTAAAGTGTTTGTGGATTTAAGTCTTAGACAGGAAAATGGTTATATTTAAAATTAACGTAATATTAATATAATATGGTTATATATGGTGTGATTTTTTTTATGAAATTTATATGCAATATTTCTTGAAATTCCATTAACATATTCTGTTTCATAAATTCCATATATAAGATATAATAGTATTATAATAACAGATCGAATAATAGGCTGAGAAAATTTAATGTTAAAACATTCCGTTCTCTGCTTTCCGCCCAATTTTCTAGTCATTGTGTGTTGAGTGGCGGAACTCAACGCTGCAGTTTATCTATCAGAGTGAGGGAATGGAATAATGTAAATAAAATTATTCCTCAGTGTGGGGATCGGACTATTTTCCTGTTCACAGTCATGTGCTGTGGCACTACGCCACGACTGTTTCATAAAAAAAATCGTATAGAGAAAATGTAAAAAACATCTCAAAATCTGAAAATCACTTATCTTCTTAAGCTAACAGTAGTAAAATCAACGCAAACCCAACGCTACTTATGACAAACAAACAAACAAATCAACAAACTAATATATCTACAGAGAATAGCTTAATTAAAATTATATGCAAATTTCTTAGAGTTGAGAGAGCAACCATTCAGTTCCATTACCCGTAAAACAATACGAATTTAAATCACATTCAAAATTTTGCATTTCGATTAAAAGCTTCAAGGTAGGTAGGTAGGTGTAGGTACGGAACGCGTGCCTAAGTGCAGAGCAAACAGTGGTACCGGCTAACTTGGGCCGCACCGTCCAGTCCAATTAGACCTCCCCGGGTGCTTGCAAACTGCCAGATCGTTGGTGCCAATGGCTGGGTGGTCGGGGAAGTAAGTATCAAAGGATATTGGCCGGTTCGATTTGATCCCAATTAAAGTGTGTACAGAGCCAAGCCGCTTATGCAAATGAAGGTCCGCGGACGCATCTAATGGCCCGTGAGGGGGACTATGCACTTTTAATGCATCTCCCCGCTCCTACGTAAATTTACTCGTTCGATCTTTGCTAATGCTGTAAATTTAGGATTGGATTTGCTAATCTCTGATGTTTTGGCTTCTTAATTTTAATTAATATTATAATTATGAGAGATTTTTCTAGGGTTAAGTAAATATTGGTTATTGACCATTTTGGCGCAGCGAGATTGTGTCTGATTTTAATCATGGTGATTTTGAATTACTTTCATTTCTCCACTCTGTTTGAAATGTCTTTCAAATGAATATCTTTGAAATTCAATTCTAGATATGATGTCTCGAGTGCATAAAGGAGTGTCTTTACACTAAATTTTCATATCTGCTATTTGCGTTTTTATTATTTTATCTAAACATTACAGGCTCTATTACTTAAATTAAGTCACTCGACACAATGCCTTGACATTTCGGCGGAAAGTGGGCAACGAAAGTGCATTAATGGGAACAGGATGTCTTAACTCTAGGTCCCCATGTTCTCTCTGTCTACCCATGTGCGGGATACAGCGTGAACCTTAAGCTAGGCTAGAACTAAGACATATTTAATTACCTCCATTGCATTTTTAAACAACCGACTTTCGGACCTAATTACAAAATGTCGCTCGCATATTATTAAGAAATTAATAAATTAAAATTCACATTTACCGTTTGGCGTTCATAATTAATTACACCGGCGTAATTGGCTTCAGCGTAGCATTTATTGTAAATACAATTCGTATTGAGAATGATTAATTAATGTGTGCACCACTGACAACTAACTATTACTAACACGAGTTTCAGTGTCGGCGGTCTACCGCGGTCTGCGGTTGTATAAATTTATTTTCAATTTTTTTTTTAAATTTCTAATGGCCATGGATAGAAAATAATTGATGGGTTATGTTTATCTAGCAAATCTGTCCTTCATTTTTTTTTTCATTTATTTATGTACCACACAAGAAAGAATGTACAGAAAACTTATGACAACAGAAAAAATGTGTACAATGGATAACTTATCTCTAATAGAGATCTCTATTAGAAACTCTTGAATGTAGGATATGTTAAAAGAAAAATCTTCTCCTTCTTTCATTTCTTTCAAATACCAGACAGAACTTTTATCATATTCGCATTCAGGCTTAGTTGAATATTTTCACAACCTTTTTTCAGATTGGTGACTAATGCCTGCAACTCGCAATTTGATGATGCAATGAGCACTGCATGTAATTCCTATTCAATTCATCCTCTATCACTTCCATATTACTTTCTTTCACTCCTTGGAGACATCAAGATCAAGAGTTAATAATATATACCAACTTTTGTAGTTTTGTTCAATTATACGGAATAAAAGCTACTGAAGCTATGGTGTTTTTGCCAAAAACCAAGTGCGAAAAGTTCTAAAATTGTAGCAACCGGTTAATGTTGTCGTCGCCTCGCTTAACAGAATTGCACGCCTCCGTAAAACCAATCATCCACTGGATAGATTACGCGTTAATTAATTGAGATCACTTAATTATACAGTTTAAATCGTTAAGTTTCAATAGGATTATCTATGTATATTTGAGTTTATTGGTATCGAATTTCTGTGTAAAATTATTGGGTGAACCAAAAAATTTTTAAATAAAGATGTTATTGAGATTTTATTTATATTATTGCCATACTGATAGTATTTAAAAACTCCTTGCTCTAATTTTCATCTATGTCAAGACATTTTTTATACATTTTCTGAATAAGTATTTTCAAGACATTTTGTGTTGAATAACGCCACTGTTCATCTTACCGAACTAAGTAAATGAAAATATTTGAAATATAATAGCATAATATAGCACAGCCATAATATGCCATGTCTGCTCTATTATTAAGTCTATTATTCCATATATCCCAATATATAAACCTCTCCACACACTATCTACCGTTTGTCTACAAGCTATAAAAAAACTATACTAGCATTATACTAGAGGCCAAGTTTAACAAGTAGCAAAATTTAATAAAGGCAGCGGAGGGGACGGCGTGTGTCATCATTTACATTTAAAGCACCAATTATTTGACGTCATTAGACCCCCTCGACGGTCATAAAACGCACCCACCACGCACGATCTCGCCTATAGATGATATAAATTAGTAATAATATTTTTTTTTTATGTTTTTTATCTTAAATAATTGATGCTTTTTTTTTCAATATTATTAATGTTTAATTTATTGTGATTAAGATATGTTTTTTAGCTTTATTATTGTATACAAGTTACAGTCTGGACGTGAGTATGGATTGAGGTATTAAAATCTTTATAAACGTCACATCATCATCATCATCCACAGCCTATCCTCATCCAATTAGACATTAATGAAATAATTAGTGCTCAACTGGCACGCTCGAAACGCCATAAATTAAGAATTGACCTGATTTAAAAACATTTAAAGCAAAAATTTTTTTTTCCAAATCTGCAGTATTTGAACACCCTACTACCACACTATTAGCAAACAACCAACCCCCATTATACTTATCATACATTACTCCCTTAGCTATTTACGTCCGATCGTTTGCAATAGGCAATGATTTATTCATATTCTAATCGACGCTAAACGCTCGAACATTGATAATACATTGCAGTATAATTGCGTGCACTCGACCGATAATTCGAAGACGATTCACATAATTTAAGCCCCATTATCCGGTACATGTGCACTTATCAATACTTCACATCTAGATTCTAGATCTATATAGTTTTGGTGCCAAGAACTAGGGGATTTATGTTTGGATCTAGTTAGATCTAGTTAGTGAGTCGAGGGTTTGCTAGTAATAATAGTTTTGCCAATTGTATTCTTTTTTCATGCTATATCTCGCATATAACTGGGTGGACATAGGGAACCTAGTATTGAGAGGTAACTGTCACTTTTACAGTCAATAAATGTGTCGTTGAGCCCCGACTGCCTCTGTTAATTGCTTATTGTTGTTAATAGCTTAAACTTCGAAACTGAGAAAAAAATATAATTTTGCTTATAAATGAAGTTTTTAAATATTTTAAAAGTATCAAAAACTTATAGAAGTAAAGTATATTTTATATACCAGTAGTATATTTTTATAAGGCTTACTTTTTCAATAGGCTTGCATCTGTTCTAGTCACGAACGGACTACACGGATACAACATTTATATAAAATACACTTTTTTGTCAATTTTCTACGGAAATTGTATTTCTGCGTATTCACAGGAGTATTGCAAATTTCAATAGATTTCATTGAATTTGTTCCTGGACGGATACACTAACGATTTAGAAAAATTGTTTAAAATATTTAAATGTTTATACATTTTTGTTGAGTTGAATGCTATTCATAAACAACATTCATAGTAAAAGAAAAATTTTAACGTCTATCTGCCAGTATTTCCTAGCAATATTGTAACAAAAGTGTGCATTATATTAGGATGAAGTAGTGGATTTAACTATTTACCGCGAGCAGAATAACGTTTTCGGTTACATAAGTTTGTTTATTTTACGATCGAAACAGAAATATTTTATAGACGAAACTATTCTGTATGCAACTTTGCAAAATTGAAAACCATGAAATTAGATTTTATACATTGTTGTTGTTGTATATATATTAATATGAGATGGTAAGAAAATTATTTCAATTTAAAATTATATTATTAAAGTCATACTAGGTATTAATATTTAATGTTAATTAGTTAATGAAAACTTAATAGAATAGATAGTGGAAATGTTCTGTTAAGAAACATAGATCTTATTAATTGCAGATTTTTTGTACTGCTTGATGGGTGACGGAAGCCATCAGATCAATGAAAATAAAATATTTTTCAATATAAATAGCAATGAGCTCGTCGTAGCACAATAGCACAGCGTTTGACACTAAACACAGCGGTTGCAGGTTCGATTTCCACTCAGAGGAATTAACTATTTTCATTTGTTCTCTTTGGTAACTAGATTAATTTACTTACTCAACCAACAACGTTTTGAAAATGGGGCGTTAGGAGATCGAAGTACCCTAACTTCCTTTCTGGGTCTACCGCTATCCTGTTATTGCGGGATACACCGTGAAAGTAAAAAAAAAACATTCCAATAGGTGAGGGCTGAATACATTTGTTAACATGTAACGTTAGCGCTATATTTGACTTGATACCTCAATATGTAATTTTCGATAGAATCAATTGGCGTAGATCTGACTTCGTTATGCCAAGTAATTTGTAACTTTCAGTCTGTTACATTGCTCAGCTCAGTGGCTAACATAAGATGATTGTAAATTCAAAATATGTATAACATTAAATAACATGTACCTAGGTACTAACACAAAGAAAGGCAGGAACTTGAAGCCAGTAGTAACGCAGGGGCACAAGCGTGCGACTGTAAACACAACAGGTTGTAGGTTCGATTCACACTCGAGGAAATGAAATATTTAATATTTTAATTTCGTCACAGCAGTTCATTTCTGGTAAAGAGGCAAAGTGCTCGATGTGCACAATGCGATGCCTCCAGAATTAGGCGGTAGGTAAAGAACGGAGTGACTTAACACTAGGTTCTTAGCTTCTCTCTGACTACCCTTCTATACGTGCATCCCGCACAACATGAAGCCAAAAAAATAACAAATGTAATATTATACTTAAGAAACGTATATATTTTTTATGTAGCGCACTCGAAACCTCGAAGCTCTTCTAACAAATCGTCCTGGTTGTTTAGAGCAAACAAGCAAACCACGTATAATAATAAATAATTATTTACATTAAAACAAATAATTATTTTTCAAAACTTTTACAAAAATCATTTCAAAAAGTCTAATATTGAAATTGCTACGGCCTGACGAATTTTCTATTGGATTTTTGAAGGGTGATCCCCGTCCGATTGCAAAATGTATCATCAATTTGAATAATCACACTCTTCAACCAACCCCTAATTTTATACGAGTCAAGCTTAACCAACGGTGCGTGTGAAAGGAAAAACAATTAAATACATGAAATGGCCAACTTGACGAGGGATAATACTGATATATGTATGTATGTATAAATATATACGTATTTCTATTTTAATTATTTAAGGCCATAGGTGAACGCCGTATTGTAGGATTTAAGTAATTTAAGTCGACTTCTTCCTACTAGAGATAGTCATGAGTTCGAATCCGAATATATGCATAAGCAGTATTAAATAAGGAAATGAATAACGAAAAAGTATGACGTTAAAATTATATGATCAGTTAGAACAATGTACATGTCTCAGTTTACTTCACTATATTTTGTTTAATTATACATTTTTTGTCCTTGAGCGATGTGTAGTTTGCGGAGAAAGCGGAGAAACACGAATAAAGTAAGACAATTACGTTCTCAGCTTTACACACTAAGTTGATGCATTGAATATTGTAGGCTGGGTGGCGGTTCTCAGCACCATTTCGATTCGATCAGATTTTCTTTACTATTATATTAAAACAACCTATAATCCTCATTACTTTACTACTAGTAGGTATGACTAAATTATTTAACTGATGGAAACCTGTCTAAATGGACAACATCGAAATATTGCAAAATTATTTTCATTACGAAGTTAGCGAGGGTCAGACGAACACTGAAGTTTCGACCTTTGAAAGCGCACAATGTGTCTCGTCCGTTCAAACGGGATGGCCATTGAATTTCTACGATCAGTACCAGTACAATATACTTAGATGGGAATTTCATCGGATTTCCCGTTTTAATTAAAATGTAAGGGTTGTGTTGTATGATGGTGGGATATCTAAGATCTGTGTGTTCTTATAATATACATGTTACTATTGTACGCAATATCTATTTGTCTTGTTCTTTTAGTAATAATTATTAGTTTTTTTTTTTTTATTTGACCTTTTCGCTGCAGGATAGACAGAGAGAACCCAAGTTCTCTCGGAACATGGAGAATGGAATCTTTAGATACTAATATAAACTTTCCATTCTCCATTTTTCACCTAAATTGCGTGTTAAGTAACGAAATTCTACTGCGCACTTATGGTAGCAGAGCTGTGAAAAGCAAATAATTGATTTCGACTAATAAGGATGGAGCCCACACCTATCGTGTTATGTCAAAGGTTGTCGTAATACTCCACGGAGGTACAATGGTTAAATCAAATTGCCTTCTAGTATAATTATATATTTTTTTAAATTAAAAAAATATCATCTTTTCACATAACATTTTTTTATCATATGTAATCCTCACTCTACAATTAACGTTACCACTGTATCACAATATATTGTCATCAAAATAAACATACCATAGAATGTCATATTTCGCTTGACCATTTGGTTATAATTATCAGGTTTATTTAGGGGTGGTTCTTCAAAAGAGTCCAATACGTCTCGCCCCATTGATGTCGAGGGCTAATTAGCGAAAGCGCAACCGACAGGGGGTGAGCCATACGCGTGCCGCGTTCATCGAGCTGGTTGATGGGTGTTGTAGTAATATGTTTTTAATTAGTTTTTGTGTATAGATTTTATATTGTATGTATCTACATAAAATCAAATTAATCTGCTTCACGCTTTATCCTGTACACAGCAGGGAAGGCAGAGGGAACGTAATGTCAAGACACTCCGCCGAATTCTGGAATGTTTCTATATATTATGTATTCTATAAAGGATTTTATAATGTAAATAGATATGAATTAGTGACGTATCGTTGATTTATTGAGAATTGAGTGATGTGTCACTAAAAAACTTGTAACACAAGGTTTATTAATATGAAATAATATTTATTTTTAGTTTATTTGAAGTCATTACCAATAATTTTCGAATATTTTAATAAACATCTAAATCCAATAGGATTAGAGGTAAATCTAAAGCTATTGCTAAACAATACAAAAATATTGTAATGACTAACCTAAACAATAGAGGTATTGTAGTTTCTTCTACTTGTTTTGTCAGTTGTAGACTCAACCGCGGGGGTGTTAGGGGGGAGAGGGGGTGCACCTGTTGCGCGACGCGGAACCTAATCCTTCCCGAGATGAAATAAACAGAGCATTGGCCCGGCTGACGTCAAAATGCATATCTCTTTTTCGGAATTTTACATCCGTTGCGGAATTTTAACGTACAATGTGGTGTTTTGGAGAATTTCGTAGTAAGATTTATATTATAAAGGTTGTATTGTTGTGTTTTTGTGCTGTACGGAGATTGGATTTTGGTTAGGTGAGGTCTCTGTCGAGTTTCATATAAAGATATAAAAGGTTTTGTACGTATGGACTTAGAAAGTTGAAATTTTGCATGTAGGTATGATGTAGTGTAGGAAATTTAGGAGTGCACTAACTGAGTTCAACGAGTTAATTAGTTATAATACTTTTAAATAATAATTTGTTTAAAATAATTTCTATTTCATAAAAAAGTAGCTTCTCAAAGAGCTTTACAGTAAGCTTTATATATGTAGTTGGCAGCATGTATGTGACATTCATCCCATCGGTATGACTTACTAAAATTGGAATTTGATGATTTCCAAAATTACTTTTATGAAGTATATTTTTATATTGAAAAATATTATCAATATCGTTATTTTGCCTACAAATTTGATATTCTTAATCTTCATTTCACTGCCGCCATTGCATAATTATATTAAGTATATTATAAACACGTTTGTAAATAAACAGCACTGACGTCAGCGCTCAGAATGAATCCGTGTCAATGTCTTCTAACGGAAATAAACCGATGCAGTTGGACAAAAACACTCGTATAAAAATAGTTTATTGCATTTGCATTGAAAATAACTTTATATGCACACATATATGTACATATGCATATACATAAATATATATATACATTTCTAGTTTTTATAGATATTTTTCTAACAGCTTTTGTGCTGGAATCGACGGCTTAACCGTTAACTCGACACCTCAAAAATGTTACTTTTTACTGAATTTAGATTTAATTATTGAATGATGATGATTTAAATATTATTAAGGTATAACATAAATATTATCTGCATCGCCTAACACACAACGGTGAGTAATAATAATATGTCTAATATATGTAGTAACTGTGTGTTTTCTTTTTACAAAATGCAAGAAATATTTCGGAATATTGTAAAACTTAAAGAAAATGATATTTCGTAATGAGCAGCTAGACATGACAAATTAAGATTAGACTATTAAATCTTGCTAAATAATGATAAATAGGTTTTGGCGCACGTTTCATGTATTAATGTTAATGTTAACATTTTGTGCAAGTGTCAGTGCATGGTTCGTGAAATTGCAACACTATCTTGTTTCATAAATCTGAAATTATAATAAGTTTTTAAATTTTGTTCATCGTTTTAATTAAAAGAAAAATGGTTTTTTTTTTAGGGTTCCGTACCTCAAAAAATATAAAGGATCACTTGGTTTTTCCGTCTGTCAAGACCATTAAGGGTTACGTTACATTTAGAGTAACACTAGATATAGTTTTAATAAGCAATGTCTCAAGTTCGGGCTTAAAGTGAAGAATAGAGTGTCTTAACATTAGCTTTTCTTTGACTTTTTTGCTATACAGGAAAAAATAATTATAAATGTTATGTACAAAAATTAACTACATTGCTAAATCATTCGTTCAAATAGCTCTACTAAATCATTTTAAAATTACACCAATCAATCAAACAACAACTTGCTGTATTTGGGGTCTCGTTGTAATCAATCTTGTAATAGTAATCCTGATGGACCACAGTTTCATTTGGTTAATTAATCAACTGGTCTTTAGTGACTGACCAAAATGTTAAATAATATAGTTGGTATAGTTTAAAAAAACTTTAATTTTAAAAATACTAGAAAATATATTAGGTTTTGTTTCAGGATTATCTAGGCTTTACAGAAAATCTAGTACACAAAAATATTTTTATGTAGAAATATATTAAAATATAATAACCTTAAACCTTAACTATAAGTCACCGATCTCTTAAACCTACAATAATAACATACGTACGGAACCCTCGGTAAGCGAGACCAATTCGCACTAGACTTAGTTTTACTGTGTAAAATCAAGAACAATAGTATTAAAGAAAGCACTATCGAAAGTGCTATGATATAAACAAAAAACACATAGTTTTCAATCGCTTGTTTTGATATAACAGCAAAAGATGTTTAATTATTTTCTTCAATCTATTATACTTCTAAAGTAAGTGAGCATCTTGCCTCTAATGGACAGTGAGCTCAAAGCTTGACACGACAACATGTCATCGGAAATATCGCCGGTGTGCCGTCGTCGTCGCCGGCACCGGCCCGCTTCCGGCGCGGCCTCGTTATGTACGGTACGCTTTGTCAGTGGTTCTCGCATTGTGGGGTACATTGCATTTGGGTTATTGCGTACGCTCTGTACGGTCTGTACGCTCTGTACGCTAACGTCGGTGGATAATTTAGTATTGGTTATTGACTTGGATACAACTAATTGAAAATTATCAGATAATTTTGTATAAATAAAATACCAGGTCGAAAATTCTAAACTGTTTTTAACTTGTCCTGAATAGGCCTTTGTGAAGTTGTCCAATCGTACTTTTCTCGATAGCGAAATTACATAGGTAGGTACATATTTTTTTATACGATTTGTTAGTGAATGGGTCATTGTATAACCAATGAAAGATGGAGAGTTAGTTAGATTTTTTTTTTAAGTCATTGCATACATTTTTCTCTTTGTTATTTTTTTGGTTGACAAAATTTCCATATTTAATCTAACTAATAATTACTCTATAATTAAGTTAAAGTTTATCTAAACATTTTTTTCCTATTTAAATAAGGGAATAATATTTTAAGCATTACATTACTTTCATAGCATGACATTATGTAGGAAATTGAAATTGCACGAACGTTATGTAAGCTTTGTTCTTGAAATGGACATTGTT
>JAEBDU010000081.1:185440-212803 GCA_016802625.1 Heliconius numata
TTATACTTTAATGTGCCTTAATTACTATTCACCGGCCCCACCCCTCGGGGTAAACTAAGAAGCGGCTCTTACATCTGCCGTCGATGTTTTCACGCCGGGGTTTATTAAAATTTTACGCTCTTGGCTTTACCGAATAGAATTATATTTAATTTTCAAAATATGAAATATCTGAGAGTTTCTTGGTTGATTTAGAAATTAAATCTCAACCGTCTGTGAGGTAGGCGTAGCTTATCTTAACCGTTGAAGCGATTCGCCTTTTGTATTAAATTAAAATTATAATTGCTAATTTGTCATAATTATTTTATAAATAATTTATTAAAACGTTCATTTTAATTATATCTGTGTTTGCGGAATGTTATTTTACAGGGAGTTCGAAGGTAAGAGGGAGGTTGTATTTAAACTATTAACTGTTCTGTTTAAGGTTTTTTAGAAATATTCATCAGACATATTCATATATGCAATAGAATTCAATGTTCAAAAATAATAAATTTACACCAACAAAGTGATATTTTTATAACTAAAAACTGCTAATTATTCTTCGGAAAATTTTGAACGATTAAAATAATATCTTGTAAGCTATAATTATGTCAAAGCAACTGTATTATGTTATTCTTAAAATAATGAGAATATACTAAACGCATATACTCGGAATTCGTCTAACTATTTTTCTTTTTGTATTTTTGGTCTCCAGTTACCATATACTATTCAATCAGCCAAGTCACCGTATCTACAGCAATAATAATACGGACTAGGCTTCGCACCCAGCTCGTTTCGCTCGCCAACCCTCATTTACATCGCTGTATTTAAAGACAGCCTTACTAATAAAAAGCTTTTTAGAAGATACGAAAAAAAATACTTATTAGTAGATATGGAATTATTTTTTATATCATAGAACTTCGATAGTGCTACATTATACAAGATATTACTTATTAGAGACATAAAAACAAGCCACATAAACTTATTTTAATCAATATATTTAATTTAACTATAAAAAAAGTCGTCTCCAGCGCAATAGTTAAATGATTCACGTCACGTAGTTTGATAAAATCGGGATTTCCGGCTAAGCTGGGATAATTGGGCGGCGTGCCATCGAATACACAGCGATACTGCGGCTAAATCGAATGAACGGCCGCGAGACGGTAATACCAAGTTTTGTATTTCCAAACAATCAAAGTAACAGATAATCTAACTTTTGCCATGTGTATCGCAAAAGTTAGACTTGTTGGGTAGTCTTTGATCACATTTGTACAGTAATTAGTTTTATATATTTGTAGTTTAGGTATTTTTATAAGTGATTTTTTCTTAATAATATATGTATATGTAATCTTTGTTTACATGATTTAAAAAAACAGTGTAAGTCTAGTGTTAAGATATTCCGTTCGCCATTTTCCGCTGAATTCTGGAGTCATTGTGTGTTGTGTAATGGAACGTCAACGTCGCGCTTCGCCTCGTCACTAGAGCGAAAAAATGAAAATATTCAATATTATCTTAATTTATTCATTTTATTTGTAAAGGATACTAAAAGAAAATTATTCAATTTTGAAATATAATATGATTTATTTGAATTGTAGTATGAACAAACCCTAAGGCTGAGATAAACAAAAATACTATTTGATATTTCATACAAACTTATGTCGTACAAGTAAATGGGTATATCTTAAGCAAAAGTTAAGTTTAACACTTAATAGGAACGTGTTACTTCCGAAAGAGATTTTGCTACGGCAAAGTTCTGATATAACGATATCAGATTATGTTGGTATGTGATATGAAATATGAATAATATTAAATTTTTATAACGAGACCGTTGTGGCACAGGGCCACAAGCGTGCGTCTGCAAACCTAACTGTTGTGAGTTCAATTCTCACTCGGAAGAATGTTATTTCTGGTAAATATTTTCTTGCTTTGGTAACAAGGCAAAGCGCGGCGTTGAATTCCGCCACTCAACACGCAATTCCAATGGTTGTGATTGTGCAGTAAAAACATTTGGGCAGACTATCAAAAATCTCTTTCTCGTACATCGAAATGGATTAACTAAGAAAATTAGTACCAAGCAGTATTGAATCTACACTCCACCACTTACGTTACGAACCCTCGAACGGAAATGTCAGCAATGCGTTATCCAATTTTCTCCCCCTATGCATCTGTGTAATTATTTATATCGACTCGCCTACATTTTTGAATTGCGTTTCGAGATATATTTACTCCGAACAAACGTATCGAAGTGGCCCTCGGTAGGAGTATTTGTGATGTGCAATAAGGGGGGAGATCTTTTTGCATTTTCTGTACCTATATGAGTTGGTATAAGTGTATCTATAGGTGCCATATATGGCGGTGGTTGCCGGTTTGATTACAAATTGCTGCTTGGCTTAATGGTACAGAATATTTATAAATTTTTATTGTACTATTTATATGTAAAAAAGGGGGTATGCACACTGGTCAACGTAGGAAATGTTCTTTGCGTATTGTCCAATGGTTCTTTTTCCCTGAGAAATGGAGAACGGAGTGTCTTGACACCTAGCTCTATATAACAAAGTAGGCAGAGCTACTTTGCTTATATGCATTGCGGGTTCAAATCCCGTTACGATAAAATTTTCTAAAAAAAGTATTTAAGCGAAAAATAATTATTTTTCTTCCGCTTACCTCTAGTATGTTATTAATGTATAAAGATAAATAAAGTTAACCTACTAATAAAGTATCATAGTGCACATTCTATAGAGTTATTCAAGCGATGAAAATTGTATAATATGACGAGGAATTTATTGGAAAATAGGTTGTGATCAGAAAAATGTACAGTTAATTGTAGATATTCTTTGCTATTTTTATATTTATAGGCATTATGTATATCAAATTATTAAGTACTAGTCGTAAGTACTAGGCGTTATTGACTATGACCAAAAGCTGAAATGTACAGGTTCGAACTGGAGTTAGATCTTATGTAGTTCGTAGAGCATTTTTACTAATAAGCTAACCTGTTCTGTACTTATTTTTTCTTTTTATATTAACGCTGTAGGCAGAGGGAACCTGGGAACCTAATGTAAGACACTCCGGTTTTATTAATATAGTTTCGTTTCCTACTATCCTTTTCTTTTCCCCCGAGTAGGAATCAAACACGCAGCATAGCTTAGTCATACGCTTGTGCCCCTGGTTTTGTACTTTTAGTGGGAATTTATCTACTTCATTATACGTATATAATATTATAAACGATATACATATGACCTTAGTACGTGTTCAACATACTTTAGGCGAAGTAAGTTGTTGTTTATTTAATCTTTTTCACTGTTCCATTTTTAGTTTCAAAATACAAAGTAGCTAAATGCTGCGTTTTTTTAACGCTTAGGGAGAAATAAACTAAGACCGTCGTGCTGATTGGTGAAACTTAACGCCGCTCTTCGTCTATCAAAGCGGGGAAATCAAAATAAATTATATATAATTATACATACATTAAAATGCATAACTAGCTTATGGATATAGCTTATGGATATATTCATTATATAAAATATACGTTTTTGGTTTAAGTTATTGGAGCTGTCCCCCGGGTGCAAATCGAATCCACAACCGTTGCGTTATAATCACACATTTCTGCCACTGCGCCACGACGGCCATTTACACGTGAAAGTTAAAAATAGCACGAAATACATCAAAAAACACTGTACGTATCCACTTTTCACTTTTAAGAGTATTTATTCTTGCAAATGTCGGATGCTAAAACCGCGTAGCATTAAGTTTTCATGGCGGCACTCACGGCCAGAAATAACACACACATGTTGATTGTTTATTCTACAATTTAGAAAACATTGTGTTTTTTTTATAAATGTTTATTTTTATATATATTTTAGGTTATAAATATTTTTGTGCTTATTTAAAGTACTAGCAGGTTTGATTTTCGTGTCGTGCAAACTTTACTATTTTTATAAGTTATTATTGTAAGGCTGTCGTGGTACAGTGGCACAAGTGTGTAGCTGTAGTCACGACGTTTATGGGTTCGATTCTCACTCGGAGGAATGAAATATTTAATAAATTTGTTTATTCGCTTTGGTAAAAAGGCAAGAATAGGCGGAACTCAACGTCACGCCTTGCCACGTTACTAGAGAGCGTAAATGATAATCCATACCTATATTATAAATTTGAAAGTAACTCTGTCTGTCTGTCTGTCTGTCTGTCTGTCTGTCTGTCTGTCTTTTACGCAATCAGGCCCAAACCGCTAATTTAATTGTGATAAAATACTCATATAGAGATACTTGAGGGTCCCGGGATGAACATAGGATACTTTTTTTTTCTCATATTTGTAATATTTTCGTTATATACCAATATATTAAAATAATTAATTTGACAAGGAATTTATTCCGCCATGTTAATAACAATCGTCGCTACGCGTTGCTAAGCAACGGCTTGCAAAGTGAGTTTGCTTAATGCATACATGGCGCGCGCTGATATAGATTTGTATACATTAACAAAAATTAGATGATTTCTATAATTTGATATTCATCCTTATGAAAATAAATATAATAGTTACTTTTAGCATTTCATCTAGATGGAAATTATAGTTTACTGTATAACATTCTAATAAATAATTAAGATGTCACTGTTCGAAATGACCTAGCCTTCGGGCGGCATAGTATGAGTATGATTGACGCGAACGGGCAGATGACTTTGATGATTTTGTAATTTTTTATAGATTTTCGAATTACTTTTATTTTTTATGTAATTATTTGCTGCTTATAATTAATTTATCTCAGTTCGGTTATCTATACCGATGTTATACACTTAAAATATCGTTATTTTAATAATTTGAGATTTTATTTAATATTGTTCGCAAAAATTAATAATTATTTAATATAGAAAAATGTTTAGTACGCGCGCACAGCAAACTTTAGGTTTTTTTTCAAATATTAAGAATTTCCTTTAGTTACTTTTACTTCTTTTGTTTGTTCATTTCGGTTACTCAGATATTTTTTATAATAATAAATCTCCACTTATTATTATATTTTAACTTATTTTAATTATTTAGGCTTATATTTTCGCGGGCGTAGCCGCGTCCGGGTCCACTAGTATTAAATATATTTTCGTCCGATTGGGAATCTGAACCCACAACTGCGGCGTTAACAATTGTACCCTTGCAGTACAAAGACCTATAACATCATATTATGAAGATAAATAAAGTAATTTACCGAAACACATTAATAAATTCCACACCGTAGCAAAGTCTAATCGTACCAAAGCAACGCGGCGATATTACAAGCGAAACTACAACTTGCAAAGCTCCTTTGGAAATCGGAAAGTTTGTACTATTTCATACGTAGTAGGTACGTCGTACATAAAATAAACAATATACCCCATGTATGTGAACATACCCTTTATTGTGTTACCGCATATTTACTTTTGCTAGTGTTGCGGGCAACTTATGTGAATTTCACCGGAAGAAAATAACTGTCTCAACTTTAATATAAGGTAAATGAAGTTTATACAGTCGCTTGTGGGTTGGGTAGAGGAAAAAATGTTAAGAAAGAGTGGATGAGCTCTTTTATTTAGAATGAAAACTACGTTTGTTATAACTCTGTATGTTTTGGTTTATGAAAGAAAGTATGTAAGTGAGGATTTTTGACGTAAAATTGGTTTTTTTTTCGTTTTTTCGAAGTGTGTTCAGCAGTGTCAAGACACTCTGTTCTCGGTTTTCATCATAAATTAAATTTATGCCAAGGATAAACTTACGTTTATTGTGAAAAATATAACTATCTTAAACAGCGATAAATCTATTAATAAGTCTTTATGTTCTATATTGTTACTTTATACTCAAATATTCTTATAGTAAGTTAAAGATTCTATACAAGAATAATTAGGTACATGTTTCGTAAGGCTGTATCGTTTTATAGTGTGCTACATACACTCGTAAGCGTTGGCAGATACTCACAGCGAGATTTCACAATCAAGTGTCTGATCGGCACAATCGCTCTCGAATTTTGAACGATTTCTCTTTACTAAATACAAGTGAATAGCTTAACTTTATAAACGTTGGAATAAGTTTTTTAGGTTGGTTGTAAGTTCCATTCCTACTCGAGGGAATGTTATTTAAAATTATCATTGCCACAAGTATAATACTTTGAAATGTCTTCCGGAAGGGGAGAACGGAGTGCTTCAATACTAGTTTCTCTAAGAATATCCTGTTGTAATGGGAATCGAATCTACATTCGTGGCGTTGAGTTCCGCAACTCAATACGCAAAACCTCGAGCATTCCGCAGAAATTAAAAAATCGAAATGTCGTTATAGGTAGGTTAAAAATATTAATACTATACACAAATATTAAACACGCTCAAATTTATGAAATTGCAGTTTTTCCTCTCAAAACTATTATATATACGTAATATTAATTTTAGTTATTCAAAAAATATTGGCTTCATTTCTTCCGCAATGCGTAATAAGGTTGAGCAACAATGAACGTAATTAACATGCAATTCCCGTAATCGGACCGTGAAGTTTTTTCCCTCGAATTATGCAAATAAATTGGAAATTCGAGCGGAGACTTATTACTGAAACTTAATTTAACTTTTTTTCTCTCTTAATATTGTATAAGAGAAATTAAAAATTTTGCTTCTTTTAAGTGCTATAAGATTTTAGTAATCGCTGGCAATTTGTTGAAAACTGATTATTATGGTGCTGAATGGATTTGGAATGTGCTATAGTATAATATTTTATGATTATTTACATATTTTAAGTGTATTTGAGGCTATCTGGCTCAATGAGAGACTATCCAACTGTAAACGTGACGGTTGAGAGTTCGACCCCTACTCGTGTGTCGAGTGTAGGGGGAATGACTATTTTTGTCTCTTCGCTCTGGTAAGCGAAATATAGCATTAAGGTCCACTAATTAACAGCAAATTGGGCGAGCAGTGGACCTGATATCCTTTATTGTAAATAAGTTAATTTATCCACTTTACAATAATATTGTTATATTATTTATTTTGTATCATTTCATTAACAATTTCCATTAAATTGAGCACAACATGGAATCAATCAAAAATAATTTATATTGTTATTAATTGCAAATAATTATATTATTTTAAGCATAACTATATTTGTGGAACGTTGTGTGTTTATTTCTGTGGGAAAATAAAAAAAATATACGTATTCATACAAATGAATTTAGTTTTTAGTACAGATCACACCGGTCTCCACTTAATACATTAAAAATATTATAATGTTTTGCCATATCAAGGAAATAAAACTAATTATTTTCTCTAAGTGGAGATTGTCTCCACAGCATTCTTCAAATAACGTTCACAACTGAAAATTGTGAAATTATATGCTTCTGTTTTCATACTTTCACGCTTTATCTCTAGCGGGGTAACTAGAGAGAGCAGAGCTTCAAACGCTAAGTTTTCTGCTACCTCTTTCGCTTTGTCCATAGACATCGGCCTCTTCATACAAGTTCTTCGGGGAGTCCTTATACTTACCTTCCTCCAGTATCATAAACACTGTGTATCCCCCCCCCCCCCCCTACGCTTGCCTCTCTTAGCACTAACTTTTACTTCATTCAATTACATGCTTAATCATCTTAACATCAAATTATTTATCACCGGTTCACAAAAAAAAACAAGTACAATCTGTTTATACCAGTACTAAAATAACATAAGATTTAAAAGCGAAGCGAAACGAGGGAAAGGTCGCGACGAGGCAAGAGGCCAACGGGTGATAAAAACGTTGCGGACCTTTGTCTTTATGGGTCACGTGTAGGTGTCGCAGGTCTGAGATTCAATTTGCTGGGATTTGGTTTATACGGGCGTTATGTTCGAATGGTTGGAGAGATTTTTGTTGCTTATTTTGGTAATTTAAATTTATATTTGTTTTATTTTTTTGAATTAGTGATTATATTATGTCTTTAATGGATTTATATTGCATTCTTCGAATAAAAGCATCATTCCCTAATTTATTTGATACATTATTATTATTAAATTAGAATAACTAAATCGATATGAGTCCATCCAATCCTTCATATCTGCAGGGGAACGGTGTGTATTAACACACTAGGTTCCCAGGTTCCCTCTACTCACCAATTACTCTTAATTCGTCATCACAAATCACTTACCTTACTCTTACTCAAGTAATACAATGTGCAAACACAGAAACTACCAGCGGTATTAAGCTGACTACACACCCGCGTTAATCCGATCCGGCTGTAACTTGTTTCCTCCCGCCGCGAAAAGTTGAGCCATCCGCCGCCCTCTTGATATTAAACCGGTTTAGAGCGGTTTATACTGGCTTTATTATATTAGCGCGTCGGCGCTACGCTTCAGAATTTAGCGGTTTAATTATAAGGTGAGTGGTTGGTTATACTGTATTATGTACACTGTGTCTGTGTACCTGTTACTTTGTGGGGGGGCTTTTTTTTAGTGGAATATGTTATATGTAGAAGTCTAAGATTGTTGTTTGTTTGTATGAGCGTAGAGTGTTTGAGTGATTATGGTTTTTTTTTTTAAGTATTCAGGAATATGTGAGATTAAAATGTTTGGTATTTCTAACACGCTCCGCTAAGTTTTGTAATATATTTTCTTATTAGAATTTTTCTGTGTGGTCTAAAGAGATAATTTAATGACATAACGCTATTCTCCACTTTAAGGATATTCTTAGTGTTTCGACAGTTCAATTCATAAATATTATAATACAGGTAGAGGCCGTAGTAGCGCAGGGGCTCGAGCGTGAGCTTGAAAAATGTTATGGTTTTTGGTTCGATTCCCAGTAGGAGAAATTAATTATTTAATATTGTAATTTCTTGGTGCAATGCGTGGCGTTTAATTTCGGACCTCAATACGCAATATCTTGAGGATTCGGCAGTAGCGAACGGAGTGTCTTAACTGATATATATGTGAAGCTAATATCAAAAAATAATAATAAAAAAAAAATATGAATTTTATCCTCATTTAATTATATCCTGAATAGGATACAATAACAGATTTGCTTAGTAACCTATAGGTGTGTCGTGTGCACTCACATCGTCAATTAACCCTGTTAAATTCTCCCCAAATGTAAATCAAGTTAAGAATTAACCTCTTGTAATAAACTTTTGGTGGTGGTGGTTGGCGTTTCAAAGCTATTACTAACGTTTACTACTCTCTCTGTCTTATATCGCTTTAATTTTATATTTTATTGCTTGTGAAATATTTAATTTGTCTCTACAATTTGGAAAGGTAACATTCAATTTTATATTTTTTTTTTAACTTTGGTACTTCACTTGCATATTTAAAGGCATCTTACAAATCATTGTATTCATAGTTGCAGTATATGTTAGCCTATAACCACATACAATTTTTTTTAAAAAAACTCTTAGTTTATATTTATTTTTAATTTTATAAATTTATCAAATTTTTATTTACAAATGTTGGAAAATTACAATGGCGCTACCCAATAAAACTATAAATTTCACTTTCTGTAGAGTCAATGTACCTAAGCTCATATAAATGTATGTATATTATATTTATTAATATACAAATATATTTCCATACACTTTGAGACACAATGAGTTGAGTATAAACTTCGCCCTTAAATTTAGTTATGCAATATATTTAGAAGAGCAAAACTGAAAACCCTCTGTAATCTCGAACAGCAGTTTCGCAAGTTGGCGACCACTTATCAAATTGTCCAAGATGGAAACTTGTTTGGAAAGCTTATAATATAGTAGAGAATGTACCTACTATATTATTATTTAAGTTTTATTATCTTAAAAGTTTCAATATATGACTGCCGAACTAGAGGCCATACAGTCGGGTTGGAGCAAGCATTTTAAAGTTTGCTTTTTTTTCATTTTTTGATTGTAATACAATTCCTAATTATTTTGGTCAGTTCGTCACCGGTAAATATAAATATGCAGTTTTTTATACTATTATACACTTATTTTTAAACAATTTTTAATGATGAATTTTTAATTTTGTGTAAAATTTTAAAGCAATAATTAATAAACAAAAAAACACGGAAACAAAGTACAAAGTTTAGGAAAAATTAAATTGAAAACAGTATATCGAAGCTATACAAACACGAGTCCCCATTGAGTATTGAGTTTTATTCATCGGAACTTTCATTGTACCAAGAATAGGTGTATGCCGTATTCCAATAGAGAAGTAGAATTTTATAACGAAAATATCAATAGTTTTATTACTTCCATTGAAACTGTAAACAACGTAAAATTTTATTATATTATTCTCTGTCTTAACGACTCATTTTTCTTGTTTCAGGTACTTTACAAATTCCGGGCTACGTGGCCTCTTGTGTATTGAAATGTCAATATTGATTCGTTAAGAGTTAGTATGTAGAGGTATACACTTATATGGCCCAATTGGGTACAGCTTGAGTAAAATATTAGCTTTGGTTAAAATTCTACTCGATGTTTTTTGTTTTGCTTTACGCTTTTTTCTGCATAGGCAGATTTCTGTTTAGGCTGAAAAGAAAGTCTCGCGTAAAGACATTCCTTTTTTTACACTCTAACCTATTTTCACAGCGGAATCCAATTGTTGCTTGTTCGCCAGAGCAGAGAATTGAGAATAATTTAAATGCAATCAGTACCCCTAGTGGGATTCAAATCAACAACCATCACGTCTACAGTTACTCAAACTTCAATTCTTTTAATTTAGGATATTAACGAAATTGCGTTCAGCAAGAATTTATATGAAAAGTTACGTCAGTATCTGGCACGAGACTTCTAGTTCCAGATTACATAAATTAAATTAAACGTATCTCGTACATCATGGATTCTTATTAAGCTTCAACATTTTGATTACCAATTATTGATCTAATTAATTTGTTGGGTATATTGCCTATGTTATATTAGACTCAAATTAATAACTAATGACATGTGGTATATGTACGTAATATCAGAGGTATATTGCTAGTACTATTTTATATGAAAAAAATTTGAAAAGCAGGCAGAGAGAATGTTATTTCTAAATTAATTACCAACTTAGAGACTGAGGTAGAGTTGGTCGTACCCGAATTTATATTTGATTTGGTCTATTTGGACCCAAAATTTTTAAAAAAGATAGATTTAATGTATTTTTTTTTTTCTATTATAGAAAAAATCATATATCTCGAGATAAATGATCTTGACGGACAGACAGACGGATTACAAAGTGATCTTATAATCCTGTTCCGTTTTTTAAATACGGAACCCTAAATATTATTACGATAGTGACATCGTTGTTCTGCAGAGTTTTATTTTTCGTTTATGGTGAGCGAAGTTAAGAAATTTATTTCTTTTTTTACATTTGTACACAGTAGAAATTTTCAAACGCGCAAACAAAAGAAAAGCACAAACATAAAGCTCTCGCCATCCATATTATCTCATTTGAGCGAACGACCTCTCTAATGTGGCCCATTACGGGAACTAATGTAAATGTGTTTGTACACCATTTGTTCTACCGGCCGTTTTGTTCCCGCCTTCAATGCTGAACGGCACACGTTATTAGGCTAAATTCTGTTAAGTGTGTGATAAATGTACTCACTCGTGCACTGTAAATGCTGGGAATGAATAGAAAGATCCTATTGTGGTTCCCCAAAGGTGAAATGTGAGGAGTTTGAAAATGATATCTTGATATCAAGGCATTCAACGTCTTAGTGTTAAAGCAATATATTCCTTCCCTTATTCATACATTTCACAAATTAAGTAAATGCAGTCAGTAAGCAATAGTTGTGGGTGCTTATCAGCTTGGACCATTTGATCGCATACAACGTAGAGCCGTTCGAATCGTTGGCGACTCAATGATCCGAGAAAGGCTTGACACTTTGGCTTTGCGTAGAGATGTATCCTCGCAATGCGTACTATACCGCATTTGTCATGGGTATTATTCTGGGGAGCTGTTTGACCTGCGCCTACGTCTAAATGTCAAATACCATCCACATCATCTGGATACGTAGTACTCCACTAGATATTTGAATGTTGTATAAACATACCTATTGCCTACAATAAATACCTTCCTATTAAATAAACCTATTAAGATACACCTATATATACAGGGTGGAATTGTCAGCACCACTTTAAATGAAACCACAGTTTTAACTACTCTATAAAAGCCTAATATAATTCAGAAAAAAAAGAAATCCCAGAAATGAAAAAGTTTTTTTTTCAAACAAAATAAATAATAAAATTATCGTTTTAAAATAAAACGCCATTTGTAAATTATAACATAGGCATGCACACACTTACCTGTCATAGCGGCAACGTCGCATACGTATGTGTGCGTCACACGAAATACAGGTATGGATAAAAATCGTGAATTGAAAAAAAAATCCTACGTCCAAACTGTTGAGGTACCTTGATTGTTTTTTTTAGTTCTGGGTTTGAAATATTTTACCCTATATGCAGTTTCAGTAAAAGGAGCGCTGCCTCTTCCACCCTGTATAATTTTTAATTTTCTATAATAATTTAAAATCAATGGCCACACCGATTCATATCAAAAGCAATTAAGACGCCAACCTCGCATACAAACAAAAGAAGGTAATCGCTGGTACAAAGCTCGGCTTACAGTTATTTATCCGAGTTCGGAACAAAGTTTCTAACAAAAAAAAAACGGTGACAAGTAAGATCCGTTTTTTATATCCGCCACGTAACTTAGCTCTTAAATATGACGGCTGAGTTGAGACTTTACAACTTTCCCAGTGAGATGAGAGGCAATGGAAAGTTTCCATTTTGCCAGTCAAATTATATTTTCAGTCACGTTTTGATGCTGTTTTTATTAACCTAATAAACTGGATTTGGTTCTGAAAAATGATTAATTCGATACGGCGATGGTTATGGGTTCATAAATTGGTTCAATTTTATAATATACTATTTATTTATATTGGGCAGTGTGTTTTGTTTTTTTTGCTATTTGAAGCAGTTTAGATATATTTGTTTGTGAAATTAAATTTAAAAAAAAAATTTGTACGTCCTGGTGGTCAAACTGTGAAGGGAAACTAATTTGTTACGGAAGGTCAAACTTCTTCGACAGTCGACTGTCTTGATAA
The DNA here is from genome assembly GCA_016802625.1 of Heliconius numata. Classification (NCBI taxonomy): domain Eukaryota; kingdom Metazoa; phylum Arthropoda; class Insecta; order Lepidoptera; family Nymphalidae; genus Heliconius; species Heliconius numata. Next base: position 198,426 of record JAEBDU010000081.1, read on the forward strand.
CTGTCATACACTTTTAAAACAGCAGTCATATATTTATTTTCTTTTTTATTCCAATTTTGCCTTGGTATCAGAAATGTGAGGATCAAACCCACACCTTTCGCATACATACTTTCTCTCAGAAATTGGAATTCAAAGCCGTAACCATCAACCATCACGTCCAATTTGGTTTTATCATATCAAAGTTCCCTAAACAAGTATCGACAATCGATGTTACCTCGCAAGTGGGAAACGCGTTACGCACAAGGAGTCAACATACATACTCGTAAATCGTGACAGGGCGACGTACAAAGTAATAAATCTTGCCATTCACTAATACACCGCATTCAAATGTAGCGGGGAAATTCTGTATTCAAGTTGAGATTTGAGAATCCGTTTCCGTTGTTGGAGTTTTGGATGATTCGTAAGAATATAAAGTTTGTTATAGGTAGGTATTATAATTTTATATTTTTTTCTATGTTTAGGTTTTTTAATAAAAAAACATGTCAGTCAATGTTCATACTTAAAAAACTTAGCTTTACGCTGTGTTCCTAGAGGGGTAGTCAGAGAGAACGGAGCGCCAAACACTACGGTCTCTGCATACCTCTTTCACCTCGTCCATTATCATCAACCTCTTCATAATTATATCTGCATTTTTTTGTTATGGTACTTGCACTATTTATTCCTGTATCGTGGGTTCCAATACATAATTTAATGATTTACACCTCATTGCCAAATTTTACAATGCAAAATAGGCAATAAATATATTACATATTTTTACTAGTAAAAAGTAAAAAAAATGAAGGAACTACAATGGGAACTAACCGAGACCTTTCACCTCAAAAGCTATATGTAACGAATGGCCGGATTTATTTCACGATTCCAAAACAGATGCGATGTTTGGGGTCTTGTATTGATCAGATTATTCTTATGTTCAACATATATTTTACATAGAAAATCGGCATGTCTTGTCACAGTAGATAAGTTATACACTTGTACCCCTCAAAAGTGGGTGTCTTCAAATCCTGCATTTGTCATATTATTACATTTTTACTTCTTCACGCTGCCTTTCCCGCGTAGCAGGATAGGCAAATATGACATAGGGATAGGCTTAATTGATGCTTCACTCTGTGTATTATCTGTTTTCAAGACTATTTGTATTGTAGATGGCATTATAATAACAATGTGAAATATACAAGTTTCCATGTTTGTTTTTTTAATCACATTTCGGTATATACACTGTAAGGAGATGATATATTGGTTCCAAGATTAATAATTAACGTAAATTTCACTCGAATAACAAATTACTGCGCCAAATTAAAACACTGAACTATAAAAGTGGACGTTTAATAAAGCGGTTCTATTCTTTTCTATTAATTCGTCTCAACAAAGGATATCTTGACACTTGGAAGTATTGTTTTAATATAACTTATAAAGTGGCTGTCACAGGTGCTCTCAGGAAAAACTTAATCAAGATGTCCTTTCGCATAATGGATATTCCATTTAGCTGCCCCGATGTAATAAAGTTAATAAATTCAAAACGAGACAACGTTCATCTAAGTGAGGGAACTAAAGATTAAGCTCCAAAGAAAGCGACTACTTCTGGGAAGCAGTTATATGAAATAAAAATAATGTCAGATGACTAACTGCTTCCGAATTATATCCACTTCAGAATTATTATTAACTAGCGACCCTCTTGCGGCTTCGCCCGCTTTTACTACTGGATTAATCATATAATGTATGTTTGCAAAGCACTTAAGATAATGTGAAAATTAATTAAACCCTAATGCAACCCGCATTTTCGTAGTTTCAATAAGGATTTTCCAATTTTTTTACACAGCAAGGACTTTTTAGTAGGTACCGTAATTTTAAATCTGTGCTACTAATCTTTTCAAGTACTTATTAAAATATATTTAAATGGCTATTTTTAGATAGTTAAATGACTATTATTAAACGGAAGAAATTATAAACAAAAACCTACCTACTAATAACTACTACACAAAATATGAAACCAAATATATCGCGTTGAAATAATACATTCAACTCCAATTATCCAATACGTGCAAACGCATCTAAATCTTGGTTGCTATAAAGGTAGGCGGGTTTTCTTTTTCGAGCTTGTGGTTAATGCTGAAGAGGGTATTCTGTCCCTGGCAAAAAGCAAGCACTACGTGGCTGCGGTGAGGAAAATTAAATATTCGGGAATCGAACCCGGGCCGCCCGCGTGGCAGGCGAGCATTCTACCACTGAACCACCGATGCGTGTAAGGCAGGCGGGCGCGGCGGACGCATGGCGAGTGGCTTCTAAAGTACTTATTAAAATTAAAAACAGTAAAAGACAGTTTTGATCTATATATCTATATAAATGGCCAACGTAACTAATATACTTATTTATATGCTGAGAGTAAGGAATAAGTGAAACTTGAGTAACATACAGCTGATGTGTCAACGGCGGGATGTGTCAACAATTAAATGCGTTTTTCTGTAAAACTATTCGCAATTTCGAAATAGTGTAAAAAGCAAATTTTATCTTCGTTTAACGTAGAAAATTAATAAAGCATTTTAAAGGATAAGGATTAATACCATTATGGAAAAATATGAGTCACAATAAAAAATATATTGAAATTATTATTTTTAGACAGAAAAATGATCACTACACGTTATTCTTAAAAGAGACGAATATGCCGTCGCGGACTTTTTTGTAGACCTTATTAAGAGAAACAATACTCCAGTATATTTTTTTCATGTAGTACTTACCATTAAAGCAGCGCATGCGCGAAAGTGTCTCAACGGGTAGGACTTTATACACATTTATCGTATTTATGTTAATTTACATAAGAATGTACAAATAATAAACTATATATAACCTTCTACGAAAAATACTCGACCTAATGGTGAAAACCGCATCAAAATCCGTTGGGCGGCTTAGAAGAAGAAGAGTTAGAAACAACAGACAGACACGAAAAGCGACTTTGTTTTATAAGATATAGGATATAAAATGGTTAAAAAAACTTTACATAAATGTAAACGAAATAGACATGGATAATGTATTTTATTTTTGCTATTTTACAAACTGTTATAGTTCAATATTTATTTCTGAAGTGCTCGTATATTTATATGTATAGCTATATACAGCAAGCAAAATAAAATCTGAAAAAAATCACAAACATCAACTGAAACTATGAGTGAATTTCAAAAATTCATAATGTCAGTCAAAGGAAAAGCTCCACAAAGCTCGAATTTATCACCCATCCAATTAATTAACCAAAAACAACAAAACAAAACTCGGTGGAACTTTGAGAAAAGTTTTGACAATTTCGCGATACATTTCCTTTCCATACTTCAGCGTTTCAGCACTTCATAATCGAATCTCACAACTCACCTCCGAAATATAGTTTGGGAACTTGTGCTGTTTTCTGTTTGTTACTCCATTAAATCAAAGTTATTATACGAGTTGATTTTAACTGATGGGTTCCTTTGTGGCTCAGTGGTTTTGTTTGTAAATCGTTTTTTTGCTTTTCTACTAATACAACGAGTTTGATCCTGTTGTTTTACAAACGTATAAGTACTTTCTCTATATATATGTTTTAGAACCAAATAGTCAATCACTATATCCTGAACAACTCACTGTGAGTACCGTAGAGTCATAATTTATTATAACATTTTTTTTTATTGTTTTATCTTCACTAGAGAACCCGTTGATGCGTATTATAATAATAGCGTTGCCATAGCAACGTGTAACTTATAACGCGCGCAAAACGTTCGTTCTGTGCGTAGAAACGTTTTTCTACAATATAAGGTTTTTTAAAAACCAACAGATTTCAACGTCAAATTTTATAAGTTGTACTACTATTTGAACTATAACTCTTTAACGGAACCCTCGACCCGCGCATCTGACTCGCGCTTGACCGGTTTAAATATCGGCCGAATTCATTGCATGTAATCTACGTGGGGTGGTAAAAGCTAGTATGAAGTAAATACAGATATTTGTTCAAATTTGGTGCTCAATTTAAATAAAATAAAAATATTCAAGTGTAAATTGTGTTGACGGGTCATACATCTCCCCCTAGAGAACGATTTACAACGCTCTATTAGACTCCGAAACAGACTTCTTGACTCTTTTATGAGAAAGCAATTTATTTATAGTAAGTACTAGAAAATTGCTTGCTTTATATTCATTTACAGTTTTTTTTTTGTTGTTATTTAAACTGCATCATGAATAATGTAAGAGTTCTACTTTTTAGTACGTTATTCGATTAGGTTTAAAGCTAACTGTTGTTGCAAAAATTATTCTAAGGTTAGTAGTCAGGCGACGGAAAATTAAATTTAATTTTAAATGTGTGTGTTTGCACCAAGACAAAAGCCCGACGTTGAGTTTCGCTACTCAATACTCAATGCCTCGAAAAATTCGGCAGAAAGTAGGGAACAGAGTGTCTTAACACTAGGTGCCCTCACCCAGTGTGAAGCTGATTATTATTATCGATAAAGGCTATTTATTTTTGTTCTACAACACTGATCTTACAATAATATGTTGTAACTAATATAAAAATATATAGTTTCGTGGTGAATTCATAAAGAAACACATTTTTCGTATGTGAAGCTTATTTTGATAAATTTTTAGATTAATCTCAATCATTTATTATCATTTCAACATCCGATATCTAATTTCGCTCACAAATACGTACTGCAACCATACAATAGACATTTCGTAGGAACTTCCTCTCACACGCCCCACAACCATGAAATGGCCTACCTAAAGCATTGTTTCCAGGTCGATAACGACACGGGTGCCTTCAAATCACATCTACCTCCATTTTGAAGACCGACAATGCACCTGTAGGCCCTCTGGTATTACACGGGTTGCCGGTGTCGGTGATGACTTGCCATCAGGTGACCTATAAGCTCGTTTGCTTTGTCTTTTCCATAAAGAAATACAATATCTATAGCTAGCGCAGAGATTCGGGAACGGAATGGGCTAATACAAAATGTTCTTTACCTTCCCCAAAAAATAATATTCAAAGAATAATATTCGTCCAATCTCTGGTATGGCAAACGGCATTTAGATCTCCTCGTGAATAATATACAGCTTTGACGCGGATTCAGCAACATCACTGCTACAAATAGACGACACAAGTTATGACCCTCTGGCACTGTCCATTGTTTGAGCGAAGCGTTATGTCGCTTTTATTGCGTTTTTTTTTTTCAAATATTTTGATAGGGTAGAGTTTTCTTCTCGTGAGAACCGACAGGTGAAAGAAATTCCCTACTTAGCCTGCAATTTGTTTTGTACTAGGTGCTATAAAGTTTAGCTGGTATACTAAATAATGAATTGTAAGCTTCGTTGTGGCACATTGATGAAATCTTGTATTTATATTTGATAATATTAAAAACCCCCAAAACAAATAAATTACTATAAAAAGCTGAGAATCTTTTAAACATATTTTTGAATCACAGCTAGAGAAACTATAGATTAAGACACATTTCAATTAAAAAAAAACTAAATCAAAATCGGTTCATCCATTTAGATGCTACGGTGCCACAGACAATAATACAGATCAATATATACATAGAGATGGTAATGAATAATACTGTAGTGTTTAAAATAGTATTAAGTATGTCTAGACAATGTAAATAGCATTACTGTGTAAGAAACATGAAATCGAAAGTGTTTTTGTTTTTAAATTATAGAGATTTTTTTTTCTGCTACACTAGCAAAGTGTTACACAAAAAATTACATAGTTTTTCCCTTTTACCTTTCGCTTCCATTAGGATTTTCGCCAGTATTGCCTTTGAAGAGCTTTCTATAATACTTTTACTAAAATTTCGTCACTACAAGGGTCACTTTTGGATATTTAAGTGGATGTTAAATTTACTTTGGACAAGGTGTGCTTAGGATTTGTTCTCTAAATAGATGTCAAATATTTTCTTGACAATTTCTTGTGAATTTTATTCTTATTTACTCGACTTTTCGTACTTTTCTCGGTACATTTATTAAAAAAAACATCAACAAAAAATATTATACACCTACTATGCAATCAATGAATACAGTAATGTGTGTATACTGTTATAAAAATATCAGTCAACTATACAATACCTACACGTAAATATTGTTTCTCATGTAATAATCCATATAGTAATTTAAATTGCAACTTTCAACTTGGTAATTAAATTCTCAACGTCTTTAGGTATGTTCAATGTTTTTTGTTTCAGGTTCATTCTCATCCTCATCCTCATCTTCTTCAGTTTGCAGAGACAATCGAGTGTCAAGATTCTCCAATTTTAACTTTTCGCTCGAATTTGAGAACTCAACGGGGGCGGAACTCAACGCCGGATTTTAACAAAAAATTGCTAATTTTAAAACCATTCAACCTAGCTGCTATCAAATCCACAATCAATACATTTATCTAATTACATTTCTATTCAGATTTCAATCTTTCAATCTCCTTTCACGCTATTATAATCATCTTGTGAAGAGTTTGCAAAAGTTTGATTGTTTTTCCTATTTTGGCAAATCTGTGTTTTATTAGGATCGACTCGTCTCTGAGCATTAAACTCTTACTAGAGTAGTAAAAAACTTTTTATTCGAGGGTACGAAGTTGGAACATAATTTAGGTAAGTAGGGGTGGGCTCTTCAGGAAAAGTGCTTTAAAGCGTTGTTTGCACATGCGTAATATACTATTTATTTTATTCTTGCACAAAACTTTCCTCGTTTTTGGTCAGTGTGAAGAATTTAGTGACACTTTTTTCTGTTGTCACTTTAATAAGTGGCAAGGTATCGCTAAAACTAGTATCGAATAATTAAGTCTATGGTGTCTGGAAACACAGAAAAAATCAAGTTTATGAGTATAAGGCGAAACAATCAAAAGTTACGAGCATTTATGTGTCGATTTTGGTGCATTTTGTATGATACTTCCCGTGGACCTATAGTTATAAAATTTGACAAGAACTGAGGATATTTTTTTCATTACGAAAGTACTGTTGAAGTGGCGGACTCCAAAGCCACGTTTTCTTTGTAACCACAGCGTGGAAATTAAAAAAAATATATATTTCATTTCTTCGATTAGGCGATTATTTTCACGAATAAAAGTCATTAACATGATTAACATATTTTATTTTGGAACAATATATGCAAAATTTATTTTATACAAATATACCATAATATAACTAATGTATTCTCCACCTTACCCATTATAAGAAATACTTCTAGGAAATCGATAGATCATCGTAAATTCCGCGCAGTGGGCTCACTCGCTTGTTTATTCACGTGGAGAAAATTATGAGCGATAGCCCCTGAAGTTTGACGGAAACGACTTTTTAATGACCCATCGACCCTAATAACATTTTTATTTTGATTAACGTATAAAATTTGTAAATTTCATCTTAGGGGGCCCCGGTTTATTGAAATATTCTTATCTAAGTAATTTTCGTAGTCGTATTTTCGAATTTGACACTTAAGATAAAGAATATGACAGTTTATTTCTCTAGTTTCCGATAATTTCGAGTAACTACTGGTGTTGCAGTATCTAAAGCTTATTTCGCTTACCTTACCAAATTAGGCAGTGGCCTACCCTGAGTAGTAAGTTGAACACAGAAAGCAATCAAAAATAAATTATAATATTAGACAATGTTAACACATTTCCATAGATGAGAATTGAATACACAACCAAAGTGTATACCTACACAACTTTCACTAATTATTATTTAGCTTTACAGCCGGAACAAAGTTATTTTCAACCCGACCTATAAAGAGGGAACCAATAATAACCCTTCATAAAAGTGCTTTTATAGTACCAACGATTTATTTCCAATACTTGACATAGCTTCCAAGGGATACCTCGAAAATATTTCAATTAGTATTAAAAATACAGTCAAAAGGAATAAGCATGCAAATTGGTGCTCGATCAATTTGCTCCTCCTTTAGAGTTCGAATTCCAAAGCTCTCTAAGGACAGTTTCTATGGCGCTAAATAAATAACAAATATTTTGATGGCTTCATAAAATATTATTCGGTGTTACTTATATATATAAGTCTCTTGGAAACGAAAGGAAAACCAATAAGCGAATATTATTAATAGACTCCGTTATTTGGCTTTTTGTTAAATATCTGTATAGGAGTGATTTCCCCAATCACTATATTCTCCAATAAATAACTCCTTTCTCCACTTTTCTTACATTTTTATCCTAATAATGTGCTTTGTATAATGGCACCCATTTTTGCAATATGTCTTATGAAAAAAAAGTCGAAAATAATAATAATAATAAGATTTTTTTTCCGTTAACCTTAATTTGATCTCCAATTTAATAATTATTTACGTATTCAATAGGCACTCTCTGTAATATAACTCCGAAACAGGCCTCGAGCGCTCTTAATGTTTTAATGAGTTTTTTTCTACGGTATGCGTGGCCTAACCTGACGGCAGATTTACGTTACGGTGCAGACGCGACATTCCAGTAAATCTTCGAATTTTCGTTTACAACTTACAATGTGCTAGGAGGTTACGGTTATGGCTACGGTCTTGGAATCTATTTACGTTTATTTACATACATATTATATATAGGTACCTATAAAAAAATGTTAAAACGGGAATAAACGAGAGTATCCATTGTACGTCTTAAAAGCCGCGCAAGCAAAGTCGCGGGTGACAACTAGTAGATATATTAAAGTATATATACAATCGTATATTCCTCTGTTTTTATTTTCTTATAGGTTTTTGTTTATGTTCTACTTTTTTTATCAATAATTTCAAAATTACATCGGAAATTCAATATATTGTGTACGTTGCTTTTATTGGTAAATGTTAGGACTTTTGGTCAGGTTTGTATAATTAAAATAACGTATTTTAATATAATTTTCATAATTTTATTAGTATGTACATATTAATTTTATTTATAATCACGTCGCCATTATGAAAGTTCGATACCAGTGAATTACAATGTTTAGTGCGAGGAGCTCTGCGAAATTTATTTCGCTCAATCCCGAGGCTTTGCCGCCAACTTGTTGGAAATAATTAAATTCCGCCCTTCTATTACCAATTTATTTATTGATGGAAGTTTTATTGCCTTGTTTTTTTTGTTGGTTTGTTTGTACGTAAAGTTGTATAGGTTTTATGATATCTTTTAGAAATTCTTTTTTATTTATTACTGTAGTTTAAGCGTTTTCTCAATTTTTTGAATTATTACGAGTATACAATAAATTATAATATTATTTTTATAAATTTATTTCCTTTTTTTATTATATTTCACCAGTCTGAAAAATCCTATTATTCTAATAAATGACGTAGAATCTACAATCTAAATGATTAAATATTCAACGATAAAGTAATAGAAAAATTAAGAAATTACATTAAAAGCGACAAATATATTATTTTCACATAAACATACCTACCCTAAATGAGAATTAATTGTGACAGACATCCCAAAACAAATGAATCAATACGGAACCTCTTAGGGTCGTTTTCATTGAAATAAGTCGATACACTAGGACGTCGTCGTATGTGAAATGATATGTTATTTCCTATGGGAGCCCCGGCCGTGACCTTAATGGGGTCACATCATAAATCAATGGAAAAATAGCTTTGTTCACGAGTCATTTACTCGCATTAGTTTAGTGAATAGCCCCCTGCTAAACCAATGTTTGCATGTGAAAGTGCTCTCGTTGAATCGTTTGATTTTCCTTTTTTTTTAGTAAGTTAGTAAATTGCCGCCCTAATCAGTTTAAAGTACCTACTCTGTCTGTTTTTATGAATCACGATAATTTAGAAATAGACACATAAATAAATATACCGTACCGTTTTCTTTCTTCCATCGAGGATAGCGTGTGAAAGCATAAAGAAAAATCTCTATGCGTCTATATGTTTCTATATTATAAATCATTTGTTTTGAGATTCGAGCTTGTTTTTTTTTTGTGATCTTTTGAGTTCTGATTTCTTTACTTTCTATACAAGAAATAAATTGAGTTATAAATTAAATAAAAGTAATAAGCAGCAGTTAAAATACTGCAACAATTAATCAAGTACAAAAGTGCATATTTATGTTTTTTTTAGCTCTTTGTAAATTATATTAATCATACACATTTTCCTAGGTTGGAATTGAACTTACACCCACTATATAATAATTCAGAATCTTCAACATCTCCACACTCTAGTCCTAAGATACTTTCCATCAAATTTTCGAGACATTGTGTAGAGAGTAGAGAGTGGTAATACTCAACCCTTTACCACACAGAGAAATAATTTTATTATATAAAAAAATTATAAATATTCCTAGAGCCGGAATCGAACCCAACATTGCCTTTACAATGAGACGCTACCCCACTGCGTCACACAATGAATTTTATTAATTTAATTAAATTTACAATAGAAATTTTAAATGTCAGAACATTTTCATACAATAATATGAACTAAACAGATGTTTGCTTTAAACCCCGAGACACAAAAGACAATAATAAAACATTACACAAGGTCTATGGTCTAAGGAAGCGCTAAATTTATATTCGCCGTACGTACGTACACTCCGAACTAAAAACAAAAGGCCGTTTTGTTAAGGGCTTTGCAAAATGAATAGTTAATTTCTTGAGACGTGAAGCAATGCTTTTTTCCCTTTTCCCTTCCTTCGCCTTTGTATATTTGCTGTCGAAATATTTGTATTTGTGTCATCTATTTTGATTAAATTTTATCTTTAAAATTTAGATTTATTATTTCGTTAGCTTGGTTGGTGGTTGATGTGGATTCTTTGTTGACTAATATTTTATTTCTTTTTGTTTCAGGTGGTTATAACAACCGGCATTAACAATCTACGATAATATAAGAAACCGACAAGTACGGTCTGATATCACGTGAATTTTTGACTTCTCTACATCTGTAATCACTATTTCTTTACACTAATGTCGTTAACTAAATTGTGAGTTAACGGAAATATATACTTCTCATTTATATAAATATTTGAGAAAATCTAATGATATTACGCTCTTTCTGTTAACTTTGCGTCCATTGAATGTCATATTTCATTAAGCTATAGGTTGAGAGAAATTTGAATTCACAATCATCCCACTCGATAACATTTTGGTAATTATACAAGATTTGTATACCTTTGATTAGACTTTAAATGCAGAGAAAGTAGTCAATAGAGTAACGTATCACTAATATCTCTATTTTTTAATTATAAAATATTTATCCTCAAAAATAAAATACAGTATAATTATAAACAAAAACCATTATTACCATTTAATTTAACAATCCTCATTATCGAAAAAGTAATATGAAAAATTTTGATCAGCACACGCCAAGCTTTGTTGTTTCCACAAAAGGAGTAGTGTTACAACAATTATGCGTATTCCCATTATATCAGAAGGGGACTGGTTAGATTTCGTAGGGTGCAAATTGTACCCCGAGGGATTGACGTATATAATCAATGTTGAGAATTATAGTGGTTGAAGCGTTAGGTTAGGTTGGGGGTGGTTTTGGTCGCACGTTCGGTGCGTGGGACGTCTGGATGTCATTGTCACTCTAATGGTCGCAGATTTGATTGTGTTGGTATTAATTGTTTGTTTTGTTGTTTTGTTTTGTATGTATGTATTGCTGTAATTACATGTAAGGTAATGTGTTAAAGTTTCTGGCTGTACACGTGATGTAGGTTCGATTACAGTTTGAAGAAAATTATTTTTATTTTTAAAACTATATATAAATTGAAGGAATAATATTAAAATATAATACATATTACTTTTAGAACTTTATAGCTATGAAGAGTTGCTTAATGGTTTTGGTTCTCTACATATAAGAGTATAAAGCGAATTTTAAATATATTCCATATTGAATCACAGAACCCTACAAAATAAAAAAATATAAACATCCGCTTAAGCACGCTTAGGCCCTAATGGTTCAGTTGAACAGCAACAGACTATAAACGTGATTCAATTCCCAGTCGAGGAAAGAATTATTTTTATTTCCTCGTGCAAAGCACGTTAAGTTGCATCACTTAGTAGTGTGAAGGCGAAAAAATATAGTACCTATACTTCAAATTAATATATACTAATATAATTATATATGTCTAGTATAGTCCAGGTAAACAAGGCGAAAAAGTTACGGGCGACGACTAGTTAAATATAAAAATAATAAAAATTTAATATACCTAGGTGCTATGTTCAAAAGGCACTTGTACTCTCCTCATGGCGCACCGCTGTAGCAGATGCGATTCATTAACGCAATTACCTACGGTTTATTGCTACGAACTTTATTTTCTCTTATATCATTACGTTTTTTTCCAAGCGAAGTCATTTATTTTAATAAGAAGATCTAACGACACAAACGTTTTATGTGAATTAGGTTAAATTAAATTCTATATTTTTATTAAGACTTTTAATATGTACCCTATACCTTTTAAAGATTCTGCAAGCGTAGCAAGTTCATCTTTTGTCTATCTGTCCGTCTGTCCAAATGTCATACCAATTTATATTTATATATTTTTATTTTTATATTTTTTGTACAAATGTATATATATCTTTGTTGATACTAACGAACGAACTTGTTGTTGATTTATCAACTGTCTAAAGGTAATTTTGAATCGATCTTACTATTAAATAATTGAACCGTACAATTAGTATGTACATTTATCATAACTTGAGAACAACACATACAAATTAATATTATATATATTAGGAAATAATACAACAATGGGATTTTTGATATATAAAAGGAATTTTGGTAGAAAAACGAAGACTTCCCGTGGGATTGTGGAAGAAAGTTTCTATCCAAATGCCCCTAATATGTGAAGATCGATGCGTGAACTTTTATCTGATAGGACATGATTGACGTGAATTATTGTTTTCCTTTTATCTTATGGAAATCGAATGGTTAGGAAAGAAGGAGTGTAGTATTTTTTAGTAGTGAATTAATTATACTGAAAGTATTGCATTATCTGCTAAAAATAATCGTATTTATTATTATTAATCCTTATTCCATATTAGTCTGAGTAAGTAAAAGCTAAAAAAGCTAAGCTGTGAAACCGCACTCATCGATAAACACATAGAGAAACCCAAAAATCACTGGAAACCCTAAATCTGTATATCCCAAAAAAAAAATCCCCAAATTTCATTAGTATCGCCTCTAAAATGTAATTATCTCGAAACGAGTACCACTATATTAAAATGAAGCCGTAGAAAAACTGATTAACGTAACGTGAACCGCCCTTAGTAAGAATCACTACGAACTCTATCGAGACCGCGAAATTTCATCCCCTGAACGCTGTCTGCATCATTAGGGGTGAGAGAACTGAGTTTTAGTTACGTATATATATTGTCGATAAAATATTTTAAAAATTCATATTGAATATCTAATATAATATTGAAATAAATGAGAAACTGTTTGTGTGGTTAGAATAATTAAAAACCGGTCAAGTGCTCGCCAGACTCGCGCACGAAGGGTTCCGTGCCAATCTTGTATTATATATAAATTTTGAATTATATACATCTACTATATCCATAACATATGATAATGAATTTTAATTAATAATAATATCTTAAAATATATCGATAGGGCAAAGCTGTTTGCTAAAACATCCCTAATAATAATATGATACAACATTGCCGAGAGCGGTCGTCTCATATTTCTTACATCATTAAGCCAACGCATACCTTTATATGTCAAAGCACAAGGTGTCTTATGAAAACTGAATAAATTGTACTGAGTTTCCGGTACGGTAATGACTGTCTGTAGGTACCCGAGACACTTTTGTTGAACGACTTTTCGTGTTAAATACGTTGTTTTACTTTATATTCTTAGGGTTATGTGTAATCGTGTGCGTATATGAGGGTATTAATTTTTTTTAGCTTCACGCTCTATCACGCATATAATTTTCCGCAGAATTTTCGAGGCATTGCGTGTTGAGTGGCGGAACTCAACGTTTTGCTTTGCCTTATACTAGACCAAGTAAATGAAAATCCATTTCATTCCTCTAAAAAAAATCGAAATCACAACCGTCCTGGTTACAACCAATGTGTTACGATGACCTCAGCAAAACAAACAACTACTTGATATATGGAACCTTAGTGTAAATTTTTGAATACATAATTATAAATACGAGTTGGATGACCGAATTAAGTCTAAAATGCTGTGAATAAGGCGGGACAATTTTTTTTTTCAAATTATACTGGTAAAACAAAAATATTTACGCTGTAAATATCCTCCGTAAGGTATTCGAACCAACTACCAATCTATCTCATATTAAATCTCAATATTGTACCAAATAGAGTTTAGAGCTCTGCAATACAGATATAATAAATATTTTTTTACACATTCCCACTATCAACCATAATGATATAATGTGTTGAAGAAACACAAAATACTACGTTGCATAAGAAAATAAGAATTTAAATAATTCCGTTTCCCCTTTCTAACTCAATACCTGCAAT
>JAEBDU010000081.1:212813-233144 GCA_016802625.1 Heliconius numata
AAAAAAGCCACCTACCCGCCCGCCCCAGTATCGCCCGCATTATATTTAAGTGGGTAGTTTGCGCGAAAAACATCGGCATTGTTGTTCAAATTGAAAATAAACTCGCCCCTTCAGATATATCGCGCTTTTATATTCAAAGAAAATAAAATTTCCGCTCTCCGGAGCATTAGGATGGTATGGCGTGGCGTGGTGTAGCGTCGCTGACCGAATTCGTGCTGCGAGAGTATGGTAGATGCGGGTCGGTTTTTTTTTGTATCTGTTTTTTTTTTGTTTTTTGATATTTTTTTTTCATATTGGTGTCGGTTTATGTTGATTTAAATGATTTATGTTGTTTTTGGATTTTAGCTTCGTTTTGGTCGGTTAATTAACTAGCAAAAATAATTGTTATGTTACCTAATTATAATAATATATTTAATTAACGCAATGAGAGAGCATCTGGCTGTAAACAATGGTTAAAATAAATATTTTTTATCGTTTACGTACCCGAATTTACGACGCCAATCCACGGCGTCGTAAATTTAAGACACCGATCGTTGATAATACACTTTTAAGTCAGAATTAGCTCTAAGTAACGCAGTCGATTGTATATTACTCTAATTGACAGCTTGAGCGAATACCACTTAGCAAATGCTGGGGTGATTTTTCGTAGTACCGTGGTTTCTAATACATTTAAATATCCATGCAGACATATTACACGGTGGTAGTGTATTTGAATCCTACTCTGGGTAACTCTTCAGGGTTATTTTTGTCGTCACTGCTTATTTAGGACAAGCTATAATGACTTATTAAATAAAATGATATTGAAAAAAAGAATTATTGATATTACGTTTACAATTTTGTTACATTTGAATTCGAAATATAATATAGAATTTGTTATTTATTAATACACAAAAAAAAATATAAATGTAAATAAAGGAAGATTTTTCGAATGATATTGCCTCCGGCAAAGATGTACTTTAAAGTGGCATTTCACTCAATCTGTCAATTATTGCTTATACCTCTTGGCTTTGAAGCTTCCATCGTTTTGAACGTAACGCATTCACAATTTAATAGTTTTTCTTTTCTTTTTCGTGAAGTTTCGTTAAATATTTGTAAACTTTAGAAAGCTGTAGTGGCGCAGAGATACAAGAATGCGACTATAAACGCGAAGGCTGCGAGTTTGATTTCCACTCGGGGAATGAACTATTTAATATTTTTATTTTCTCGCTCTTCTAACGAGGCAAAGCGCGGTAATGAGTTCCACAACTCAAATTGCATTGCCCGAAGATTTTGACGGAACGGAGTCCTAAACACTAGGTTCCCAGGTTCCGTCTGCCTATTCTGCTATATGAGGGATAGAGCATAAAGCTGAAAAGTAAATAAGTATAAAAAATGGTAAAGAGAGAGAATTTAGTGAATTTTCTATTATTGTAGAGAAGGGAACCAACGCTAGGTTGGATTGGAGAAGAAAATTTATGAAATTTCCTTAATTTCATTTTCTTTTATTTATTGTAAGAAATGAAGCTATCTAGAACTATTAATAAAAGTCAAATTTAGACACCAAGACTGTTATTTGCTGTATAAATGTATATACCTTGGAACAAAAATCTATAACAATTAAAAGATAATAAATTTTTAGAATAATGGTCGTCACGACTGAATTGTTGCGACAATTTGCATTGTCATTGTTGAAAAAGCGTTTAAAATCCTACCATTAGTCGTTGGTAGTCAGATAGAGCTGAGCGTTACCAATTTATATGTAACACTAGTTGCAGCACGTAACGTCACTTGCGTACACTGTTTAAGCACAAAAACATGCAATTTTACAAAATCCCCTCTCAGTGCTCTCCTACACTCCCCAAGGCACTGTAATCGTAGGTTAGGTATATCCCAAATTTTATCTTTTTCTCACTTTGCAAATGTGGTTGTGCGTTGTCTTTTGAGTTGCACTACTCAACATGCAATGCCTCTAGGATTAGACGAAAAGTGTCTTAAGGCTAACGAAGTGTCTTTACTCTAGGTCCCAAGGTTCCTTCTACCTACCCTGCTATGCAGGGGGTACAACGTGAAGCCAAAAATATATATATTATATAGAATACATATATTTATGTATGTATATATGTTTTGAATGGAATTTAGTAGTGTGATACTCTCATAGCGTAATTGTAGTGGCCATAGTGGCTGTGACATTTTTATACGTGAAAATGTACGTGATATTCCACACAATGCCAGCTCGGAATATCTTTTTAGAGACAATTTATGTTTGTTAATGCTTTATATATGAGTGTTTTTAAACTATTTTATATATACTTATACCTAGAGTCAAATACTCTATTCAAGTGGAAAGGCTTTATATGTATGACATTAATGTTTTTGAAATGTATTTTATTTTATTGCATTATGAATGCTATAGATGCAGTATAGAATCTAAAATTGCAAAGCCTCTATAGAAATATTTCATTACAAAAACGAATATTTCTAAAATATTTCAAAGATATTTTTTAATGAATACGCTATGTAATTTATAAATATTATATTCATCCCACAGGCAAAAGGAACTTATTCCTCCGTTCACGACTTTTCGCCAATTTTTTGGGGGATTGCGTGTTGAGTGGCGGAACTCATCGCCGTGCTTAGATTGTTACCAGAATGAGGAAATGAAAATATTGAAATATAATGAATTCTTCGTGAGTAGGAACCCAACCATCGTGTTTACAATCATACACTTATACCACATTATACATTTTAAATGAAACTCATTCATTATATTCAAAATTTATAATATTGGCTACGGCGTTAAGTTCAGCGATTCAACATGAAATATGTCTATCCCGCTATATTCGGCATACGGCGTGAACCTAAAAAAGTTTGCTTTTCTACTACAAAAAAAAATTTTTTTTTTGTATTTTCCTTACCTCACATTTTACCTCTTTATACGTTACACCCGAGCAGATCTGATGAGCGTACATTTGTTCAATCAATTATTCGCTTAGCTGTAGCTACAGTATAATTTATGGCGGTTAGCCCTCATCCTATACGTGGGGCCAACTTTGCTCAAAACACCCTATATCAGTGTTACACTCGCAACGGTTAAAAGAAGTGGTAGTACCAAATCCACCTATGGTAGTAGATTGTTCTTTTATATTAATTATATTAATATTTTTTATTAATAAAAAGTAATTTCAGGAGCTTAGCTTTAGTTTTTACCTTTAATTCGCGCATTTATTCCGCACATAGCAGGGTAATCAGAGGGAACCAGAGTACCTACCTAATATTAACTGGAGGCATTGCGTGTTGAAAGACGGAGTTCAACGCGGTTTGTCTCAATGAAACATTAAATATTTCATTTCCTCGACTGGGAATCGAACTCACAACCTGTCGCGAATAAAGACACAAGCTTGTGGCCATGCGCCACGACTGGCTTGCTTACTGGCTGATATTATTTATTTGTTATACATATAAAATATTTAATTAATATCATAAATTTATTAGCTTTTACTAAGTTATTAATTACAAGTACACTAATACTTAATAACGGGTGATTACTCCGCCGGCGCAAGTGTTAGGGTCGTTAGCCGTTATAAATGCGTGCATTCGTTTAATTTTATTAAATTGCTTCCACGACTCTAGTAGTAATAGTACATCCTACGGTGTGATAAAATTTATATTAGAGCACTTTATGTTCACCTGTGAATTGCTTGAAATTTTAAAATGGGTGATTGTTTTTTTTTTCTCATTTACTGTTTAGCTCTGACATTTGTTAAAGAATTTTTTTTTTTATGTAACTGTTTTTTTAGTTTTTGTCGTTATTTTGAATATAACTTTTATGTATCTCTCGTAAATTAATAGAGAGGCAAAAGAGATTATAATGTTACTTTCTTTGAATTTTTTGCTAATTTCGTATTACATATATATCGTATTAAAAAGAAAGGCATAGTGTTGTACTTAGCTACTTATAGTAACTATACCAAAGAGCTAAATATATATAAACAAATTAAACATTCTTCAATATGTACATTGTACATACATCAAATTTACAATCGTTAAAAACATTTGAACATTCCTTTCTATACTGACAGAATTGGCTAAATTTATCAAAATGATTTAAATTTTTTTTCTTAAAAACCTAATATAACACTTATAATACTCTTATTTCTTAGTAATAAAATCACACAACCCCAAGTCATGTTCACACAAAACTAACTGCCCATTAATTATTTAGACGACTATTTACGACAGGCTTCACGCCTGCCCGCCCACGCGCTACGTGGCCGGTATGAAACGCTACGGAATGCTACGAAGTGCTACGGGGAACTCAAGTGACTTGATATTTATGGTACAGGTCTAACTTTTGTATAGACAAACGGTGTTTAGATGTGAATGTTTGTAGTGAATGCGATGGTGGTCGTGGGTTCGATACTTGTAAATGAATTTTAGGTTTTTTTTTGTCAAGTGCGTTGTTATGATATTTTTTGCATAAAGCAAGGTAGAAGGTAGATGGAACCCAGTCGTAAAATATCATATTTCCTAATTTTCAAATTTTCTAGGGTTTTCTTAGGAAATTGAAAAATTTACATATAAATATTGCCTCCCATGTGCAATGGATGTGTAGTGATTATATAGCCGATTGCGCAACGATGCCGACACAACATTTTGGAAGTAGTATATCATTAAATTTTTAAAGTAAGAGTAACATATCATATTAATACAAATGTATTAATTTGAATAAACTATTAATTCTATCTTAAAAGTAATATAAAATTTTCTAATAAAATTATTAAGTCATTCTCAATTTAACGGCACACCAAAGAGAAAACTATAATACCAATCATTTTCAGAAACGTTTAATAAGAAATGGAAATTCAATGGGATTAGAATTTTTCATCGGACGATCATTTCAACTAGACAGAGTGCATCCTTTTATGATTTAAACGACAGCTTATCGAAATCACTGTCTAGTCGACGAGTAGAATTGAATTGATATTCCAAATATTTTATTTTCTTTGTGTTATGAAAGATTAAATTATTTTTAGTTGAAAGTGATATTATTTGCTAAGATGCTAGGTGGGATGTGAGTTCGATCCCCATTCGGGGAAAAGATCATATTTCAATTATTTTCTCTCACCTGCTCTGTGAGATAAAGAACGTATTGAGTTGGTTACAGAAGACACGTCATGATTAAAAAAACTTATTTGGGTAAAGCATTCTACCGGTATCAAAAGTTACGATTAAAAATTTAAAAATCATGTTTTATTATCATAGGCCTAACTAAATTATCTTGAAACTATTTAAGCTAAATTCAAATATATTTAATTAATTTAATGTACTTCATAATATTTACAGCATACCTATTCTAACTTTAAATTTAAGAAAATGTAATATTATGTAAAACTCGTTCTAAAAATATGGTTTCTACGCCCAAATTACATACATATGTATGAACTTTGAACGAACAATATTTGCTCTGGCAAAATTTATTTTTCGTCTATCGATCCCCCGCGTTAGCATCCAATTATGTAACTAAGGCTTAGACGGTAGTTTAGAACACTCCCACCGAGCTCGTTCAGCCAGCCGTAGCCTGATAACAATGAAATTATCCGAAATACACTAAACTGTGTAGAAGTACTGGTTTGGTATTTCTAACATTATTATAAAGCGCTCAGACAAGGTAATTGAGAGGATGTTCAAGCATGGAATATTAGGAAATTATTATTAAAATGAGAACTATAGTTGTTAGTTGTAAAACATCCTTAATGAGCTCTATAGGTAAACCCTGGTAGGTAAAACCTTTTCTGAAGTTTCTTCCATAAAATATTGTATGAAACCAGGTCCAAAGCCTTAGAGAGATCAAGGAAACAAGCAACGATTGGTGTTTCTCTCTTTAGGTAGTAAGTGACAGCACTCTTTAGACACAACACTGCAGTTTCTGTCGATAGACCCGGTTTAAAACCAAACTGATTGTCGTGAAGTTGGACGTACGAATTAAGCTATGTATTAAGAATGCTATCAAATACTTTTGAGATTACAGTTGCCAACGAGATAGGTTTATATTTAGATATAGTTTTTTGTATTCAAGAGTTTAGGCGCTAGTTATACGAGGTGTGTTCAAAAAGTAAGGTGACTTTGTATTTTTAAGAAAAAAAAATTATTTATTTACCAATATTTATGTTGTCCCCTTCAAAGTAATCCCCCTCAGATACAATACACTTATGCCAACGGTTTTTCCAATCGTCAAAGCACTTCTCATAAGCACTTTTCGGTATAGCCTTGAGCTCTTCCAGCGATGCAGTCTTTATCTCTTCAATCGTTGCAAATCTCCGTCCTTTCATAGGTCTCTTTAGTTTTGGGAACAAGAAAAAGTCACATGGGGCCAAATCCGGTGAATATGGTGGCTGAGGCATGATTGTGGTGTTGTTTTTGGCCAAAAAATCTCTCACCAGCAAAGATGAGTGAGCAGGGGCATTTTAGCAATTTCGGAACAAACTTCGCTGACACACGTCTCATGCCCAAAACGTTAGAAAAAATTTCATGGCACGAGCCAAGCGATATACCAACATCCTCAGCAACTTCTCTGATAGTGATTCGACGATTTTCCAGAACAATTTTCTTCACTGCTTGAACGTTTTCATCAGTTGTTGACGTGCTTGGGCGTCCAGAGCGAGGCTCGTCATTGGCATCTTCCCGGCCATCTTAGAAGAGTTTGTACCACTTGTAAACATTTTTTTTACTCAGAACAGTTTCACCGTATGCCACTGTCAACATTTTAAGTGTTTCGGAGCACTTTATTTTATTTTTTACACAAAATTTGATGCAAATCCTTTGATCCATATTTTTCGATAGCAAGAAATCGCCGAGCACGCAAAACACTTATAACCTTTACGCCTCTCCCAACCAAACAAAAAATGCTATACACTTGAAACTTGGTACAGATGTTCGGGAAGAGTGTACCAACATAACAAAATAAAAAAATCGATAATCGAAAGTACGTTGCCCGCCAAATTTGAAAAGTCACCTTACTTTTTGAACACACCTCGTATTAGTACGCTATATTAGTATAACTCTAAGGCTTATGCAGAGATAGGTCTCTAGGCTTAATTTTTTCCTCTATATAAATATTATGTCCATGTTTTTCGTAATATAGATAAACAAAATTCAATTAAAGTTTATATTACTCCGCCAAAAACATTTTTAATTAAAAGAGCACAGTGGTGAGCTTTTGAGAATATTTCAACATTATATTAAAACTCATTATAAGAAAAAGTAATAAATAAAATATCAGTGAAAATCATCAATTAACTTCGTTAGAGTATATTCGTATTTTACGAATATACCACGATCGAAGGTAAGCGGTAATAAAAATACAATTTAGTAATGAGCCACCTGAAGCAACCCCGCAATAACTAAGTGTAACGGAAGGTCTCGAGGGGCATTCAGTATTGGCATTAGTGTGAGTGCACACTGATTTATATATTTAATGTAGGAATATAATTATACTAGCGGACGCGCGCAGCTTCGCCTGCTTATTTGCACCCTTAGGGATGAATTCTAATAAACCATGAAACACGTGTTCAATGAAATATTTTTAAGAGTCTCAATTTCAAATTTTATAAAATCAGTGGCGATTTAAAGATTTTTCCATACAAACTTTTAACCCCTTATTTACACCCCTAGGGGATGAATTAAAGTAAACCACGAAACATGTGTTCAATGACATATTTTTAAGAGTCTAGGTTTTAAATTTTATAAAAATCGCTATGGTTACAAATTACAATTCTGATTCAAAAAAATATTTATGTTCCAGATATTTCTGTTTCCTTGATATAAATAAATAAGGGTATACGATGGGGTTTCGCCTCTAAATGTGCTATATATAAACATTACGTATAAGCGAAAATTGGAGAGCAGAGTGTCCTTGTTTCATTTAACACTAGTACCCCACTATGTATCATTCATTGTATCTCGTCAATTGCGAGTTTTATTAAAATATATTTATATCCCTTTACACCCGCGCTTATACGGGCGTGAGTTTCACTTTAAAAAAATTCTGGCGCCAAACCATTTACTATTTTGCGAACGCAACCGGCCTCGATCGTCCGTGAGGATGTCTCGATGCGACATGTAAATCGTGGGGTGCGGGCGGGCGATCAGTGTCCTGTGAGACTCGATGGGACATGGCGGTGTTTTTTGACCCTCGCAGCGTCACGGGTAAGTACTTGTCTCGTATATTATTTGTTTAGTAATGTATTATATTATTTAGTAAATTACAAGCTAAATAAACACCAAATAAGTGAGTTATTTTAATTTGATTGATTTGGTTATGATTTCGATACAATTTATTAGTAAAGTTTGTCTGCTACGATCGTGTGGCTTCGGTTGTACATCCATATTAAAAAATTTAAACAACATAACCGTTATTTGTCGGTTTTGCCTGGATTTAGTCAAAAATACCATTGTTTTTATTGTTTTTAGAACGGAACTTAAATAACGATCAAATATTGCAAATTATGGGCGATGGCAACCTTTCCGAAATTGAGGATTTTCATGAAGACGACGATGATTTTGCACCAAATGTCATCGGTGACCTCAACGACTTATTCTGTGGCATGGAACCTGAACGAGAACCTGAGCTAGATCCTGAGAGATACGTGGACGTTTCTGCTCCGAAAGTAGTTGAGAGGTACAATCAGCACATGGGTGGGGTGGACGTACTCGATCAGCAGATGGAGTACTATAGAACTTTTATTAAAACTAAAAAATGGACGTTGAAGGTACTCATCCACTTTCTTGATTTGGCCATTGTAGCTCTTAGCGGCTGTATCGCAATGATTGTCAAGCAAATAATTTAACCAGGAAAGACATTTTACCCTTGTTGGATTTTCGTTTGAACATAGCTGACGGATTATCGAATACCCCATCCAGAGAACGCCGAATGTCAAGTGATACTGAATATAATCCACCAATGGAAAATGAGTATCCTATTAGAAGACACTACAGACCGGCAAACAAACCCTCTGATGCAAAAAGATATGATGGGTACGATAACTTTCCAGTATTTGACGAAATAAAAGCTCCAAGAATGTGTCGTCATGAATCTTGTGGCAGTCGCACGATGATACGATGCGAAAAATGTGATATGTATCTATGTATTCCACGTGGAAAAGACTGTTTTAAATCGTATCACCAAAAAAAATAATTGTAATAGTCGTTAACAAAGTACAAACTAGTTAAGTTTTGAAAGTTTTTGTTAAAAGTTATAAACTTTGTCGTACAAATGTTGATTTAAGGTTTCTATCATAAGTTTTTTTATATAGACTGACAACAAAATTACTAATTAAAGTACTAAGCTCCTAAATGAATAAAAAAATGTTTTATTAATTATCCAAACACCAAGTTAAACCTTCAATTTACATTACCCTCACGATCTTGAGTAGATCAAGTTGTACCTGAAACTCACTATCGTGAGGGTTAACTCCTGGGTTAACTATAAACCAAATTTTTTTTTTACTATTTTTTTCTAACTATTTAGACTATGTAGAAAGCAATAAAAACTATGACATAGAGGATTTCGAAAAAAAATACCTTCGGGTGTAAAGGGATATACATACATATTCATATTAAAAATCAATATTAAATTAAACTTAGTGTACTTATTCGCAATGAACATGTTAGAACTTGGACGTAATGTCACAAAGCGTAGCATCAACGATTATTCTGTTTCAACGCATAAAGTTCATTTGGTCCGGACATAAGAGGCCTAATAGCAATCTGCTGCCATTCTAGTATACGTAGCTGCACAGTGACTATATATTAGTGTCACTATAATAGTAATTTGTGACAGAATAGTTGAAGCTATTATATCTAGGTACTATAATTAGTGAACAAGTCATCTACGATTTTTTTTTATATGATTTCCCGTTATTTTTAACCCTTAACTACTTTAGTGAGGTGGATTTCTACCCCAGATGCCATTTATCTACAAATAGCTCCATTCTTCGTGCAGCTTTACTGCTCTGCTACCATCTAATCTTATTGCTGGCAGTGCTTTCATTGTGAATGGACCATAGCATGCTCTAATAAGAAAATCAATTCACAAAAACGTTAGCTTACCCATTTTTATCCTGCCATGTGCGGGATACAGCGTGAAGCTGAAAAAAAAAATTTGTAAATATACAACATTCACGATATTTCCTTTGCGTTTACGAGATGTGGGTGTTCGCTTGAAAGGCGTTGTAACTTCTCAAGTCACTTTATTACAGTTTACACTTTATTATAACTATCCACACTCAACTCAAAACTTTGAGTCTCTCACAGTGTGTTGCCTTCGAATGTCTATTTTAGTGCTTACGAGTTACTGAAGTTGTAATTATACGACACTTTAGTTAATTGCGATTTAAATACTTTTTTAATTTATTTGTAAAACGATTTAAGTTAATTTAAAAATAATATAAAACACATTATATTTCTTAAAATTTGATGAAAATTATTTTTGTTACTAAAACTACATATTGACGTATTGAGGTTTTTATAAGTTACAAATTTTATAATTGTCAAGTAAGTTATAATATATCAGATTAAAAAAATGGCTCCAGTTATAAATTGAGTTCAGTAGGGAACCGAAGAGTCTTAATAGAGAACGGAGTGTTCACGTTAGATTCCCAGGTCCCATATTCTATGTGCAGAAGATGGTGTGAAACTATAGCTATATCTGTTTCGATCTATCAGTGACAGGAAAATACCCTAGTACCGTACCCAAGAGCCTCTATCCCAGTATAGCTCCAGTTTAAAAAAATTAAATCATATAACTCCGTTGCTTTCTAAGAATTAACAATATCATTGTACATACCATCGCGTGATATTATACACTTTACACTGCAAATATTCCTTAATGAAATTGAATTTCGAGTCAATGAAACTATTTTAAATGTTTTTTTTTAACTAAATGTTCAACGTAAATGCATTTTTTTACAAATATTATTCAGGAATGTTTTATAGGTAGTGTGGAATCGAATGCGGTAATACTATATTTTTTTGTGTTGTGAGAAGTTAAGAAATTAATTCCGAAGATAGCATTTAAATATAAATGTTTTATTGATTTTAGTTAAAAAAATCTACACTGGTATTGAATAACAGTTACAGTTAGCTAAATTGTGGGTCTGATTTCCACTGGAGGACTGAAATATTCGACGTTTTCATTTCTTCGTTCTGTAACGAGGCACAAATACGAGAATTCGGTGGGAAGTGGAGAACGAAGTATCCTAACGCTAGGTTCCCAGGTTCCCTCTATATCTCTCTCCCATGATTTGAACTTGTGCCTCTTGAAAACTATTGGGACGGTTTGTAAGAGACAAAGTTGAGGTTCGACGTAAATTTTTTTAATGTTTTTTTAAAAAAAAAAGTATTTTTGTTTCCTACGCAAAATTTCTTTAAAAAATGTTAAAAAAAAATATTAGGTAGTGTGTATGGTGTGTAATAAATTTATTTAACTATATTTACACTAGAAAAATCCTGTATTTTCATAGACATGCTTGATTTTTTTTATTGTACTATTTATATAAAACTAGTGCAACTACCCGTTTTTTACCCTATTATATTATCTCAGGGGAACCCTATACGCATCACTTATACAATAGACTAAGTGGAGACTATAAATCCAGCGATGGCCAACTATGGCTCCAAGGCCCAAACAGCGATTAGTACGACCGTTAAACTAACTGCTTCCTGTTTGTTGAACAAATATTAAGTTATCTAACATAATATAATCTAATATTGGTGTTTTTTTACACCCTTGTAGTGCAGTTGTGATATATCCTATTGTGCTAAATAGTTGTGGGGTTCGATGGTTTATTCGAAGAAATATTTATTATTATTTATGATAAAAAGTCTTTATATACTTAGATATCTTTATTTAGAATTGAAATGAGCAATTAGAAGGTGTCACACTATTTTTAACTATTTCTATTTGGCTACTAAGGCGAAACCGTAGATAAAACTAGTATCAGTATATTAACAACTAAAGATCGATGGACATTACTAAATTGTACGCAAGTAAACTTTTGACATATACTAACTATTTATACTAAACATTGATATATTTGGATACATTTATCGAACTGTCACAAGAGCTTGAGAGAAAGTTGAGAAATATCATATAAGTTCGACCCATCGACCCATCGCATATAATTCACCCAAGGGGAGGTTTTCTTATTAGCAAAAATAACACCCCCTCCAGAACCAAGAAAACAGCGAAGATTGTATTACGTTGAAAACAATTGACGAAGTTGAATTTGAATTAAATTAATAATGTACAGCCTACTTTGTCTGTCAAATGACAAAAGTTGGAACTGGATAGATTTGTGAGAGTTTATTGTATTCTATAATGATTTTAATATAAATTTTAAATGAGTTAACAAATTTTGTCTCTTGGAAATATTTGTTTAGGAGGAGAAATGTTGAAATTATGCGCAGAAAAATAAAAAAAAGATAGAAAATATCATCTTATTGTCTGTTGAAGACGTTATTAGTAGTCTACCTATTTGTTTGTCATTTGCCAGTTATTTTTACCGGTTAGTAATTATTTACAATCAATTCACTCTGTAAGAATCCAGTAAAATATACAAAGCAACTTATAAATTGTTGGCGGTAGTTAGATAATTGTGTCAACTGATAAACGGTTGCCATCCATGACCATGGAAAAGTGGGGAAAGGGAAGTGTTTTAATGGGAACGAAGTGTGTTAACACTAGGTTCCTAAGTTCCCTCTGCCTACACTACCTACATTATTAAGCATTACTAGTTGAACATTTTGCTTAAATCAACCATTTTGTTAAATGCACCTCACCTCAAGCATTGTAATTTCTCAGCAACAAATGACCAGTAGTTAGTTTAACTGTAGTATTAATCGGTGTTTTGTCTACTCGGCGCTAACCACCCACGATTTATGGCTCTTGCCCTCCCAAAGATATAAGATAGCGACGACACTGCTACACTAACTTTGGAATCCGATAGACTATATATAAATTACCTTGTCTTTTGAACCTACAACTACTGTACCAGATATACCTACATAAAGCTTGCAAGATATTGGCTTGGAATTGAGGTTTTTCAAGTTTTTAAATTATTTTATAAAATAAACAGATTCCCAGCTGTAAAATCACAAAGTATTTTAATAATGTAAGAAAAATCCAAAAAAAAGTGGAAAAAAGTGTATAAGTCATTCGAGCACCCTCAGGATCGTCGCCTATTCGCAACAATTGCTGTTCAATCGCTCGTTAGCAGCCACCGGAGCAGGAAAACCTTTGAAGGGGGAAAATTAAGAAGAAAAATGTGGAGTACGCAAACAATGTAGACTACCCAGCGAGTCTACTTGTGCTACGAACTTCTTAGTGGGTACTAACTTGATGCTTAGTTTTTAGTACCGGCGTGTTAGTTTAGTTGCTTGAGTGGAACTTTTGAATTTTGTTGTTTTGGATTTTTTTGGCGTGTCAAATTTGTATACACTGTTATATTTTTTTTGAAACCTAGTGTTTGGACACTCAGTAAGACACTTCCCCATTTTTCGCCGAATTCGTCAAACATTTTAGATTTTCTTAATATATTTATTAGCTTACTTATATTATGTCCTTTATATATCCTACTAGCGGACGCGCGCAGCTTCGCTTGCGTAATTAGGGGTGAATTCTAATAAACCACGAAACATGTGTTCAATGAAATATTTTTAAGAGTCTGAATTTCAAATTTTATAAAAATTGGTGCCGATTTAAAAAAATTCTATACAAACTTTCAACCCCTTATTTGCACCCTTAGGGGGAGAATTCTAGAAAACGATGAAACACGTGTTCAATTAAATACTTTTAAAAATCTTAATTTCTATATTCAGAAATAACAATAACAATATTCAGAATTATATATTATTTTTCTTCTTTTTACTAGCTAGATGCAACCTATTGTTAAGACACTCCGTTCACCATTTTCCACCGTTATTTCGAGACATTGTATATTTAACGCCGCCCTCTACCACGTTACGAAAGCGTGAAAAAATATCTTTCATTTTTATAAGAAATTTAGCTGACGAAAAAAGCTTTTTGCTGCTTATACGTTACAAAATAAGTCTAAATCCGAATGAATACATGCCGACATTTGTAGCGCGATTGGCGCGATACTGTCCCCCGCGGCCTTTGTTGGAGGCCTGGCCTGAGCACAGTGAAATAATTACGTTCAACACTCTACAAATCTAATTTGTTTTAGGCATGAATGTAAATTTAACTTTTTGACACTTTTTTTTTCTATTTTTTTTTTTTTTTTTTTTCTCAACTCCCTTTGTTGATATTTTACTCGTTTGGAAGTGTTATATTGGTTTGGTGGTGTCAAATGAAATGGTTCGTCATATGGGTCTATCTAATCGAGTGTATATATTATTTTCATGTCCTTGCTCTTGTAACAAGGTCAACATCTCGATAATTGAGCGAAAAGTGGGAAACGGAATATCTTGACACTAGATTCCCTCTATCTACCGCGAAAACTATAAAAATACGACAAATATAAAAAAAATCAATATTGTTAAAAAGTCAGTCTCATATATGTAACTATATAATATTATACAGAATAGCATTTATTTAGTATTTTTTGCGATAGTGACATTCTCAAAAATATAATTTTAATAATATTTTTTATGTTTTTTTCTATGCTTTTATAAATATTTATTACTTTAATACAAAAAAAAGTTTCTATTTAAATTTACAAAGAAGTGAATATAATAAGCTACGAAATAAATACAAAACCAAAAAACCCATCTCACGTCCGCCCCGTAAAGAATTACAACATATTCAAATAGTGTTCAGTAAAAATGATAACTTCTTCCCCAGTGTAAAATATTTCATACTAAATCGTCGCTGAGATAAAACGGCCGTATTCGGAGAGGCAATCGTTTATCGTAAACAAAACATTCAGTGGAGCGTTCACGAGATACGGCTGGAGGCGAGCGCGGTCGCGGGATGCGTAAATCACGAGTACAATGGACGAACGAAACGGCCAAATTTTCACTATTTATACACTGAACCGACTTACTGAACTACGGAGAGAAGAAAGTTTTAGGATAAGAATTTTTTGTATTGGTTTTTTTTCAATGTCACCCATGTTCATAGTGTCATAGTGTGATAGGTGAAGCGAGTTTGGTGTTGTTGTGACAAATTGCCCCATTTTCCTCTTTTAATGATAATCAACTTTTAATCTGGAAATACAAAGTATTATTGTATTTTTTATAGAACTTAACTCTTTAAAAATATTATTACAAATAAATTTTAATGATAATAACCGTTGTCACATCGATCACCGTACAGTCCATCTACTACAGTGTCTACAATTTTATCATAGTCATTTAAGGCTTCGCATTTTTAAAGGCCTGTCGAGGCTTAATATCAATATTTATAGGGGGCAAGGAAATGTCAGAAAATTTTATAAGCGTAATTTGAGCATGTACGAAAGTTTCTTAGAAGTGACGGCAACGACGGCAATAACACCCAATCTCCAACTCTAACAGTCGTTGGGAGCAAATTGTCACTCGACCGGAACGAGGACTCGCTCGCCTCTACCACTTTCACAATAAAGCTCATTTTTAAACAAAAATAACACAGCCGTCTGTACATTGAGGCAGTTAAGAGTGAACTTTTACTATAACCATTATCGCCGTCTCGCCCTTAGCACTGTCCAAGTAAAAGTTTCAAAGCGAAATTCTTATTTATTACTACACTTTTCGCGTTTTGTTTCTTCGCTTCGCTTCGCTCCGCTGTTGCGAGCAAATTCTCATTAATTATCGCATCATGCTATGAATGTTAATCGATATTTACGAGAGACGCCTTGCTTAATCGCCCATTTGGATGAGTTATGATGGAATATAAAGTAGGTTTTATAACAGTTTGTATTTTGTATTAATTTAACGGTGCAAGCAGAGACAATCTAGTGATGTGACACTGTGTATTTATAGCACTACTCATACTTAATTCCACGTAATAATTTAAGATGGAAAAACAAGTATAAACATACCTTCGAATAGGATCCATTTAATATTCAACTTTTATATAGTAATTTTTTGTGTAATATGTTATAAAAATCTCTAACAAACTAACCCACTTATATTTAAAACTATACTACAACAAAATATTAGAACAATTCAAAGTGTCTCTAGTTCCCTAAGAGATGCTAACAATTTAAGTAAATTGTAAAAAGCATATAAAAATTCGACACATCTTATTACAAGTACCTTTTTATCTATGTAAACGCGATAGGTTATGCATTCGGTTCCCACTTGAAATAAAGACATTTTTAATATTTTCATTTCTTCGCTCTGATATCGGCAAAGCGTGGCTTTGAATTCCGCCCTTGAAATCTATCCTTAGCTTAACACTTTTAAAATGTCTTTAGTAGATACGTTTAATACTCGACTCTCGTAACTTAGACCATTCGTTTTTACTTCTATACCTCTAAGCAACACTTCTTATAAGTTCCAGCTTACCGTTTATTGCTTAAAAAAGTAATTTAACGGGACGCATCTACATAATGCCGGGGAGTAGCAAAAACAAGTTGTTTTCTTTGTATTTCATTTGAAAGCCCCCGGGGACAGTGCGGGCCGTGTACGTGTACTTGTAATATAACCAGCGTGACCCGGATAAGCGTTGCCAACATCTCTTCGCTCATACAATTGTAAATGTTGAAGTAAATTGTGCTGTTCGGGCATTTTTTGGCTTATACATACATGCATGGGTATGTGGTATGCGGGTACTTGGTTTGTTAAATTGTGTGATTTTGGTGTCGCTGTGTTTGGATGTAAGATTTTACCAGATAATTGTAGGTGCGACGAAGCCAATTTAATTTGTTCCGTACCTTGAAAGGAAAAAACGGAACCCTTATAAGATCACTTTGTTGTCCGTCCGTCCGTATGCTATTTCTCAGGAACGCGTAGAGGTTCAACCTAAAAATTACATCAAATGCTCAGGTCTACTATCTTGTGGAGTGGTGTCAAAAAATGAAACTTTTGAGTCTACGTAAGGATAGCGTAAAGATACAGCTGTTTATGCCGCAAATTTTCGAAACTCGCAAAGGAATCAAAACCTACAGGGTACTTCCCGTGAACTCAGAATCTTTAAATTTGGTACGAAGTAATCTCTTACAGAAAAAATCGAAAAGTAAAAAAATATAAGTATTTCATAGAATAAAAATCATTATCAGAGCTTTCCTCGAGTGGGAATCGAAATCGCAACCTGTCGTGTCTTCAGCCCCTACTGCCCCTACGCTACATATTATAATTTACAATCAAATAAACTACGACCGGCCTTCTATATATTTTCATTCACAATCAAATAAAACATACATTACTGCACACAAAGGTACTAAAGCTCCAAAACACATATATTTTTCAGTGTAAATTCAGACACACTTCCGCCTTACTCCAGAGCAGATCATTAATCCAGCACCGGCAACCGGCAACCGGCAAACAACTCAGCAATTAATACTACCATTATACTGATAGAGAACCAGCCAACGTAACTCGAACGGAATATAAAGAACTCTATTATTATATTTACGAGGTGGTAGTGGTTTCTCTGTTAGGTAGTAAGTAGCCTTTGAGATGCCATTATCACGTTTCTATATGTTTAACTGTGAAATATTGTAGAGTTTTGTTTTGTTCGACTTTAAGAATAAATTCGGTCAATTATTGTTTTTTTTTTCTCGGCTTCAGTTCGCATGGCAAGGTTAAAGAATTAAGACCTAGTGTTAAGACACTGCGTTCTCTTCCCCCAAATTCGAGACGTGTTGAGTATGCCTTACTAGAGCAATAATTTAAATATAGTCTATTCCCCCGACTAGGAATCAAACCCACTGCTATTCCGTTCACAG
The DNA here is from genome assembly GCA_016802625.1 of Heliconius numata. Taxonomy (NCBI): domain Eukaryota; kingdom Metazoa; phylum Arthropoda; class Insecta; order Lepidoptera; family Nymphalidae; genus Heliconius; species Heliconius numata. Next base: position 230,681 of record JAEBDU010000081.1, read on the forward strand.
ACACACTCTATCCTACGCCGTCGTAAGCAAGTACACAGGTATATTTAAAACATATTGTTCTGAAGTAAAATTTAATTACAAAATCAACTGTCGGCATTCGTACCCGACAAATTAAACGAGGTGAGCAAAAAAACTTGGCCAGTGCAAAAGCTGTAGAGTGGCGCATCCTTAAGCCACCTTAATTAACGTCTCTCTAATTAAAATTCCATTCATTTGACCAGAGCAGAGAAAAAAAACCTGAATTATCTTCGGACATCCCTTCTAAAGTTATTTAGCGTTTTAATACGTAGAATCATTTTTAACCATGAGGACGCAGGGGCACAGGGTGTGACTGTAACGCGACGGTTGTGGGTTCGATCCCCACTCGAGAGAATTAATTATTTTTTATAAATGTATGGCAGTTCCGCTACTTGATACTTGGTGCGAAAGGATTGGAGTGTCTTGACACTAAGTTTCCTCCGACTACTCTGCTATATGCGGGAAATAAAATTTATTGGTACAATTATTTATTAGATTTTACTTAAACATCTTGTAAGCTTATAAGCTAAAACGGAAAAAAAGGCAACATAAAACCCACAAAAGCTGTAGCAAGTTAATTAAAATAGAAGCTAACACAAAATCTCGTTTTCAATCTCATCGTTCAATATAATATTATTCGTTCACCTCAAATATTAACCAGTCAGCGTAATAAATTGGACCGGTGCGGTGGTGGAAAACTTCGCTTTTACTACATTATGGATTAATTAGAAAATGCTGAATGATGGATAAAAATTTAAACTTTTATTTTGTAATTGTCTCGGTAACAATAAAGTGTGTAGTTCTTGGAAATCGATTTAATATGGGGTTTTTAATAATTTACAGAAAAAATTATGTACCTATATAGAAAAGCTATTTGATAATATAACTCTATTATTATGATGTAGCAGAAAACTTCTGACTCCAAACGTGATGTTATTTGGTTCGATTCCCTTGGAGTAGAACTAAATAAAATCTTTAAGAAATTAGAGATTAAAAAAACAAAAAAAATATAATTTATTCTACACTCTCTTATTTATTACGGCTTGGTAATATTAATGTTTCTAAAATTTATTTGCATTTTGAATTTGTTTAATAAATCGATAGCAAATCTATACTAATACTAGCGACCCCCTTGCGGCTTCGCCCGCTTTTACTACTGGATTATTCATATAATGTATGTTTGCAAAGCACTTAAGATAATGTGAAAATTAATTAAACTCTAATGCAACCCGCATTTTCATAGTTTCAATAAGGATTTTCCAATTGTTTTACACAGCAAGGATTTTTTAGTAGGTACCGTAATTTTAAATCTGTGCTACTAATCTTTTCAAGTACTTATTAAAATATATTTAAATGACTATTTTTAGATAGTTAAATGACTATTTTTAAACGGACGAAATTATAAACAAAGGCCTTCCTACTAATAACTACTACAAAAAATATGAAAACAAATATATCGCGCTGAAATAATACATTCAACTCCAATTATCCAATACGTGCAAACGCATCTAAATCTTCGTTGCTATGCCTCTATAGCGGGCGGGTTTTTTTTTTCGAGCTCGTGGTTAATGCTGAACAGGGTATTCTGTCCCTGATGAAAAGCAAGCACTACGTGGCTGCCTTTGAGGAAAATTAAATAGAATACATTGGCCGGTAATCGAACCCGGGCCGCCCGCGTGGCAGGCGAGCATTCTACCACTGAACCACCGATGACTGCTCATGACGCGCTTGTATAAGCAAAACGTCGCGGGGCGCGTTTCGCAGCAAGGATGTTTTGATATTGTAACAACTTCTAAAGTACTTATTAAAATGAAAAAACAGTAAAAGACAGTTTTGATCTACATTAAATGGCCAACGTAACTAATATACTTATTTATATGCTGAGAGTAAGGGATAAGTAAAACTTGAGTCGGCACAGCTGATGAGTCAACGGCGTGATGTGTCAACAATTAAATGCGTTTTTCTCTAAAACTATTCGCAATTTCGAAATAGTGTAAAAAGCAAATTTTATCTTCGTTTAACGTAGAAAATTAATAAAGTATTTTAAAGGATAAGGATTAGATACAATTATGGAAAAATATCCCTCACAATAAAAAATATATTGAAATTACTATTTTTAGACAAAAATATGATCACTATACGTTATCCTTAAAAGATAAAAATATGCTGTCGCGGACTTTTTTGTAGATCTTATTTAGAGGAACCATACTCCAGTACATTATTTTCATGTAGTACTTACCATTAGAGCAGCGCATGCGCAAAAGTGTCTCAACGGGTAGGACTTTATACACATTTATCGTATTTATGTTAATTTACATAAGAATGTACAAATAATAAACTATATATAAACCTTCCCTGAGAAATACTCGACCTAATGGTGAAAACCGCATAAAAATCCGTTGGGTGGTTTAGAAGAAGAAGAGTTAGAAAGTTCAGACAGACACGA
>JAEBDU010000081.1:238144-273124 GCA_016802625.1 Heliconius numata
GCGGTTCTAGGGGGGTCTCAATCTTCGGCACTTCTAGTGTTAAAAGTGGATTGGGGGGATTTTTTTTTCTTTCGCTAGTAGCCTTGGCAAATGTTTCTTGTGGGTGTGATTTGTTAGCTGTGCTTTCTTGAGGTGTGAAAATTTTAAGACATTGCGTGTTGCGTGGCGGAACTCAACGCCGCACTTTGCCAACGTATTATTAGAGGAAGGAAATGAAAATATTAATTATTGATAAATAAAAATAAAATATGATTGTAAGTTTCCGATTCCCCGAGTGGGAATCAAACCTACAACTGTGGAATTTACAGTCACACGCTATGCAGCGACGGCCATAAAGTGTAATGAACAAATATAAATATAATTTGAGACATATCTAGAATACATGGTTATTTTCCTTTATAAAATCGATAAATCGAAACTAAGTAATTTCATTATTTTTTTCATTTTATTCCCACCATAGTCTAACCACAATTTTATAAATCATTTTCTATTCAAGCTATTATATTACTATTATATGATCCGTTTCGCAGTTTAGTGGAAAATAGGAATGCCATAACCACCTCGGGAGAACTTACATAAAAATATTAAGTTATGGTATGGACTTCTTGTTATACGAGTATAAGTTTTATAAAAGAATATTTTTTAATATTTGACTGTAAAAGCGGTGATTGTGGGTACAATTCTCACTTCAAAAAATAAATAAGGTGTTTTTATTATCTCTGCTCTGTTAAGACAGTGGAATAAATCGCGGCGTTGATTGTCGCCACTCAACGCGCAGCGTCTTTAATTCGGGCGAAATGCGGAGAACGGAGAATCTTGACAATAGGTTTTCTCTGCCTATATTTAATACTTTGATATTTCATACTAGAACTTTTGTACTATCAATTTATAAATTGACTATACGAAAAGTGTTTGTAAGTCCCGCATATATATAAAACGGTCGGCGAGCAATCAACAATAGCTCTCTTAAAAGTATTTTTAAACATCCCCATTTTACTGAATGAGCGAGAACAGCTTATTATTCAAACATTTTTATAACATTTTTAATGGTATTATATTATATTTATTTAGCGTAGTAATAATAATTTTAAATTTAGTTTTAAAATGTTGAAATATGAAATCGATTCTAAAATCTATATATATAAAAGGACTTGTCCTCACTGACTGAGGTAAGACGCACGCACAGCCGTAACCGCTGTGCGTAGAAACGTGAAATTTGGACAGATGTTTACTTTCGTAATCTGGACATCCACTAAGAAGGGATTTTGAAAAATTTTTACCCTAAAGGGGTGAAATAGGGGTTCAAAGTTTGTATGGAAAAAAAATTAAATCGGCACCGATTTTTATAAAATTTGAAATTTAGATTTTTAAAAGTATTTAATTGAACACGTGTTTCATCGTTTTTTAGAATTCACCCCCTAAGGGTGCAAATAAGGGGTTGAAAGTTTGTATAGAATTTTTTTTAAATCGGCACCAATTTTTATAAAATTTTAAATTCAGACTCTTAAAAGTATTTAATTGAACAAATGTTTCATGGTTTTCTAGAATTCTTCCCCTAAGGGTGCAAATATGGGGTTGAAAGTTTGTATGGAAAAATCTCTAAAACGCCACCGATTATTATAAAATTTTTAATTTAGCGTCTTAAAAATATTTCATTGAACACATGTTTCGTGGATTATTAGAATTCACCCCTAATTACGCAAGCGAAGCTGCGCGCGTCCGCTAGTTATATTATACCTAGCTATGTATATGTGATACAGTTATCCTATATCTTATAAAACAAAGTCGCTTTTCGTGTCTGTCTGAACTTTCTAACTCTTCTTCTTCTAAACCACCCAACGGATTTTTATGCGGTTTTCACCATTAGGTCGAGTATTTCTCAGGGAAGGTTTATATATAGTTTATTATTTGTACATTCTTATGTAAATTAATATAAATACGATAAATGTGTATAAAGTCCTACCCGTTGAGACACTTTCGCGCATGCGCTGCTTTAATGGTAAGTACTACATGAAAATAATGTACTGGAGTATTGTTCCCCTTAATAAGATCTACAAAAAAGTCCGCGAGAGCATATTCATATTTTTTAAGGATAACGTGTAGTGATCATATTTCTGTCTAAAAATTGTAATTTCAATATATTTTTTATTTTGAGGGATATTTTTCCATAATGGTATTAATCCTTATCCTTTAAAATACTTTATTAATTTTCTACGTTAAACGAAGATAAAATTTGCTTTTTACGCTATTTCGAAATTGCGAATAGTTTTAGAGAAAAACGCATTTAATTGTTGACACATCACGCCGTTGACTCATCAGCTGTATGTTACTCAAGTTTTACTTATCCCTTACTCTCAGCATATAAATAAGTATATTAGTTACGTTGGCCATTTAATGTCGATCAAAACTGTCTTTTACTGTTTTTCATTTTAATAATTACTTTAGAAGTTGTTACAATATCAAAACATCTTTGCTGCGAAATGCGCTCCGCGACGTTTTGCTTATACAAGCGCGTCATGAGCAGTCATCGGTGGTTCAGTGTTAGAATGCTTGCCTGCCACGCGGGCGGCCCGGGTTCTATTCCCGTGTAAAACAATTGGAAAATCCTTATTGAAACTACGAAAATGCGGGTTGCATTAGAGTTTAATTAATTTTCACATTATCTTAAGTGCTTTGTAAACATACATTATATGAATAATCCAGTAGTAAAAGCGGGCGAAGCCGCAAGGGGGTCGCTAGTATAATACAAACCTAAATTTAAACTTTATAATGCGAGAACGACACATACACTAAACTTCATAGTCAACAAAAACAAAAAAGAAAGAAAGAAACATATTTGTAGTATCCAACTTTTAAGTTTCATCCACGGGGGATTGCGGACTTTGAGGCAATTCCTGGTCCAGGGTACGAATAGAGACAAACAAACGATGTACACGCGACAAGTTTTAATAAGATTCCATTGCCAATGCGAATTCCAAAGTATTATTTGACATTGGTTGACCAGTTCTGCCGTGGTTACTGCTTTTTTTTATTGTTGACAGTTCAAAGTTGTTAGTAATTTTTGGTGTTACTTAGATTTTAAAAGGTTGAATTATATATTTCAAGTGATCTCAAAAACATGTTTCAGATTTAATGTTAAACAGTTTAATATAAGAAAATCTATATTTCAAGATTCGGGTTAAAATCTTTCTGTAAGGCCTATGTTTTCAAGAATAATATCTTAAATTTACATATATTAGCATACCTATATACATAATGCGACAATTGTATCTGTACAAATATTTTTTCTATAAGTTTATAGATCTCATTCTACTTTTTCTATATTATAATTATCATCTCCGGTATAATATATTTGTAATTGTAAAAAAAAACTTATGCATAATATTTTTTTCAAGCTCATCCTTACCTAACGTCAGCAAATCTAAAGAGTGCTCTCTAAAGGTGGTCCTGAGACGTAGAGCTATGGAAAGATAGATCGATAGGGTGGTTTGTTATATCGATATTATATATGAAAATTTTAAATTGTTAAATTTATCTGAATTCGATATATGTTAGTTATTTTCTTTAATTTTATTTATTAAGAATTTTTTTTGATAAATAAAATAGAAATGGCAACTAAAAGAATAAATATTTTATAAGTAACAGGGTACACAGAGGGAACCTGAAAACCTAGTGTTAAGTCAAACCATTTCCAATTAAGACTATTCCGTTCACCATTTTCCTGACTGATATATTTATTTACGTTTATATTGCCATTTCTTCGTTCTGGTGTAGAGGCAAATCGCGGCGTTGAGTTCTGCCACTCAACACGCAATGCCTCCAAAATTCGGCAGAAAATGGGGAACGGAGTGTCTTAACACTAGGTTCCCGCTGCCTACCCTGCTGTGTGCAGGACACAGCGTGAAGCAATTTTATTTTATTTTAATTTCCTCAAGTGGGAATCGAACCGCAACAAGCGTTTACTTTCACACGCACATGCCTCTATGCCACAACCGGCCTCAACTGTGTAATAAGTTTTCTAAATGGACTAAACGTATAGAAAATACAAAAAAAAAAGAAAAACATAAAATGATCGATAGCCCACTATCGCCATATCTAATACTTGACAGCCACTTCAGCGTGCCTGACCCGAGGACAATGCTCGATGAGCCCTAACAAGAGCTGGGTTTTGTTTTTTTGACACACTTTTGATCGCTGAGAAGTTTACCAAGTAATGACATTACGTACTTGTTGGATGTTGAGAGCTTTTAACCTTATTTCTGTTCTTTCTTCCCTTTATATTCTTTCCTTATTTTAAATGACTTTTGTACGTAATAAGCATTAAGATTTTTTTTTTATGTATATTTTTAATATTTTATATTCATATTATACGAAGTTGTTGTGCTTCACAACATAGAGTACAACAACAACAGAGACGCGTGTATATGACTGTAAGCGCGTTATATCGATTATCACTAGGTATAGTGATTATAGTTAAAATATTTTCATTTCTCCGTATGTATATTATATTTCTTTGGAGGCTGACTTTGCCATTGATTTCAATTTAACACTTGAACTATGCAGAACTCTTAAATGTTATTTTAAATTATCTTAATTTTAAGAACAATAAACAAACATAATTATATAAAAAGTCTTACTAAATCCTACCCATTTCTAACTTTATCTTCTTATGAATATTGAGTGAAGTTTCTAGAAACAAATTTAGAGATATGAAACTAAAGTATAGTTCGCTCTGGGAAACTTGTACTAAATAATATTGAAACAGAATATGAGACTAAAACCGCCACCTATTGTCTAATGTTACTTCAGATTTACACATTTCTCCGATTTTTCACCTGGTGTGGAGATTGGTGTTAACGTTAAACAACCCTTAATTTTATCAATCTGAATATAAAAATAATTCATTGCACCGAATGGGACTCGAACTCACAACCGCTTACACGTTAACAATCAAGATGTAATAAATATAAAATGTTTCTTAATTCGCACCAAACAAAGCATAAATCGCAGTTTAAATCGAAATAAAAAACGAGGGGAAATGTAAATGGACGTATTTAAATAACAAAACACAATGCTAAATGAATTTGAAAGCAACAACGCGACCGAGCTCTAAGTTAAAGAAGATTTAAGAAATACGAAGTGAATCACCGCCAGTCGCCGCGCGCCGGTCGCCGGTCGCCCGCTCGAATGTAAATAAACGGTAAATGTAAAAGTTAAAACATACGATAGTTTTGTTCTATATAAATTGTGAAAACTTTACTGGCAGGTAATTCTCAATGCTGTTTGTTATTTTTAGATTGATTTTTTAGACGAAAATCTTGACACTCGCAACGGCGGAAAATGGGAAACCAGGTTAGGTTCCCTATTTACCGTGCGAGATACGGCGTGAAACTGATTAATTAATTATCTATATAAAGTTTAAATATAAAAGAAAATAATTTTTACAATCTCGAAATTGGTACGGAACCCAAAAGTGGGCTAGCTCCACTCGCACTTGATTGGTTTTCTTATTTTTTTTTTAAATTTTAGGCCAGAAAATAAAAATATTCGAATATATAAGCCCTCGAGTAAAGATTTAATATAATTTAATTAATAATAGACCATTCACGTGGATGAGCGGTCCGTTCCGAGAATGTCTTCATGATCTCGCACTCGAGCGTGCGGCCGGCGAGTAAGGAAATCGTTCGGGCAAAGTAAATATTGGTTAATTAAGTGTAACCCCGGCGGCAGTTGGCGGCTGGGGCAATGTTTGACTTGAGATCGAGTTTAAAACCAGCGCCTATAATATCTAGTCATTTTCTCCGTTCAATGTATTATAATGTTGAAACTAAACTTAATTGAGTTATGTATTTCGATCAAATGTAGGTACATATACTTATATTTATATTTTCGTCGCTCTGGTATGGTATCAAGGCTAAGCGCGGCGTTAAAGTCCGCCACTTGACAAGCAATGTTTCGCTTCGTTACCGCCTCGTTAGTGAAGAAATAAAATTATTAAATATTTCATCTCCCAAGTGGGATTGAACCAACTGCATTCGGCCGACGGACGCTTGAATTAGTAAATGTTGGTATTTTATATTTCAGTGAAACATTCAATTTATTTAATATATCTTTTAATTGCATTGCATATTATAACAATTAAAGACGTCAAATTAAAAAAAAAGTCTTAAGCGCTTAATACAAGAAAGTTAGCCGAAGAAGTTTATTAACCGTCAAAGTTAATAAGAAAGCAACATTTAGCGTTACTTGAGAGATCTCTCTCCCAACCTTAATGACCAAGAAACACTAGAAGATCTTCGGTCTATCTATTTTCATTGAGAACACAATTTAATTTTCCCAGAATATATTTTATTCTAAAATTGAAAAGTTATACATTATTATTAATTAAATTGCGTTTGCAAGTCGGTATGTTACAAATTATATTTTCGCTTGTGGAATACGGGTGTATTACAATTTCATAATTAAAAGTTCGAGAAAGTTGAAAGTTAATACTGTAGTGTTGATTATACGGAGAAATGTGGATTTCAGTTTCGTAATTTATTTAAAATGTAGTAATATATTATGTCAAATCACTTTTCTTTGTTCTTACTTTTTATGAAATTGGTACATTTTGGTTGTAAAAACTTTATTAAAGTAGGTCGGAGAATTTTATATTGAAATGTACTTGTATTAACATGCCCGGCGTTAGGTTACGCCACTCATCCTGATATTTTGATTCTTGATGTCTGCAGAATAACACGTAAAGTTGAAAAATACAAGTTTATTTTCAAAATAATTATAATGTTCGACACACACTAACCAATTGTTCCCCTGTACAATGTATTATTTGTGTAGATATTTTCGCAAGAAAACCTTGTCCATATAGGTATCTATGATCATTTCATACAAAAGAAAACTCTTTGTGCTATACTATATATATGTTTATTAGCTTTTTTATTATTAATCCAGCTTTACGACCTTTCACTCTCACAAACAGGTTATAAATGTAATATATCTATTGCTTACAACGTGGGTACTAGTACTGAAACGATATTTTCGAATGTAAATATTTAGACCTTGGTAGTAATATCGTAAACCACGAATGATCATATTTTTTTTTATAGTTTTCTATTTTTATAGTATTGTTTATTATTTCTATTTTTTTAGTATTTTCCGTGCCCATGTATTGTGTAGATTCAGTATTACTTTTTATAATGTTTTTTTTAAAATATTTATGTGCATTTTACGCTCTTCGAAACAGATGAGAAATTCTATACATAATCTATAAATACTGTGTTATTTCGATATATTTATTTACGCCATATTAAAACACAAATAATCGATTTTAAATATGTAGTCTGGTCTATCTGCCTGTTTGTTTATGCTATTCTTCGAACCTGATACAGAGTACTCCATCTATATTAAATTACAATTTATTTAGTGTATAACAATATAGATAATCATAATAAAACAACCAATCAAATTTCACTTAAGACACTTAAATATAATAATATTAAATAAATAAAAATGTCTTTGCCTTTACATTTTCTATTTATTTATTTATTTAAATCTATAGAGATAATTTTATCCCTAAGCCTTCTCCCACATTATCTGAATATAAACAAACCTAATAATAAATAATATACCAACCTAATTAATTATATTTATTTTTCCCAAATTTACTGATATTAAATAGATATCGTTCAATCATCTCAATAGATATTGCAAGCCCTTTGCACAGAGTCCAAATATCGAAAATCAACAGGGACGTGAAACGGCACGAACCAATTAATATTTCCCGCGAGTTCGTTTGAAGTCCCCGGTCCCAAGCAAACGCACAAATTGCTCTCTAATTGACTATCTGCTTGTCAATGCGTAAAATAATACGCCCTCGGGTGAAAATCGTACTAATATATGTGTTTGTGTATAATATTATTATTATTACTCCAAATAGAAAGTCCCCGTAATGTCTGTCTGTGATTAAGGTAGTTGTGGGTTCGATTATCACTTAGTTCTTTTTCTGCCTGGCAAGCTGATATCTGCCACTCAACACGCAATGTCTCAAGAATCCGGCGAAAACAGTGGGCAACGGAAATGTTAATGCAATACCTCAAGAAGCCGGTGAAAAGTGGGGAACGGAAGGAACGAAGTGTCCTAACACTAGGGCCGTTCTGATTTCTCTGCTGTACCTTGTTATGTGCGGGAGCGTGAAAGAGTATTGACACTGGGCTAACTTGTATTTTTATATCATATATTTTTATATGATTTTATGCAGAATAAAGAACAAGTGACATGATGTACGCCATTTCCTGAAAACATAATGCATCAAAACGCATTTGTAACCTAGCTAACATAACTGTATACAATAATTACTCAATTTCCATTTGGAGAAATACTCTGAGTAATAAGACAAAGTAAAAGTAAAATATTGTTGTTTCTACCATTTAAACTGCAATATATCTGTTTTCAAAGCGGGGGTAGTTACGAACAAAATTATTTATTATTACTAGCTCTCTCACTCTCCCTCCATTACTTAAAATGCGAAAGTTGAGTGGATATAAATCTAACTTCATTGCCCAAAGACGACAGGAGTATAAGAAATTTACTTCCACACTAATTTAAGACACCCTAAGCTCTGATAATGATAGATTATACTATTAAAATAAGTATATATTGAAAGTAAAAATATATCATATATGTATTTTAAAAAAGCAAACATTCTTTTAACAAAAATCATAGCTCGAGCGATTGAGTTGGCATAATTGTACCCGTGATTTTACACGTCTAGACGCTATTTGAAACGCAGGTATTTAAAAAAAAATGTTTGCGTCTGCCTCCTGTGAAAAGAGAGGAATATGTACAACTTGTTGAAAATTATTTGGATATGATTCACATTTGTAATAGCTATGTGTGTGCTTTATTTTTTTTAGCTTCACGCTATATCCCGTACATAACAGGGGAGACCTGAAAACCTAGTGTTAGGACACTCCGCCTCCCATTTAGACACTTCCGTTTCCCACCTTCCTCTTAGTTTTTTAAGGCAGTTCCTGCCAAGTGGCGGAACTTAACGCCGCGCTTTGCCTCGTTATATAATATAACATTTCATTTTCCCAAGTAGGAATCGTACCCGCTACCGTCGTTATACAGTCACACGCTTGTACTTCAGCAGCACGACGCAAGGGCAGTCTTAATGCTTTTTCATGTCAATATCAATACATTCACCTATAAGATATTTCCCGTTTTATGTAAGATAAAGCACAATTGGATTTCAGCAACATGTAGTATGCTAAATAATCGGTATATGGAGAAGAAAGAAGTAATTGGGCTCAAGCAAGAATAAAAATGAACGTCCTGTATAAACGCTAAGTTCAAACTACCATAAGTCAACCACTGAATGAGTGAAACTTATAAACGCAAAACATTCAGTTTCTTGAACTAATAAATAATCTTTTATTGCAATAAAATAACGCTATGGATATTTAAAAATATATATATGTTGCTATAGAAAACTTTTAGCCGGACCGTAACAATAAAGTTAGTACAATCGAAGCCACGAGCAATATACGTTATTTATGTTTATGTGTATATTCCCATTCTAAATTCCAGTAGGGGGCGTTGGTGGGCAAGGGGTAAGCGACGCTCGATCGCAATTGATTTGTTGAAATTACCCCCGCAACTGAAACACAGGGGAAATCTTGTAGTCGTGTTGATGCGGGAAACTCATAAATGTACATTGTTTTGATAAAAAATATTATTTGTAATGTACGTACATTAGTACGTTTGTTTGTTTGTTTGTTTGTTTTTCCACGCTGCCATGCAATCTCTGAATCTGCTATGAAATTATGCCTGTGTGAGTAGAGTATAAAGAATTGAACTATGAAGGTAAGCATGAAATTTATGGTTTGACATTATTAATTTAAGTCCATTGCAAAATTAACAATAACTTTTAAATGTGTCATTGTCATTTGTTTTAAAGTTTATTTTTCTTTTTATCATTTCGAAAATAAATGAAATATCGTTTATAGGAAATATATTTTTCCTTTATGTTTATAGATAATTCCATGCCTTTATTTGTACTCTTTACTAATTACGTCAAAATAAAATTAATTTATATAAATAAATAATAAAATAAAATATTTCAGTCTAACACTACTATTTTAATACAAAACAATAACAAACTTATACAATAGTGTCCGAAATTCAATCTATATTGAACGGTGCCCTGAATAGAAATAGTTGTGAAACCATTAATGTAAAGGCGATTCAAAGCGTCCAGACTTCGGAATGTTATCCAAAATACTATATTAAATAATAATTGAGGGTTATATTCACTGTAATACTATAAGTATTTCTGGAATTTAATAATATTATTATCTAAACAGTATTTTCAAAGTTTCCAAACGGTGTTATTCAGTTTTGTCAATTTAGTCTTCGATAAATGAAATAAATAAATAAATCAGCTTCACGCTGTATCCCGCACACTGCAGGGTAACCTCGACCTCCACTGGAGAGAATGAATTATTATTTATGAATATTTTCAATTCTTCGCTCTTGCTTGCTTGCTCTTCGCGCTTTTCACTCAACAGTAATAATGTCTTGAAAAATTCGACAAAAAGTGGAGAACGGAGCGTCTTAACACTAGGTTCCCTCTGCCTATCCTGTTGTGTACGGGATACAGTGTGAAGCTGATTATCTTAAGTAACTTAGCAAAATTTTCAACTATTTAACAATTGAGTCTAGCACCTAATAAAGAAATAATTTAAATAAATTCAAGGCAAGAAGTTTTGTATAAATAACACTGAATTAAAATAGTTTTAAAGTGTCGTGAGCCATCTGAAACTCTGAAATTCAAAACAAAATATGGCACTCGTAGGTCGCTGGGCGAAAGTTGTTGGATGAAAATTAATGAAATTCTCCCCTGGGGGACGACAGTCTTACAAAGGCAGCTCGCGACCGGACGAGTTGAGGTGCGTTCGGGACATGGAACAGCTAACTGGACGGGATATTTAAAGATTTTTTTAGTTTACCGTTTCTTTCTGTATTGTGTATTTTTATTATATACATGAGATATATCGAATTAAAATAAAAAAATAAAAAAAAAATCGCATAAGGCAGGGTAGGCAGAGGAAACATAGTGTCAAGGTTAAAAGCGAATCTTAACTCTACTTTTTCTTTTACCAGAGCAGAGAATACATAATTAGACCGAGACTGAACCTATAACCATTGTATTTACGAAAAGTTGTGACTACGCCTCGAAAGATTTTTTTCTACAAATCGCCATTTAGTACTTTATTAACCAAAAAAAAAGACTATAGCAATTTCTTCTTCAATTTCCTTATGAAAGACCAACACTGCCATACTGTTTTAGCGAAGTGGAGAAAGCCAGACAGTAGTAGTACTTTATTACTTGGCCATAACTTCACCGCCTGACGACTTCACTCAACTGACCCACTGCAAGTTGCGCCGCGAGTTTAATAAACAAATAATTACCGTTGACAACTTGGAGGCCTCTTGTATTTCTTTCATTTTTGTTTGTTAAACAGAAAATTGTAGGTCTTTTGAGTTCTACAGTGGTCTAATCTATTTCGAAATCTTTTTTGAGCGATTCAGTCGTATTTTTTATTATTTTTTTTACATTTCTACTTTCATTTTGTGAAAACCGTTTGATATTTTCGCGAGGCTATTGTTGATGTACAGTTGTTTTATCTTTTTTTCTACGTTCGTTTTCCCTCTCTCGTTGAGTAGCTACTGACTGACATTGTGATTTTTATTGCGTTTTCTGCTTTGTGCGATTTTTGAGACAGAAATTATGAGTGACTCGTCATTGTAAAATATCGACCTTGTTTCTCCGTAGTGTCATTGAGTATGTAAGTGTTATTTACTAGCTATGATCAGTGCTTAAATTAACTAACGTTGTAAGTTATAATTTATCAGAAGGTTGTAGTTTTGATAAATGAGATGTTTAATTATGAAAATGATAGTAATAATTAACTTTGTTATTTTTTTCTTAGTTCATACTGTATTCCGCATATAGCAGTTTATACGTGGGAGATGAGAAGATGGTTGATGATGATGATGTTCCTCAATTTTCGAAGCATTGCAGAGCGAAGAAATAAAAATAATTAATATCCCCGAACCTATACTGCCCCATAACTCTTCCTTTTGTTAATTTTATTAAGATTGAAACATATTAAAACAAAGTGACTTTTCTATTCCATTCTTATCATACTTACTCATATAAAACGATACATCGTAAATTTAGAAACACATTGAACAAAAGGTATAAAGTAAGAAAGAAGGGGAGAAATATTCACATGAAATTACAGCTTATTTAGGCGGCAGACTCGTAATGTCATATAATGGCTTTTCAATTTAGTACGAAATGCCGTCGAGATCCATTCGCGTATGACAATAACCTTTATTAAAAGCTTCGACGAAAATATGGCAATCAGATGGGGGACAAAAAATATTCTACGCTTTTGGTGAGCTTTCGAAGCGAACGTTCGTGTCGTTGTCGCGTGTACAATATAATATAAGTAGGTATTTTTTTATACTTCTGTAACAGGGCCCTACGGTGAAAAGATCGTGCAGTTTTTTTCTTTTGGCTCGTTATAATGAATAATAGGTATAATATTATGTTAATTAGATATCATTGGGCAGAAATGGATGATGTTATGTCTTTTTTTCTAGCTTCACGCTGTGTCCCGCACAAAACCAGCGTAGGCAGAGGTAACCTAGTGCTAAGACACTTCGTTCTCCATTTTCAACCGAATTCGTAGAAAAAACGTTCGTAGAAAATTCGTAGACTCTGCCACTAAGCACGTAATTATATTTATTAGGGAATGAATCCACGCGTTGCCATAGCGACGCGTACTTTTCATAAAAGTATATATTTTCAAACATTTTTTCACTTGGATACTTTACTTTTTGCTTCACGTATTAATAGCGTGGAAATCTATATAGTGGAAAGGAAAACGAAGTTTTTTCTGTATTCATACACTTTCTTTAGAAGATTTATGTCCATATTTTATTTTATTTTTAATCCTTTGAGTTTACATTAATATTAATAATAAAATAAGTATTAGTTTCAAATTAATATACATTTGAATTATAAAAACTTATAAAATAATCAAAGTGAGGGAAAAAAAATACTGGTCTGAACATTTTTTATAAAGAATAATCCTATGTTCTCAGACATATAAACCTACCCTTTAATATCTTTGACAGGAGGAATCAGTTTAAAAATGCGCAATATTTTCCTGTATCACATAGTCCCATAATCTGCGGGCGTGTAAAAGTCCTCATTTATCTGGATTTGGTACATTGTACGTCAGGTGTTTTATAATAGTCACCCTCACGCTGAGTATCTATTAATAAGAGTTATTTAAATAAATGCATTGGATATTTTTTTTTAATTTGACCTTTTATATAATAAAAAATCCTATTTGATGATAAAAATAAAAATATCATATGATACAAATTCTTACTTATTTTACAGGGGCTATATTAAATTTTAATTATTTTGCTCTACTAATCGTGGACTTCTTTTTCTACGTTTCGCTTTTATTTACTAGACTTTTAACTACTAGACACCTATAGGTTATCTTGGGCCTCTTTGGTCTAGTGGTAAAGCACTCCGTTAACACCTTACTCTGCAGAAAGCTTAACAAATGCGTGACGCTAAACACATTTTCTTAAGACTTACATTCTCATTGCTTCTTTTAATCAATTTTTAAAAATTTTTCAAAATACGTTGCAACGTTTCCTATGTTAGATAACTATTGTACAACTTAGTTGTTTCTCTTTGAAATAACTAAAACGCGACGTGCGTTCTGAATATAAAACAATTTAAATTTTATTATCCCGTATGAATATTTAATAAATTCTTTTACTATAATTTAATATTTTTAACAGAACACGTATTCATATTTTCGTAGAACAATTTACATACGAAACCAGTAAATGTCTGGCAGCGCAACAACCACTCAGCACTTGGCAAGCCCCACGAAAACTGTTATATTTTGAAATATTGTAATCGAATTATATGGAGGAAATTGTCGAATTTATTCATCCTTAAAACAATATTGAAGTGAAATTGATAAAGGCATCATGCAGTAGTTAATTACTTTTAAAGATTTAAAAGAGAATAGTAAAAATTGTTTTTGTTGAATAGTATTGAATCTCTATAATTGGCTCGGCTAAGTGAATAATATATTTTATTTTTATATTACATACAAACAGTAACTTTTGAGTTAGTAAAAATAAAAAATCTAAATATATCAAATTATAATAAAAATATCTTGTATGAAGAAATTCTATGGCAATTGCTATTCCACATGTAAATGAATTGCCGTTAATGTTTAACAGGCGCTTTGAGATATTTATAATATCAAAAATTTCATGTAATCTAAGCTCCGTTTCTATATCCTACTCTGTTTAACTTACAGACTTAATTAAATATTAATATAGTAATAAAATATCGCAACTGCTAACAAACCACAAAAAAAAAAGACAAAAAACCAACAGTGTCCAAGTGAAAATTAAGTGCAAGAAGTGTTCTAAAAGTGTGGAAGTGTGGAAGGTTTGATCAACATCCGTAAAGCATGCCGTTGTACCGGACAGAACGTTTTTAATGTTTGATCAGACAAAGTGGCAAGATCAGGTGGCGATGACGCGGGGGGCGGGCGTACCACCGCGCTTATCAGTTGATAAGCCGTCGGTTGATAAGAGGCCGGCACACGTTGGTGGATATTCACCGTGACCAGGCCGCTCGGTACCCAGCGGCCGCCGCCCGCCATGCTGCAATCGTTGAACGCACTCGCCGGCAAAATATCGCCGGGCGGCGGCCTCGACTCCAACGCCAACAGGCACACCCACCCCAACAGGAACCACAAGGCGCTGCCGTACTCGAAGACTAAGTGAGTGGAATCTTCTTTTTTTTATGTTGTCAAAAGTCAAAATTAAGTATTATTTTTTTGTAAATTAGTATTGTATTTGTAGTCAATATCAAAGTGCATGTTTTATTAACGATATGTATAGTAGAATTATTATGAAGATTTTTGGTTAAGTAAATTTTGGTTTATTCCTATCGACTGTCGTTTTTTTTATTATAAGTATAAGTAGGTACATGTTTAACTATCTAGATTTTTTTTTTATAAAAATTTATGTTGTGAAGAAGATATTTGTGTGTGAATAACCTTAGGTTTATTCCAATACGTACACGTATAAGATATGCTGATAAACTGATAAAATGACATTTTCTTAATAATAGGTACTACAGACTACTAAGCACACGAGTATACTTCTATTAGGACCGAAGAATTATCCTAGAATTATAATATAAATAAGTTATGGAATATTACATTTTTAATTTTATAAATGTAATCTAACAACAATTATGATACGTTCTAAATAGTTCCATTATCATTGGGTACACAGTGTCGTGTATGCGCATACGCATCGTGAATCATTATGTAATTTAGAAGTGAGTGGTTTAAATGTTTCTTTTTAAATCATACTAAATTTTAGAGATTGAGAAGTAACTTCATTAATTAAGGTTAGGTTTTTAATTTAATTTTATGTAATTAATACCTTAATTTTAATTTATTAACTTTATTAATAGAAATTCTGAATTAGAAGCAACTTTTAATAGTTATATAAATAATTGACTTATCGCTTCCGCATGTTTATAAGTAACTTAAAATTATATTGTTTGTTTCAATCTGATTATTAAATAATCAGATTTACCTAACAATTATAGAGGAGGAAATTTGTCTTACACAGTTTAAAACTATGAATGCAGACTTGCTCTTATCAAAAGATGTAAATAATTTTATTTATCAACGAGATTATTTTTTTATTTTTCACCGACTTTATTGACAGACTAGATTCGATAACTTTTCCATATGATACAACACTATCGATGAATGTTTATTTTAATCAATAAATGTTAATTTTAAAAAACACGAACTTAAGACTCACAAATCACAAATAAAGATGAAGATAATGTTACTCTAGCACCATTAACATCAAACGTACCAAATAAATTGCGACCTGAAAGTGAAAAAAATAAATATGATTATATACAGTAGATATTAGTGAAATTATACATAGATGATGACCATTTTCTGTATACGCGGGAGTGGCAATAGTAAAAGTGGAATAGACAATTACAATACTCAAATTCTTAAAATTTTTTTTTGCTTAAATTATTCAATAAAAGTTAATTTGTTGTCTTTTTTTAATTTGGCTAAATATTTCAATTTCTCGTGTAGGTAATATTTATTATATATACAATCGCAGCGTTAACAGTCGCTTGCTTGTGCCCCTTTACAACAACGACCTAACATTATAGTTATTTCTATTTAACCACGCGGCAAATAAAAGCAGGTGTATTATAACATTTTATTAGAAAACTTTACATATGTGTATTTAAAACTTAGATAAATATGTGTTTTAAACGTGTTTCTGGGTCACATGTTCGCAAACAAAGATTAGTCAATGACTTATTCGCGTTGGTGAGCCAAGCTCTTCTTGACTTAAGCCTTAAATGTTGTAATCAGTTCATTGATAAGAGAATATCATGACGTGTGCATGCTAATATAAGAGACCTGTTTTTTAACTGCTAAAATTATATTTAGATGTTTTTAGAACGAAAGTTATAGATTCAAAGCCTATTTGAAAAATAATAATATAGGTGTCTGTGTCAAATATTTTTAGACAAAGTGCATTGAGCTCTACCTTTCTCGGTTGTGGGTTCGATTCCCACTCGAGGATATGGAATATTTATTTACGTTTGTGTTTAAATTTCTTCGCTCTGGTGTCGAGCCACTCAATTCACAATGCCTCCAGAATACGGCAGAAAGTGGTTGAACGGATTGTCAACACATAAACACTAAGTTCCCTCTGCCTACCCTCCTGTGTGCGGGATTCAGCGTGAAGCTGACAACTAAAATATTAAAAAGATTACCTACCTATTTTCAATCAAAATGAACGACAGCGTATTCTCAAAGCGCTCGTTAAAAGAGCTTTCGAAATTTTATTTAGGCACACAGGAAATTACCTTTCATAATAATTATAATTATATATTTGCAATATTACTTACATACATTAGACACTTGGCTGTATGAATTGACGCTTGTCTCGTTTCCACAGTGATATTATTAATTCCCTACGCATGTGACAGAGCTAGCTAATAACGCTCACCCGTCGCAACCGTTGCGTCGTACGCCCTGTTTGGTGTATTATTATATTATTGTGTTATATTATATTAGTGTAACCTGTTCGGACTGCGATAGGTTGTGGGTTCGATTCCCGCTCGAAGAACTGATTCCTCGCTTTGGTAACAAGGTAGAGCGCGGCGTTGATTTCCGCCATTCACCACGCAATGCCTGCGGAATTCAGCGGAAAGTGGGGAATGGAATTGTCTTAATGGCAAAGGAGTGTCTTAACACTCCGATATGAGTTCGTTTAGCTTACCCTGTTATGTACGGAATACAGCGTGAAGCTACAAAATAGAAGAGAGGCGATTACCACCTAGTATCTAAAGCCTAATACAGGAACAAACTCCATAACAAATAATAAATAAATGAATGAGACTTAAAAAAATATATATGTTACCACATACTAAAATTAAAAGGAATATGTCAATAGTTCGAAAAAACTCAATTTCCATGTCACGTAGGGTTGTTATCCTACATCTGATCTTTGCCCAATTAGGTAAATCCCTTGTTATCGAAAGACGAGAGTAAGAAATCGGAAATTTGTACCAATTATCTTCAGGGTTTCCAAATTCTTAGTAACTAAAAAATCAAAATTCAGCATCAAGCTTCACGCTGTATCTCGCATTCAGCAGGGTAAGTAAGTAAGTAGTCGGAACTTAGTGTTAAGACAAAGAGTGTCTCAACCCTAACCCCCAGCTTTCCACTGCCTACCCTCTAAAAGGGTATAAAAAAATGTTCTAAGTATCTACTGACTGACTTGACAGTTACCACGAGTATTTTATAATTAGCCTCATATAAAGTAATAGTTACAATTATATTTAATTAAATGCGCGAAGCAATATATTAAACAAATAAACTTTGTTATTATATTAATATTCCTCACGTGACTGGCGCTCGCCCGTCACAAATGTCACCCGGTTTATTTGTTCTTCGTATATCAGAACCGGTGCGTATCTAATGCTAACTGTGCGTTTGTGTAGACTTCCACTGGAAGTGGATAGCTATATTTATTTTATAGCTAATTCCGAATATAGTTTTGGTGTAGGTGCAAGTATTATATTTTTTCATATATTACTTTCCTCTGAGTTTCGACGTTACGTCATAGGTCACTCCATATCTCTTTTGTCTCGTCCCCTGTCACCGACCTCTTTATACATGCCCTCTGCAGGTTCCTCATGCTTTTTACGTAACCTTCCTCCAGTATCTTTAATACTGTGTTTTCGAAGTTCAACCGAGGTCTCCCCCTAACTCTCTTGCTGCTCACTTTTCCATCATAAATCTTTTTTTCCATTCTTTCATCACTCATTTTTTCGAGTTTTTGTGTGTATATTTTTAATACTAAAATCGAAATCAATATTTTAATTGAACTGTTAGCATAAAAAAATCCCTTTGAACGATGATTGAGGAAAATATTAATAATTTTCACGTATCTCTTTAATATGAATACGGTAAAATATGCAAAGCTACGAACTGTATTAAACATGATGGAGAAAATTGAATATCAATTTGATTAAATAAAAAGTTAGTACATTTGGAGAAATTCATTTAGTAAATTAATATGTTTAATAGTTGTTTCTTTTGATATAAAGTCATACATATATTTACTTTACATATAAAATATATGTTATTTGTTGTAAACATTATTTAAACGAGTTCGAGTAGAAAGTGGAGAAGGGGGTGTGTCTACACTACACACTACTAGCCTATCCCTGTTTACTCTGCTATTTAGGAAAAGGCGTAAAGCTGATTCTATTTATGGCACGAATATAGCATTCAATGGATGTTCACCTTAAAGTGACTTGATGCAGGGAAGTGTTACCCTAGGGAATATTATTATAACAATACTGCATGAACCTTTTTGGTTTACATATACGAGTAAATATATGATAAATAATAATAAATTGCGTTTCGACGTTATTTCTTTGATAAATAAAACTAAATAGAATTATTAATGTATTAATAGTTAGATTATTAGTGTTTTAAAACAACAGCTTTAACTTAAATATGTTAGTTTCATTTCTATTTTGTATAATATTCTAGTTATACGATATTTATACCTAAGTATTAGGGATTTGTGATAGATAGATGATAGATAAAAAGATAGATAGATAGATTATTTAATTTTTAAGAATATTTTCATTTATATTTATTTTTGTGAACTGTAAAATATCTTTTTTATGTTTTCTTAAAAATTTAAAAAAATAGGTAGTGGTTGCGTCTGTACGTGATTTGTCAGCCACGCGGTCTGTAACGGAAGAGTTTTTTTTTGTAGATATATATAGCATTTTCTACCCTAAATCAATTCTTTTATGCCTTAAAATAATTTACCATTTTTCACTTCACACTTATTATTGCCCTAGATCACATAATGAATTTTGAATTGCAAGGCGAAGAAAATGATAAACAGATTTATATTCAATTTATAATACGTAGGCTACAATAAAACGAAAACACTAAAATATTTTCCACATTGGTGTCCATGTGTACGATTGGAATGGCGAGTAATTGGAATTTTCGTTTTATGGTTGAACGGTTATATTTTTGTTTGTATCGGTACACAATATTCATTTCATATACGTCAAGCCAGACACATACTCAACAACACTTCAATGACGTAGTTTATTAGATGTTTTAATAGTTAAATTAATAGATTTCTTGATAATTAAAGTATTTAAACTGAATCCGGTTAATACTATACAGGGCGGACGACACAACATGTAGGAACATAAAACTATCTAAGTCAATAATAACATGTACAGTTATAAAATTAGTTTCACGCTGTATCCCGCACACAGCAGGGTAGGAGCCACAGAGGAAACCTAAGACCTGTTAAGACACTCTGTTTCCCATTTTCCTATGAATTCTGGACACATTGCGTGTTGAGTGGCGGGATTTAACGCTACGATTTTCCTCGGCACCAGAGCGAAGAAATTAGTCCACAACCTTGCACGTTTGCAGTCAACGCTTGTGTCCCTGCGCCACACCTGGCCTCAAACGTTAGTTAGTACCTTTTTTGCTACATTAACTACTCATCGCTAGCATTTATTTAAATGGATGATATGAAATGTGAAGTCTATATTTCTTTAATATTTTTATTTTAAATATAACATAAGTAAATAGTACTTCAAAAACGAACTTTTTATCGAATCACGTCTGATGTTCGAAAATAAAACGTGTACATTATATAAAGATTTAATCGCGTTTAGTATATTAAAGCGATCAAAGGGTACGTTTATAACTGTATACATACAATAATCTTCATCTCTTTCGCTTCGTCTTCGTCGAAGGACTTAGCTTAGCAAAGGCAACCTATTATAAAGATAAATCCTTGGCAACCTTACGTATTATGTTTAACGAATGAAGAATGAATGAGTGTTTTTTTCATAGAATTTATGTGAAATCGTATTGACACTGTTTATTTTTATTTATTTATATTTTTGCATTTTGACTTTCGTTTTGGTTAATTAAATTCTAATAACTTGGTAAAATTTTGAAAGATTTTTTTTCAATATTTTGTTTTAATTTTTAACTTGAGCTTCACATAACAGGGAACCAACAGGGCAACTGAATGTTTTCACACTAGGTTCCCCAGTTCTTTCTACTATCCCAGGTCTATCCTGCTATATGCGGGAAACAGCGTGAAGCTTAAAAAAGTCTATAATAAGCACGACTGAAGTATAAATGTCGTTATTAATGTTGTTAAAGCTTATTCAATTGCACGTATTCTGTCGAATATGAAAAGTGTCGCATACTGTTCCCCTTTCGCTCGTATTTTCCATTAGTTCGTTATATTTTTTCAAGTGGACTTTAGTTTGCGTGTTAATTAGGCATCGCTACTTTTCATAGCCTCGTTCACGGGTAATAAAATATTACGAAAAAAAATTCACATTCATCATTAAGTGAAATATTGAAACGAATTACACGATACCAAGACTTTATGGATGCATTATAATGTATGTATTGTAGGTATAGAAAGCTTAGTTACTATACTAGAATTATTTTATCTAATCTATTTATTATGTTGTAATAATTTGGGGCCCATATAAAAAACATAATATGCCTTAAGCAGGATTTGAATTCGCGTCCCTTTTATCTAATTGCCAAGCACTGGACAATTGAATTGAGGCCAATTTAAGTTATACGTTTAGAATTTAGTTTGTGATTTGTTAGGAATTACTTGTAATATAAGTTATATAAGTAAAAAAAAATATGATTTGTAATTGAAAGTTTTTTTCTACATCCAAAAATAACAAAAAAAGATGTAGTTTGATGTTATCTCGGATTTTGGCCAAGTTTTGACAGATATTATAAAAATACATTTTGATTTACTGGCCCATAACGAACTCATCGTTATCGTAATTTCTACATATATAAATACAGCATCACGCTTCACGGATTTTCTCGAGTAGCTTAGTAGGCAGAGGGAACGCAGTGTTAAGACACTGTTCACCGTTCTGTTCCCTAATTTGCGCCCAATTTTCATTCGAATACAATAATTTTAATAAAACTCTTGCCAGTTGATATGCATCATGTTTCTTATTTAAATGAGTATGTAACAATTATTGTCAAATATAATATTAACATGAATATAATATATTTAAAAGATATATTATACAAAGAATTTCAACCCTTATCACATTGTATTAAACAATATAATAACGTGTAGACTACATACCGGGTGTATGTAGTATTAAAACTGTTAATATCGATCCAGTGATAAAAGATAATGTTCGAGCACCGTTTATGTTCCCGTAGATTATTTGTGTTTCTGCATACATTTATTTATAACTGATATTTACAAAACTGAATATTATATTGTTTGGAAATAAAATTATATTTTAAGTATTAAGTATTTGGTTTTTAAGGCCGTGGTGGCAGTTGTTTTAATGTAAATTGTTATATACTGCGATGATTGGGGGTTCAATCCCTGCTCGGGGAATTGAAGTATTTTTAGTTCCTCGCCCAAGGAACTCCGCCCAAGAAACTCTTGGTCTCCACACGCAGTATCTCAAATTCGGACAGAAAGCGGAATGTCTTGTAGATTCTTCTTCTTCTTTAACCTCTCTGCTATGCGTATGCAGAACATAAACGGTACTTGAACATTATCTTTTATCATTGGATCGATGTCAACAGTTTTAATACTAATGCTTGTATGTTATTTGCATCGGTACACGCTATTTTATTATTTGATACAATGTGATAAGGGTTGTAATTCTTTATATATACATATATATGTCTAATTTACATGTATATATGATATTTTTATATTTTGTAATAATAGTTGAATATTCATATACATAAAAAACATGAGGAATTAATGAACTAACAAGGCTTTTCAAATATTTTTTTTATTTGTAATTGGCTTATTAAATAAAAAGTAGCGTGAAACTGAAAAAATAATACTGTATATTATATAGTTATATCTGATGTTATCGAGTATAGAAGTGTAACAAGGTTAGACTGCTTTATTACCTTTATAATTTTGTTACTTACGTAAATACTTGACATATATTCATTTAAAGAATTAGAAGTAAAATATATAGGATATTGTTTGTACAGGCTTTTTTCTCGGCATATTCCACTTTGTGGGAATCGAAGTTTAGTACCACCAATATTATACTCGTATTTTTAAGGATTATAACATACATTTCATATATTACAGACATTTTATAAAAATAACCAGTAACAGTAGTAGTTTTAAGTTTTTTAAATATTCCATTACTTTATTTAATGAGTTTGCAAAAAAAATATATGTCTGATATATTTTTATTAATAATGCTTTGATATCAGCCGCACGTTTTTTTTTCTTTTGCATATATCGTAATATCGTTGTCTCGGAATGAGAACATAGCGTTATCTTGTTAAAGAATAAAAAAAAAACTGATAGCCATCTATCGATATAGTAGTGTCAACCGTCAACGAATGTCAATAACATCTCTTCTTGGTTCTTTATCTAAAATACCATAAAATACCATAAATTTATTTAGTTTCTCTAAAATACCATAAATAGCATTTATATATTATAAATATTTCAGTATAAATTCCTAGTGTAATATTTGATTTCACTATCATCGACGTAAAATACAAGATACCATCAAATACTAGTAACAAGGTAACAATTTCATATAATAAACAAGACGAGGGTAGTTTTGAAAACATAACATTACGCCGAACGCCCGTCTATCTATGTATTTAATTCTCAGCGGTAGGTAACCTGCGGTCGGCCGTAGATCGAGTTTGATAAGTGATAACGCGGTGTAATCGAGCGATGTGTGCCCTTATCAGTGATAAGAATATAGCAAACATGTACGGCTATGGAGTGTGGCGTGGATATTCTAGAACAATGAGGTAATATTGAGTTTATTACGACGATATATCAAATTTTTGTTTCATTTATGGTTATTTTAAAGTAGATTTCTAATTTGTTTCTATTTATGTAGGTAGGTATTTTTATATTAATTCAATTCAATAGCTTAATGCTAGCTTCTGTTATCTATTAAAGATATCTGTAAACTTATCGTAATGTTGGTATAACCTATAAATTGTCTTGCACGCATTCGTTTTTCGTTGGTTCGTGGTAGGTTTGTTGTTAAGTTGTAATATACAATATATACATACTAACATTGTATATCATAGTATTTCGATATTACATTATTAACTTAAAGTAGGTTTATATAGTAATAATAATAATTTGATTAAGCCTTTTAACTCGAAAGATTACAATATTAGAAGAAGGCAATCTTATTAGATTAGTAGAATGTCATTAAGCTACGAGTATGTGTATTTATAACTAATAGTGTGATGTTAATATTATTTAAAAAGGAACAAAATAAATACTAAACAAGTTTTCGTTATAGCTAAAACTTAAGTTTATATTTAGGTAAAGAAATAAAAAAATAGATTTTAGAAACAAATTTTTCTCTTTTCTCAACAACTTCAATGAAGTGAATGATATATGTGTAGGTATACTAAAAAGAAACAATAAAATATACATTAAAAAAAAATGCAATAATATTTATTGAAACTGAATTTGACCCACTTATAATTGTATTGCTATCAATTTGGCAGTTTTACTTAGCTTAGATGACATACAATAATATTTTATTATCGTATTGGTCTGAAGATGGAGCTAGGACCTGAGTAGTGGAACTCTTCAGAGATTACTGGTAGACCACTCGAATGTAGGTTAATATAGTCTATATAGCATATAGTCTGAACATATTCATGTACTTAGTGTAAAATATTGTTTTTTTTAACCGACGACTTCAAAATTATAAAATGTTTGTAAAATTATTTTTCACTTTTTAGTTCATTGTTAGAAGTCGGTTTTTCTTTTTGTTAAAAATTATTTTTTTAGTTATTTTAACTATATATTTTCTTTCTTAACATTGACTATTATATATTTATTTTTCAGTTTCAAAAAGAATGACGCCTAATTGTATAATTGTATGTAACTCTTATCGTTAAGAATTAAGCACAAGATATAAAATTAAATTTCTATACAATTTATATAGCAATATAAAAGTATATTAAATTATAAAATTATTTTATAATATTTTACATTATTTTGTAAATGAATTGTGACGTTTAAATCAAATAATACTAGAATTAGTTATGAGTATTCATTTGTTTACATATTACTACCATAAACGATGAGATCAGTCAAAAAAACCCTGGATATTTAAGAATATTTGGATATTGTGAAAAATGGTATTTTTTGCGTTTTGGTTGGTTTCACCACTTAACTCAGAACGTCTCTTATTGGTCAAAAATGGAGATAAGAAACACTCTTATATCTAACTTCTAACTTAACCTCACACGGGAATGTAAAAATATAATTTTATTATTTTCTTTTACAGTGGGATGAACATGAATATAAACAACAACAACAGTACGAGCATCAACAACAACAACAATAATGATGAGAAAGTTGAAATGCCGGACCCTGATTATATAAAAGTAAGTAATTTAAGAAATATTAAATACATAAACTTACTTATATATACATCCTTAACATGTATAATTTTTGAAGGGATTCAAGAACTTTCTTGATTTAAGCAAGAGGTTAAGTTAAGAATAATCAGTTTATCTATTTAAATATTAATTTTTTAAATTCACACTATATTCCGCACGTAGCAGGGTAGGCAGAGGAGACCTGGGAATCTAATGTAAAGATATTTCGTGTCCTAATTCTTGCGGCTTTTTAAGGTGTGTTGACTGGTGGAATTAAACGCCGCGGTTTGGCTCATTACCAAAACGAGGAAATAAAATTAATAACTATTTCATTCCCCAGAGTGGGCATTGAATCCATAACCGTCACGTTTACAGTCGCACGCATACGTTGCTCTGCCCCACGACCACCTCTAAAGTAATAGATATCTAGATACTTGAAATTAGTCTAGTATACTTGAAAATTATAAATTTCTACAGTATTTATTACACGTAGTGTATTTTACACGCCTTAGAAATAGTAAACATGTTGTAGAAAAGCAATATGAGAAATTTAAAGAAATAAAAGGCCAAGTGCGAGCCGTAGTCGCGAACGAAGGCTTTGCCTACAATCCCTTCCCAATCTATAAAGATGGCATGTAAAACATATTTGTTTTACGGGCTAACGCCTAAAATATAATAAATATTTTATAATTCAGTTTTTTGTATTTCTTGTTATAATGGCAACAGAAATACCTCATCTGAGAAAATGTTACCTGTTTAACTATTACGGTTCATGAGATTCACCCTAGGTAATAGACGGACAGGCAGACGGACGGACCCTTTGGGTACGAAAGCCTAAAAAAATAATTTAAAATAATATATTTAAAGTTTAGTTAAAAGAAAAGCATCCTAAAACTCCTTTCTGCTAACACCATTTAAAGGCGGAAGACAAAATCTAAGCCTAAGTAAATTTAGGAGCTCCTCTTGAAATAACAGCATTATCCCTAACTCAGCACGATGTGTGCTCTAAACAAAGATTGCAAAGCTTCTGTTGGCTTGAGCTTACTTTTGGTATGAATTAAGCTTAATCTGTAGAACGTAGGCTGAAGCCTGTAAGGCTATTGTGGTGTAGGGGCACAAGGGTACGGCGATGGTTATAGGTTCGATCCCCATACGAGGGAATGTATTATCATTTCTTAATGTTTTCATTTCTTCGCTCTGGCACAATCTGGCAATGCCTCATAAAATTCAGTGGAAAGTGGGAATCGGAGCGTTTTAACACTAGGTAAGCAAGATACAGCGTGAAGCTGATTTATTTAATTTGTAGAACGTAGAATCACTCACGACTGTACTCCATACATTAGCAACAGGTGAGGATAAACAATCATTAGGTATTCTATTGGTGAATTGAGATTTCAGTGACTTTAAAGTGCCTTTAGTTTCGTATAACGTTAGCTGGACGGGTGGACGAGTGGACGGGTGTACGTGTACAAAGCCACTGTAGCGTTTGTTTGGATAAGAATAACTTGGCTGCTTTGAAAATGTTTCCACATTTCACTGTGAACTTACGTGACAACTGAAATATGTTGTTTTTTTTTTTATTTACACTGTATCTCGCACTAGCGGGGTAAGCAGAGGGAACCTGGGAACTTAGGGTCAAGACACTTTTCCACCGAATTCTAGAGGCATTGTCTGTTGAGTGGTGGAACTCAATACCGTGCTTTGCCTCGTTACCAGAGCAAGAAAATCAAAATATTAAATATTTCATTTCTTCGAGTGGGAATCCTCTGATCTATATTGGCCTCAATTTTTCTTTATGTAATCGCATAATTATTATATATTTGGATTGGTTAATGACATCGTCTGCTGTCATGAAGTAAGTTAAAAATCTCGAATCAGGTCGGATTTTTTTATATTTGTGCGATTGAAAACGCAAGAAATTATTTTTAAATAATAACAACGTAGGTACTTTGAATATATGTGTGTGTTGAGTGGCGTGACAACTCAACGCCGAATTTTGTTTTGTAGTAGGGAAATTAAAATTATTTTAGGAGAATAGTGGGAATTGAAGCTATAACCGTCCTGCTTCCATTCAGACACTGTGCCATCACGAAAAACTCTCTGCTAATTGAACTAAAAAAATCGATTTTGACTGAATTGAACCTGTTATGTGCCTACATAAATTTAGAAAATTAATCTTGAGAGTTTTTAAATAATGCACAATTTACTATAATTAATAATAATACAATAATTTTTCTATTGTAAAAAGACGTTTCCACAAAAGTAGGTGTAAATCCGCACGTGAAATAAATCTGTTACACCGTGTGTATTGAAGCCGTGGAACAGTCGTAAAGCCCAGAGCATTAGTGCTACGACGACGGTGCTGCTTTTGAGATGTTTGGACGTAAACGAGTGGGAATATTTGTACATAATGTTTATCAATATTGTTTTAGTTTCATGCTTGGTCCTATGTAGTAGGATAGGTGGAGAGAATCTTCTGCCAAGACACTCCGTTCTCCAAATATCATATTTATTGATTGATTTCATATTTATTGATAATGACAGATTTATTAGAAAATAAAAATAATTTATTACTCCAGAGCGCTCTTCAAATCCACAACCATCGTGTTGACAATCAAACGTATTCCACTAAGTACAGTAGCTTCAATTCAATTTAATGTTTATTTTAAAATTATGTTCAATTTTAATCAGGACGAGAAATGTTATTACCATTATTACAAAAAGTTTTTCATAGATACATCAACTTTCTTTTTAAACAAACTTTGCGTATTAAATGACTCTTAACAACATACTTTTTTTTATTTTATATTTAAAACTGTACAAACTTTATAAAGTTTATTATAAGAAAATACAACCATTCTTCTTGATTTTCACACTTATAACAGATATATTACAGTATAAGTATGATTAGTCTGCCTTTATTACGGAGAGTAACAGAAATAGCCTCCTGTTAGTTGTTATACAGTAAAAGTAGTTACAAATCTCCGTGATATTAATTTCCTCAAGAAGATCTTGTTGATTGTGAAATTTTTCGTCTAATAACGAAGTTAATAAAAAAACCTTCGACGACGTATATCTAACTACAAGGTCTATAATTTTTTTAGAAATTGCGTTTTATATAATAACTATAACTGTTTTCATATTTTAAAATATAAACATTACATTAATATGTAAATTGAAATATGTAACAATCAATAAACGAAATCAGACATTTCTTCATATATTTTTTTCATAAAAAATACAGATACTATTGGCAATAACATACATTTATATTATATTAGTTGGCCCCGTTTTACCATTCAAATAAAAACTCAGTAGATATCATTGAAGCGAACGTTTAATTTGGGCGAGTAGTGTAGTGTAACAGATTTAATCACTACGGGACCGCGTGTAGAACCGTACAGTGTTTCACGACCCAGTTTCACGTTGATAACAAGATTTTCATGTCAGTAGATATTATCAGGACGAAAGTTGACTGATAAAGCTGATTCTTGTTTGAAATGCAGCAAAATATATTTTGGGCTTTAGGCTGTATCTTATAAAATATTTTTTTGTAAGCTTTCGTCTGTGGCACTCAACTAAAGTGGTGGTGACGAGCCTTTACTTTTAGTAGATCACTTTTTTTAGCCTGTATTTTGTACATAGCAGGATAGACAAAGGGAACCTGGGAACCTAGCGTTAAAATACTCCGTTCACAGAAACTTCCGTTCCCCACTTTCCGAATTCTTGACAATATTTTATTCTCTCAAGTGAAAATCGAACCCACAACCTTCGCGTTAACAATTCCACGCATTTGCCGCGGTCTTGAAATTAAAAGAAACTTTAAATGTCATTATTTCTCTCCTTCATCGTAGCATCTCAGTGCAACCATTGCGCTACGAGAGCGTCTACGCGTTTATACGCTTTCTTATGTATACAAAGATATTATTATATGAATCATTGATCATAATATAAAAGCAGTATAATTTTGGTGCTATATTTTAATATATGTGTGTAATGTTCTTTGTGTACCTCGACTAACCATTTTACATAGTGAAAATTACTATACGACATACTTCAACAGAAAGGAAGTTGCTCGCTCTTGCTACGGTTTAATTCTGTTAGCTAATGAAAGCCTATAGATACCTACTCCATGTTATTGGCAAACACAATCGTAATTGGTCGAAATTCGTTCCTTTTATCTATAGTTTATTTTCTTATATGACAAACTACAAATATCGCTGTTTCCCGCGTATAACAGGGTAGGTAGAGGGAACCTAGGAACCTAATGTTAAGATACTCCGTTCCCACATTAACAGTTACGTTTCCCATTTTCTACTGAGTTCTCGCGGCACTGCGTGTTGAGTGTAACTCAACGCCGCGTTTTGCCTACATACCACGAAAAATTAAAATAATCATTGCCCCGTGTGGAGAACAAATTTCCTGAAGGACATCCTGAACTTTTCTTTAATATATGTATTAAAATGTTAATCCACACTAAAAAAAAATATTTTGGAAATATGAAAAGCGATTGTCTTACAATAAATAGTCAATAATATGATATTTTTTTTCCATACACGTCCACTGCATTTTGTAGGACCTTTTAACGAAACAAAATAAAAACACGTTGATTTTGACATTTAATTAAATAACAAAACTTTGTAAGCTGTAACAACTACAACAGCGGTAAAAAGCGTTCGTTTAAAATTTATGTTAGTTACAGTGTAGATATACGAATAGGGTTTTCTGTTCGACACTCTAAAAGCTCTGCGCGGGCTCAAAAGGAATTACTCGTAATCAATTTGCGATTTTCATCAGCGTGATAAGTTTTCACGTTGCTTGCTGCCTTTGTGACGTGAGTCGACATCAATCATGAGATGTCTGCCTTTGTCACATTTTTTTTGGATACTTCAAAAAAAATCTTTAGGTACTATCTAGGCCTTTAGAGTATTTTATTCTCGTATTGTTGACATAAACATTCTTAATTTTGTTTCAATATTAATTTTTTTTTACATTATTTATGCGCCGTTATTGCTATGACAGTCAAAAATGACACTGACAAAAGAAAAAAAACGTTATTTTTATCAAACGCACACCCATCGCGCATATTGGCAGTTTCATAAATAAATTGAACACTCAGCAGTCAGCGGAAACGTTCAAAAGTCAAAGCTTAACATGTGGTATTCCACACTTAAAGCTCGCAACGCAATCGGGCGAAACCTTTTTAATTACGTCAATATATCACTCGATTTTCGAATTTGCAACTTTTGGCGTCCACTCCACTCCACTCCACTCCACTCCACCCGGCTCCGGGAGGCGGAATCGGATTTCCGCGCAACTTTGTTACAATGTTGACACTTTTAATTTAACTATTTAAACGTTTGGTGCAGTCGAAAATAAAGTAAATGTTTTACTTAATCTGTTCACTTTGAGCTTGTTAAGTGCTTTAAAAGATTTTTTGGTTACATTAACTTTTTGTATAAGGTGTTTTGGTAAAATATTTTTATACTAGTTTTATACGAATAAATATAATAAATAAATAATCTTTACGCTATATCCCGCACACAGCAGGATTAGCAGAAGAAACCTAGTGCTAAGACACTCCGTGCCCCACTTTCGTCTCTTTATATTTGATACTTTTCGTCCGATATTATTGATATACTTTATTCTTTATTATTAATTTGTCCACACTCGTGTTACAGATGTTCGTCGGCCAGGTGCCTCGGAGTATGGACGAGAACGATCTCCGGCAAATGTTTGAGGAGTTTGGCAGAGTGCACCAGATAAACGTGCTACGTGATAAGATCACCGGCTCTAGTAAAGGTAGGATTTTTATGATTTATTGAATTTTTGTTTTTGTTATTGGGATACTGTAAAATTAGATGTTATTAGATTTTTTATGAATATTAATAGAAATATTTTAAATGATGAATTTACTAGGTATTTGTGTGAGTCAAAATGGTAGATAGGTATATTTTTTAAAATATATTTACGGAAATGAAGGCGTACTTACACCTCGCTCGTACTCTTAGTTATATTATTACAAAAAAATATCGAAAATAGATTCAACGTTTTAAATATTATCTACTAATACAATAAAAATAATTGAAGACCAAAATCAAGACATTCTTTACATATTGAAATTGGCGAAAAAATCCTTTTGATTGTCAACCATTATAAAAATGCCAGTGATATCGTTCCTACAGAATTTATTTTATTTGTTAAATTTTAATATTAGTATTATATTTGAGAAAACGCCACTCCCACTGTACAACTCTCAACGCAATATCTCTGAATAGTATATGAGAAGTAGAAAATGGAAAAGATACGTTGACGTCCCGTCACGTCACAAGAAAATTAGAATATTTTTTACGTCAACGTAAATATTATTATTAACATAACGGCTAGGTAAAACGTAAAAATAATGTTTAATATTAAGGTAATAAAAATGAATTACTCAAGTAAGTATTGAACTCACAAACATGGCGTGTATAGTACATTTTTATCTTTATTTTTACTATTGATTAGCTATAGTAAAATATGTAACATATATGTTTATCTATAGACACTAACTTAGAACTAACCATCAGCATACGAGTATTAAATACAAAATAGTTATTATTAAGGTACACTAAATAATTAATATGTTTAGGACTCTGATTCTGAATCACTTTGAGCCTTCAAAGGCCTACCTCGATGTGTTTCTAACATATTCGATAATTATATATGAAATAAACAAGAAATTTTAGTTATAATTTTAATGGAGTTTAGAATATGAAACGAACAAACATGCTATATATGAACAACATAATGAAATTGAACATCGCTTAAAATATCACCTACAAAATTATTATGTCAGTGTGAGTGAAATTATTTTCCCAAAATGAATAATAAATATTGCCGACTTTTATATATTAAAAAATATATATCTTATATATTTGATACATTCTTTATACTTTGCTTTAGAAAGATCTGAGGAGTAGCACATACCTATTATCAGGTAAATTAGTGTTATAGCTGAGGTGGTATATGGTTTTAATTGTATAAAGTTTGTGTTGATATCGATATTATACATTGTAATTTTTTGATGTTTTAGCTTAATACAAATACAAAAATTTAAATCAAAAACTACTACAACTCTCTATGCACAGAGTGTCAATACACTCGTTAGACACAAGTAGTTTTACACTGTTGCTTAACTGTAAAAAATCTGGTGATAAATAATCAACGATTTTTGTAAGGAAAACCAGTTACTAAATTTGATATTTTTTTAAAATTAAATATTTTCAGTTCTAGCCAAAGAACACAGCACAGTTTTACTGCCATTGTTTCCAACAAGGACAAAGCGTATAAGTTATTTAGTTGACATTTTTGTTTTAACGTTTTGTGCGAGAGAGTCTTCTTTTGTGAGCCATGTAAATATGTTATATTTAGATTTCAGAACATGATGTTTTGAGGGTAGGACGGATTCCTGTTTTTAGTTTAAAAATATTTATTTTTATTAAATAAATTACATCTAATTTATTAACACAAAATAAAAAAAACCCATTTCTTTTCACATTTATATAATTAGAATTTGATTATAACTCATGTATGATATAAACGAGCTACTAAACCATTAATAAATTATTGTTTACAACTGTTTTGTTTCTCATTTCTTGTAAAAGCTTTTTTTATTTACGAAATATTTTTTAAATGTAAAAAGTAAGTTAATTTTCTTACTTACTCGTATGTCGTTGTCCTGTGGTAGACCCTCTGTGCGTGTATTGTAGTACCGTGTGTGGTGTCACTTTATGTACGCGAGCTTTTGTTTACAGGGTGCTGTTTTGTGACGTTTTTCACGCGAAAAGCTGCGCTGAAAGCTCAGGACGCTTTGCACAATATCAAAACGTTGAGCGGGGTGAGTGCGTTTTATGTTATCCCTATTTATTTATTTTTCTATGTTTACATATATTGTTTACGTACGAGCCTTCTTAATGACTTCTTGTTAGTGATGTGAAAATATCTTGTTATTTTTTATGGTCATTAAAAGGGTCTTCGTGGTCTTCGTACTCGTATATGTATAGATTGAATGTTGTGAAATTTATGTATGTATAAAAGATTTTTTTATTTAATATATTTAATATCAATTCAAAAAAATATATTTGGTAAAGTAATTGTATTAATTAAATTATTCATAACAAGACTAATTGAAAAATAAAAAGCCCCGAAACAAAGTTTAAAGTCCATCTTTACAATTTGACGCGCCGGTTGGACTTCAAAGTTATAAAATTTTCAATACGCTTAAAATATTTATGGTCCATAATCAGTTGAATTGTTCGGCGCTAAGAGAGTTACTTTAAATACCTACTCCACTGTATTTTTTATTATCTCTTAAAATTTCCACTTTAAACAATCTACTCAAGTGAAAATATGAAATTGGTTGTAGTGTGTTTTTTGTGTTCGATCATTCTATATTGGTAATTATGAAGATGTTGAGAACTAAGTTCAATAACTTTAAACGACTAATATAACCATAAAATTTAATAATTAAACGTAGTGTTTATTAAATACAATATGCGAGGCAAAAAAAAATTATGGTGGGCTTAAAAATATTGTATCAAAAAAAAATCCGACAATTTGTGAACCTCCTTTTTTTGAAAGTCGGTTAAAATACATCTTTTATATTGGAACTTCTTTACATTTTAACTTGTAAAAATGTAAATCAATTTTCCCTCTTCATCAATCAATCTACAAATAGTCAAGCTATTGGGACAATTAATTCACGATGCTACAATGATTTTATAATATTTTAACTGCAATTAAAACGAAAAATTTTAATATTGACATAACCCCCAGGATATATCTTGGCCATCTTTGTTTATATTTACGGAACCTGTTGCCAACGAAACATAACAATTTTCATTATTGGCCGTTCGGATAGCAAACATCCCGTTTCGCGTTCATCGATTGTTATCGAACACAATCGAATTACCAAAGCTTTTATTCGTGATCTCGCCTCCCTTCGTCTCGATAATTCAATTCTTTTATATTACCCCGTCGTTTCTTACCAATTGATTCGGATTTCTTGGAGCGGTTACCTCGAGTGGTTACCTGGAGTAAAGGAAGTCAGTGGAACCAGGAAGGATAAATATTTGTTGATTACCGAATAGACTATTAGTAGGTATATGTTTGTAGGTATGTAGGTACTTTTATATTCCCCGTATCGTACAAGTAATTACGGCGTTCCGCTTCTTTGATATGGGAATATCCAATTAAGATTCCTGGGTTCCGAATCACGGGGGAGTTTGTTTTCGTTTAGATGCTGTACTATGTGTGTATTTATATGTTTATTTAGTTTATACGTTTGTTTGTGTTTAAAGTTTTTTGTTTTTGGAAATATTTGTATACAAATAATAACTACAATAACTTGCACGAGCTATTGTATTTTGTAATATAATGAAATTATGTACAATTATATATTTGTGGAAACGACTATCCAATAAGAGAATTCTTCAATAAAAAAATCTGAAATTAATAACAAAACAAATAGGGCCAGCCGTAGCGCAGGGGTATAAGCTTGCGACTGTAAACTCGACAGGTTGTGGATTCTATTACTACTCGAGGAAATGGTATATTTAATATTTTCGTTTAACGCTCGCTCCCTCTGGTAACGAGACAAAACGTGGCGTTGAGTTCCGCCAATCAACACGCAATACTTCTAGAAAGTAGTGAACACAAGTGTCTTATTGGGTACAGAGTGTCTTAACACTAGGTCCCCAGGTTCCTTCTGCATGCTATGTGCGTTATTTAGCTTAACGCTTCAATGTACCGTACACATCGTAGAACGTTATATAATGTTATCTCT
>JAEBDU010000081.1:273134-350112 GCA_016802625.1 Heliconius numata
TAGAATAAATAGAAAGTTGGCGAATTTCACGTTCGTCGTGGCCGCAACCTAACCCCCACCGCAAGATGTGCCCAGATCACTCCATTACGAGGGTCAGTGTAGTAACATGATAAACGGGGCTCGGGATCATAAAACGATAAGAAATCGAGTTAACCTAGCCTACGTAGTTTTTAACTAAGTAAATCTTTTTTTCTGTGATTTTTTTCTTTATTCTTTTATTTTTCGTTTTCACGCTGTATCCCGCATATAGCAGGATCAGTAAATGGAGTCTTGTGTGAAAACGTGTGCGCTTTGCCTCGACACCAGAGCAAAGAAATCAAAATATTTAATTACCCCAAGTGGGAATAGAACCCACAACCTGTCACATATACAGTCACACGTGATGATTAGACTCGTACTTTACTTTTTATTTATACTATTTTTACCTCATTGCGTATTAATTATAATTGCGATATTTAACTAATCTGAATCTCTTATAATACGCATTGCAGTTTCCAATCCCTCAGGGATTGCATGTTTTGCAATGGAAATAATTAAAATAGCAAGACTAGGTAGTAATTTTTTTCTGAAAAAATTACCTATGCAAAGAAAGAAAATATAAAATGAATGGGAAAACTATATGTTTTTTGATACCATTGTTATATGATATTTTATCTTACAAAAATACAGACAAGAGAACTCGAATTTCTTTCCATCGTATATTTAATAAATGTATATATGTATATATAATCTGTATATTTATTATATTAAAAATATTTTCCGTCTGACGACAGTCATTTGACCGGATGAGACCGACCGAGACCGGCCGGGGTATGATTGATGGAACAGGATAAGACAACGGAGTGGAACGAAAGGTCTGGGAAAGGTTGTACCATTTATGTATATATACATCTACATATATAATACATTCGTGATATTATAATGAAAGTATATTATAATTAATATCATTACATCACGTTACATTATATTAATACGTTTTGACGTAACGTTGTAAACGTTGAGTTTTGTATATATTATTATAAGCACAATCGACAGGTTGTGGGTTCTATTTCCACTAATAAAATATTTAATATTTTCATTTCTTCGCTCTGCCGTCGAGGCAAAGGTGCGGCGTTTGGTTCTGCCACTCAACACGCAATGCCACTATAATTAGGCGGAAAGTGAGGAGCGGAGCATCCTAACACTAGACTCCCTCTGCCTACTCTACTACATGCGGGAAACAGCGTGAAGCTGAAAAAAAATCAATATATCGTCGGCACTCAACAACAACAATTAACATTAAATTGACATTAATTAGTACTGAATTAGACCCTTATGGGATATCCATAAGTACAGCTACATATATAAATGCACTTTTGGTACATTTAGCATAAGGTAAGTTTCTAGTGACAAATTAATTCATCCTCGTTTCACCCGCATCAATCTCTAGTGTTGTGACAGAACTTTGTTTCCGTGTAATCAAAGCGGTTAACCAATAGTTAACCGCTTTGATAAAAACGTTAATGGTTGTGGGTTCGATCCCCACTCGAGGGGATGACATGTTCATTATTTTCATTTCCTCGCTCTGGTACCTATGCAAAGTGTTGCGTTTAATTCCACCTCTCAACACGCAAAGCCTCGCAAATTTGGTGAAATGTGCAAAATGGAGTGTCTTAACACTAGATTCCCTTTGCCTACTCTGCTATATGCAGAATACAACGTGAAGCTGGAAAGCTACTTTTCACTATACCTGTACCACTTTACCATTTTGCTATTTATTCATATATATACCTACATATATTTCAAATACCATTGTAAGTAAATGTGACAATTTTACTAATAAATTGTCACATAAAAGACCGGCTAGCTATGTACTTACATACTCTGAACACGGATCGTTAGACTAAGCGCGACTTTCCGCTATCGACAATTTACTTCCATACTTTATGACACGAAATAATGAACCCATTTCATTCCACATCTAATAATATATATTACTACAACAGTTCCCTTGTAAAAATGCTGAATAGAAAAGAAAAGGAACAACCCTAGTAATCTTGATACTGGCGGACCCAATTTTTTCGGATAAATGATTTTATTTTGCTTGGACTTTTTGTGATAGATCCGATCGGTGTATTGGTATTGTATGGTGGAAGAGATTTTTGTTTGCCTTCAGTTTATCTTAAGAGGCAAACAACGGTGGAAAACTTTCCAATTTGTTTTGCTTGATTTATATCAAGGGAAAATAATGGTTTTATTATCTTATATGTATATTTTATTTAAAAATTAAATAGAAGCTAGTATAATGTTTGATTGAAGTGTAGTGGTCCCGTAGAATAGACTTTTTAATAATATTTCTGCGGTCAGTCAACGTATATATTATTTTACTGAACGTAATATATCAGATTAAAATAATACTAAAGTAAATATATCTTTTTGCTTCTCGCTGTAACCTACATCATACAGCAAAGTAGGCAGAGGACACCTATTGTTCTGACAGTCTGTTCCCCAAAACCTGCCTTAATTTCGATACGAGACAAAATGACATTAAAGGATTCTCGCGCATTTAACCTATGTATAGAACCTTCACTATATCTGTGCAGTGCTGTGCATAATGTGTTGCTGCACCACTACGACGATGGCCAGAAAAAATACAAAACATTTTAAAATATAACAAATTCAATGGTATTATATTGCCAATAGCGACGAGCGAAATTTACACAATTTATCGATGAATTCATTTGTAACAAATTTGCAACTTTAACTAAGACTAAACTTAGTTTTGCTATTTATGATATAACTAGCGGACGCGCGCAGCTTCGCTTGCGTATTTAGGGGGAATTCTAATAACCCACGAAAAATGTGTTCAATGAAATATTTTTAAGAGTCTAAATTCCAAATTTTATAAATATCGGTTGCGATTTAAAGATTTTTCCATACAAACTTTTAACCCCTATTTGCACCCTTAGGGGGTGAATTCTAGAAAACCATGAAACACATGTTCAATTAAATATTTTTAAGAATCTAAATATCAAATTTTATAAAAATCGGTGGCGATTTAATAATTTTTCCATACAAACTTTCAACCCCTTATTTGCACCCTTAAAGGGAGAATTCTAGAAAACGATGAAACACGTGTTCAATTAAATACTTTTAAAAATCTAAATTTCAAATTTTATAAAAATCGGTGCCGATTTCAATTTTTTTCCATACAAACTTTGAACCCCTATTTTACCCCTTTAGGGTTAAAATTTTTCAAAATCCCTTCTTAGTGGATGTCCAGATTACGAAAGTAAACATCTGTCCAAATTTTACGTTTCTACCATCAGCGGTTACGGCTGTGCGTGCGTCTTACCTCAGTCAGTGAGGACAAGTCCTTTTATATATATAGATAAATAAAGTTGTTGGCATCTCAATAATAACTATTCTACAATTCCAATGTCTAGTTCAAAAGACTAGACAAGAATTTACAATATTACAAGCATATGATCATATACGAACTCAAATAGACCAAATACAAATATATGCATGAAGACAACTTTACTTCGATTGAACTAGCGATATTATCCTAACGAGTTGGCGGATAGGTCTCCTGACAATTCTCCCTTGACCCCTCAATTTTGTGCTGACTCAACAGCGGGTATAGAACTCTTATTTGCCCAAGAGGTCTTAATATTTTGGTCTTTTACTACGTGTTATCCGTTGTTACTTACTAACTATATATATGGCTATCGCAGTCGTAGACCCTCTACGCTTTATGTACATTCAATTTTTTTTGGAAGTTTGTTTTTGGGAAATGAAAATGCCTTTTTTAATATGGAATTTACCTAGTACATAATCGACTCTACATAGATCACTTTTTCCGGTGTTGAAATTGTATTTTTATGAATAATGAAAAATGTATTTTTTTTATTAATCAAATAAGTATTTAAATGTTCATATAGATTATTAAAACATCCTATATTATCAATAGAATCAATCTTTTGTCCTACTAGCTTCAGACTTTCATGCTTTCTTTTTTCGTACTCCGCATACCTCTTTCACCTCGTCCACTGTCATCAATCTCTGCGTACATGCTCTCCGGGCTTGCCCTAGTATCATCAATAGGAATTAAATGACCGAGGTCTTTCCCTCTCAACACTCTTTCTTCTCTTACTCTTTTATCAATCATACTCTCGACAAACCTAAGCACGTTCTTATT
Organism: Heliconius numata; assembly: GCA_016802625.1. Taxonomy (NCBI): domain Eukaryota; kingdom Metazoa; phylum Arthropoda; class Insecta; order Lepidoptera; family Nymphalidae; genus Heliconius; species Heliconius numata. Next base: position 277,315 of record JAEBDU010000081.1, read on the forward strand.
CATTTTCATTGTGACATCCTCTTCTAGTACTAGAATATTTAAAGTAGAACTCATGAAGTGAGTTTACAGAAAATTTCAATATAAATGTCAGTAAGAATGCTAACTTAATTCCCTATTGTATATGAGAAACACTGTAAACATAAGAGGTTCGCTCCCATATCAGAATGATCGTGGCTCTTTGAAAATATATTTCCTTGGTCCTTTACATCGGATCTGTGCAAACAAGTTGAGCCTTCAGCGCTTTCTTTGTACTGGACGTTATATGGAGAACGGAGACGGTATATTTATATACCGACTTAGCTCGAGTTTGCCTATAGAGCTTAGGGAGAAGTTTTCATTTTGAAAGAATTTTAACTGTATTGGTTCGTGTATGTAATATGTGAGTTTGAATATATGTACATAAGTGTTTTATCTATTTTTCAATTAATTATAGCCTGATTGTATACTTGGTAATTGTGGGTTCGATCCCCACTCGGCTATGCTATAATTAAATTATTATTTTCATTTACTTACTCTGATAAGTCCAGCGCGGCGTTAAGTTCCGTCACTCGTAATTTGTTGGACATTGGAAAAAGTAATACGTCGAGAAAAACTAGTATTAAGTAGTTTCATTTTTTGTACTATCTATGAAATACTTTCGAATTGCACTTGAACCTGCAACCATCGAACACACCCAGGACTTAAATTAATAGCAATCTCTTTGTAATATAGGTACAAGGTAATTATTACGTACATAATGTATATATAAGCTAGCTGCAATAAGTCAAAGTTTCACTTGATATATCATTTCCACGAACAAACGTTATTCCCGCCGTGCACAGAAGGCTAATCTATATATATAAAAGGACTTGTCCTCACTGACTGAGGTAAGACGCACGCACAGCCGTAACCGCTGTGCGTGGAAACGTGAAATTTGGACAGGTGTTTACTTTTGTAATCTGGACATCCACTAAGAAGGGATTTTGAAAAATTTTTACCCTAAAGGGGTGAAATAGGGGTTCAAAGTTTGTATGAAAAAAAAATTAAATCGGCACCGATTTTTATAAAATTTGAAATTTATTTTTTTAAAAGTATTTAATTGAACACATGTTTCATCGTTTTCTAGAATTCACCCCCTAAGGGTGCAAATAAGGGGTTGAAAGTTTGTATGGAAAAATCTTTAAAACGCCACCGATTATTATAAAATTTTTAATTTAGACTCTTAAAAATATTTAATTGAATATGTGTTTCATGGTTTTCTAGAATTCACCCCCTAAGGGTGCAAATAAGGGGTTGAAAGTTTGTATGGAAAAATCTTTAAATCGCCACCGATTTTTATAAAATTTAAAATTTAGACTCTTAAAAATATTTCATTGAACACATGTTTCGTGGTTTATTAGAATTTACCCCTAATTACGCAAGCGAAGCTGCGCGCGTCCGCTAGTTAATTATATATGGTTACTGCTATATTGATTTGATTACGACGCTCCAGTGGATATTCTCCCGTACGGTAAATAGCAATTGGACTCGTTATTGATGATATTTTATTAGTATTGTTATATTTTAATAGACCGTCGTTTCAAAGTGGAACGGTGGTGATATGTCATGGGTTTGGTTCCAAGATGTCATCATCATCATCATCATCAGCCTATCCTCGTCCACTGCTGGACATAGGCCTCTCCAATGGCACGCCACAGAGTTCGATCTTCAGCTCTTCGCATCCATCCGTTGCCCGCCACTTTGCGAATATCGTCACCACATCTAGCTGGAGGACGTCTTACATTATGCGTGACGAGGCGTGGTCTCCACTCTAGAATGCGCTTACCCCAACGGTCATAGGTTCTGCGGCAAATGTCACCAGCCCATTTCCACTTCAGCCTGCTGATCCTTGGGTAGAAATAACTTCGAGATGGAGGCTCGCAGAAGAATACAGCTACGTTGGGCAGCATATAGGCAACTGCGTGATGTCTTTTCGTCATCGATACCGCAAAGCTTAAAGACGAAGGTTTTTAACCAGTGCATCCCAGATATGATTATATTGAATTTATATTGCTTTGGTCAAAGAAAATGCGCGGTCATGAAAAATTGGGCGAAAATCGGAAAATAGATAGATAAAATTGATAACATAAGATATATTCGTGTTCTACATTCGTATTTTTACATAGGATTTGTATGTTAAAAAGCCCCGAGCTACAATTAAAGTAAAATGTGATTTGACAATATGAACAACGTTACTAACGACCATTTCACTGATTAATCAATTGAAAAAAGGCATTTGGTATTTTATTGTATTTTTTTTATTTTTAAGCTTCTTTTGGAAGTTCTATATATTTAAAAAATCAACTAAAAAAATATGGATCAATTCGTGAAATGAAGAAAAAATGCTTGCTAACGTAACCAGATGGAAAAATATAATAGTTACATTATAAAAACAGAGGCCAGCTCTCCATATCGCGATAATATGATCATTATCCCAGAAAACTATATTTTGTACCAACTTAACTGTAATAGCATTTGCGTTTACCATCTGAATAGAAATTCACGCTTTAACCCCCGAATTTACGCATACGTGTCAACATGGCCTTTTAACATGTAATTGGTTTTTCTAAGTATATAATATTATTTTATTATTGTCTAAAGTTTCTTATATTAATATATCCATATATTATGTATATCTTAAGACCCGTCTTGGCGCAAGATTACAAGGGTGTAACTGTAAACGCTACAGGACTTGAGTTCAATTGCCACTCCAGGAAATGAAATATTTCATATTTTCCGTAAAATATTTCATTCAGCACAGAATGCCTCAAGAGCAGCACAGAATGCCTTTCTGCGGAAGGTTGAGAACGGAAGTGCCTAAATGGGAACGGAATGTCTTAACTCTAGATTCCCAGGTTCTGTCTATCTATCTAACTCTGCTATATGTGGGATACAGCGTGAAGTTAAAATGTTATATACACCAGAGCATAGAAATGAAAATATTAAATATTTAATTTCCACGAGCACGAATCAAACCCACAACCTGTTACGTTTACAATCACACTTTGCCTCAAAGTTAAAACAAAGTTTAATATATTTTATATACTTTGTGCAAAATTATAAAACTTCCTAATTATCAAACGACAAAATGCGATCAGAATGATTAGCGACGCTAATTGAATTCGCGAACATGTTTAACGACGTGCTTAAACAAAAATTTGACGATTCTGTCGATCGTGAAATTTTCCGCCCGACCGGCCGGTGAGCGGTGAGCGGTGCGCCTCGAATAGAAAGGCTACACAGGCAAATTTAAAAGTTCATTCGCCTCCTTCGCTCCATTAGCTTGGGACGATTTTTTCCCCCGAACCCTCCCGAAGTTTTGGGGATCGAGCATCCCCTACCTACAGCTCGCCGTCGAAAATAAACAGGGATCACAAGGATTTTTCCGAAATTACTTCTGCCCCAATTGACACATGTAGGTGGCCGCAATTTTAAGTATATTAAGGTTTGCACAACATTGCCCCGATGACCGCCTTAAACGGTGTGCCAAAAGCGTTTTGGCGTAAATGTGAGTGCTAAGATGTCTAAAGTGCTCTTCGAGCTTCATTAACATCTTTTCGGCTAAACGATAATGGCCGTTACGTTAGCTACGAAAGGATTAATTGTGGCTTTCAACCAAAACTCGTGATACGGTCACCGGAAACGGTGATGGAAATTTTGTCATGCCAAAAATGTACTAAAATAAGGAATAACTGGTATTTGGAATTTAAATATTAATAACTTTCCAATCTTTGCGAGATATTTTTCACATGTGCCTCATAAAAATAAAACAATATATATTGTAAAGATACTCTTAATAACGAGTCTCATTATATTAGCGTCGGTTACATTTTTAAGATATCTGATATCTATTCAACGATGACCCTAGCTGTCCCATATAGAAAATTTGATTTCCAATCGAGTGGTTCGTGGAAAACTGGCAAAGAAAATTTGCATATGCTTCCTGCGTGTTTGCTTAACTAGCATCCGGCTCGAAATGATAGAGTCTGTAAATATTTGTGTTTATATTACCATCTCTACTCTAATATTTTATTTTGTTTGCCTGTAGCAAGGTTGTATTTCTTGCTCGTATTTGAAAAGGTTCCTTACACAACCTTTATACTACACAAACTGAGTTTACGTTAGATTTAACGCTTTTAGAATTCTCTTAGGTTTTAAAAAGAAAAAGGTGTTACTTCAAGTGTGATTTAATCACGTTATATATAGACTATATATTTATTATTCTTGAGATTTGGTGTAAATTGTAATAGCTGCTGTCGAGGGAAATCAGTGAGCTCGACTCTTGTTTATTGTTTTATACGGTAGCTTGCAAATAAACCTTATTTACTGTAAAATAAAATCTAAGAGAATTCAGATCAAAGCTAATAAACCAGTCCCGTTGTATAATAAATAACAGACCGACAATGAATGCAAATTTTTGAATTGTGAAACAATTTTATATGCATGAAGTAGTCACCGACGTTGTAATACTTCTATTTCAGAGCTAAATTATTGAGAACAATATAAAATATGAGAAAACAAAAATTATTATTGTTAACAAAGAATTGTAAATAGCTTTGCCTCTTAATATGTTATACTAACAAAAGCATTCAGTTTCGTTCAGATTATCCATTGTTCTTTTACCTGAGGAACAATGATACCACTAACAAGTAATATGACAACCTTTGTTAGAGGTCTCTATATTTTCAAAAAATCTAGCAAATGTATTTATATGTAAGAAATTCAAATGGAAATGACTAAGACTTGTGTATGATACATGAAATGATGAAATGCAACCAATAGTCTCTCTCTATAAAATAACTTGATTCCTGAAATTAGCATGTTTAACTGATCCTATTTTCGAACTAATTGGCCAAAAAGTAATATTTTTGCCTTTAAAAAACGATTATTCTAGTAATATTTTTTTTCAACTTCACGCTGCGTCACGCATATAGCAGTGTTAGCAGAGAGATCATAGTGTTAAGACCCTCCGTTCCCCACTTCCGAAAAATTTTAGAGGCATTGCGTGTTGAGTGGCGGTACTCAACGTTCCGCTTTTGCCTTGGTACCAGAACAAGGTAATGAAAATAGTAATAAAAGAAATTCATTCTCCTTAGTGAACCCACACCAGTCGCGTTACAGTCACACGCTTGTGCCCGTGCGCCTAAACGGCCTTAAAATGTTTAATTACGTAAAAAGTCTAATTTTGAACATTTCCATATAAGAGCAACGTTACATGAAGAGAATAGAACTAACAATTACCGTAATCGTATCCGCAACTTTTCCCTCTGTCTATTATTCTCCAACGAGGGTTGTTTTTTAAGTGTCCCCTCGACCGAGTAATAAGCATAAAAGGTCTTTGATTCTTCAAAATATAAGGATTTTATTTAACCTTTGATGGTTTTCACAATCAGTTGATACTAAACCGATGGCTATTTCGATGGTAGGTTTACATTTTACTTGAATTTATATAGGAGGTATATATTTCTTTTATGTTCTAACTTATCATGAATCCGACCCTCTTTAGGTAAAGTTGAATGGGTGTAATGGGATAATCTATTTTCTTCTATTTTGACGATTTGTAACCGATCCTAAGCTTTCTTACAAAAGAACTCCACAGATTTTTTGTGCGATAAATTTGTTTGAACATCTTAAAGAGGTTTTTTTTTCGCTTCTTTTCATACAATTTCTTAAATGAATCTTTTTTTCTTGTAATATTGAAAGCAATAAAGCCGGTATTATTCCGTAAATAAAAAATAATCTTTAGATTATATATTTTTTTAAGAAATACAAATAAAATGGCTAGTCTCGTCTAACAAATAATATGTCTCGCAAAATTTTCGGTCAAATAAAAAATATATTTATATGAAATTAATATCTTTATGTATTCACAGATTATGCAGAGCACTAAGTCGTTGCATATTTAACAACTGAACTTAACGCCGTACCTTATCAGAATAACAATAATATTTTTAAGCTACAAACAACGCTCAGAATGGAAATGAATCCACAAGCAATAAATAGACACAGCTTACTTTCATATTGAATGTTTGTCTTCAGAATTTCTGAGATTTCACTTTTAAATTATTAAATTTTTTGGAAGTCAGCCGTTATTTTGTATGTATTGATGCAATACAGTACAATATGCAATACAATACAGTATTTATAGATGCAATACAAAAGACAGTGCAAACTTTTCGCAATTACATACACATAGCTATCGTACGTACATTGTACATCTATAAATATGTATACATATATATAATGTAACTGACCGCTGTCTGTACATGAAAGATATTTAGGAAAAAATATTATTTGGGACAATATGTAAGAATAAATTTAAAAAAAACGTCGTGTGTCTGTGCGTTTGTACAAGCTAATATCAGAAACAGTTTAACTTTAATATCGTATTTTGGTAAACTCGCATTAACATTTAGTGCTTGTTTTATTTTGTTCTGGTATAAAAAATGAAGTTAAAAAAATCTGCTTCACGCTATATTCCACACACAGTAGGGTAGGCAGAGGGAACCTAGTGTTAAGACACTCCGTTCCCCACTTTCTGCCAAATTCTGTGGGCATTGCGTGGCATTGCGTGACAGTACTAAACTAACTATTAAATTTGAATTAAAAAAAACCAACTCGGAATTGTAAATAAATAATAATACAGTTCAAGCGGGCGAAGCCGCGAGTCGAGCGGGTCGCAAGTCTGTCTATAAATTAATTTGCCATACCGCTAATGAGCCCGCGGCGGCTCTTGGCTCACGCCTAACGTCATTTATTTTTAAACGGCCGTCCGTCCGTCCGTACAAGTATGCCGCGCACGTAACTAGATACCTGCATCGATCGTCTTGTCAATATTGTTTTATGATTCGTCAATTCGAAACAATAAACAATCAATTTTATTTATCGTTCTATACTTGTTTATATTATATGTAGTGTGTGTGTGAGAGACTAGTGGCATTGAAGATATTTTTTTTATGTCAGGTATATGATAGGCAGAGGGAACATGGGAACCTAAGATAAGTCTGTTTGTTCCCCATTTTCCGCCGAATTATTGAGTCATTGCGTGAAATGAAGTTCGACATCGCGTTTTGTCTCCTTACCAGAGCGAGGAAATAAAAATATTAAATGATTCATTCCCCCGAATGGGAATTTAACCCACGATCGTCGCTCTTACAGTGGGCTCCTGCACTAATTGTGCTTAGATTATTGTCGTTGTTAGTTGATTATTTTTTTATAGTATAGTTTTTTTCATACAAATCTAAGTAAACGACAACTTAATTATATTTTAAGCTCTACATTAGTTCGACAGCTTAACGTATTTCTCATTACCTGAAATTCCATTGAAACGTGAAAACAACACATTCATCTACCCTCCACTAAACAGAACCCTTTAGACTCGTCCGTGACTGCTTTACAGATTACCAACATCTAATTACATAGTGTTTGGTTAGTTCATTTAACTTAGATTATAAGGCGAGTAACCCTTGAGACGACGTGACAAATCGTACGACGTGACACACTGTTTGTCCGAGATGAGTGTGGTGATTGATGATTGTCTCCTGCTAATTAGATTAGGGTTCTGATGGTAATAATACCCGGGATCTGTAAGTTTTGGGAGGAATTAGTGGTTTTTGGTAGTGTTTTAGTTTAATTTGTGCAGTGCTTTGGTTGCGTGAGTGTAGATCGTAAGTATCGTAGAGTGACTAAATAATCCTTGCATTCTTTTTCTCTTTACAAAATACGTAGGTAAACATAAAAATGTTAATTTATACGTTCGGCTTTAAAATTGCGACAAACGTACAGTATGGTCGACGAGTCGCGGTCGCCCAGAAGTTAGCTGCAGATGGCTGAGCAGATTTGATTTTAGGGTTTTTTTCTTATTTTTGATTATTTTCCTCCCGAAACCATACATACAAAGCAAAAGCTCGAAAAGCAACAAAAAAAAAATCCAAGCGGCAACGGTCGTACTGTAAATTATTTTCTTAATTAGTATACTTACACACTTTGAATACAAACATAATTATATATTTAAATAGTTTCCTTCTAAAAACACAAAAGAATTACATATTGTTTTGGAAACATTTATAATGAAATTTACTATGACATTTTGTGTATGTAGGTACTCGTTGTGAAACATTGTATGAGACAATGCTGTTATTTCATTCATTTAATGTCGTTAAATTTAATCGCGAGACGCAGTTTTGTGTTGCACCATTATCTTGTTTATAATAACATTCTACCCCCTTCATTTTCACCTACTGGATTACCTATTGGAAACTTGGATGTAAAGCGTGGCGTTGGATTCCACCACCCAATAATACAATGTCTTAAAAACACAGGGAAAGCGGAGAGCTCGACACTTGAAATGTCGTGACACTAAGTTCTGTCAACCTGCAACCGTGCTAAAGCAAGCTAAAAAAACATAATATATCAAAATAACCCCAGCAAAGCCTCGTTACAAAATAAACTATGCAATTTAAACCACAATTCCATTTTATTATGAGGAAGGAACATAAAACAAAAATATTAAAACACCTCTTGCGGGTTAATAAAGTGGCGTGAAAAAAATACATTGTTAAAGCGCACAGAATGCAGTGTACTGATAAAATTAGTTTATATTATAAAATGCGCAACTTCTACTTGGAATAACCGCCGTGATTGGATGAAAATGCTTTCTTTTATCATAATAAATTATTGTATGTTGCTTTTTTAGGGTTTTGCACCTTAAAAGGAAAAGGTGGAACCCCTGTAGGATCACTTTGTCGTCCATCTGCCAAGGCTATTTATCTCGAGATGCCATGAAGATATCGGGATGAATTTAATATCAAATATTGAAGGTTAAAATCGTAGGCATAGGGAACCTAGTGTTAAGACATTCCATTCGCTACTTCCCGCTGAATTCTGGAGGCATTGCGTGCTAAGTGGCTGAACACAACGCCGTGCTTTGCAAGTGAGAAGAAGCTCTTTGTAAATTGAATAAATAACTCGTATGATATAATAAGTATGTCGTATACATACATAAAAAGAGTTTTTCGTCAAATCTATTGTTTATTTGTATAATATCTCAACGAGCTCTTGAAAATGATCTTCGAATACCGTGTCACTTGTATGCTGCGCTAGTCATCAATGTACCTAGCCTATAAGCAGATGTGTTATTATGAAACTATTTTTTATGTTTAAAACTGATAATATTAATATTTTCTTAACGTATGGCTATATAAGTACGTAAGAATGCCTGTTTTATGAATAAATACTTTTTAATAAAGATTTTCCGCCACGAGAAGTGTTATTTAGTCATTGACTAAAAACGTGTAATTATTGATGCTTTAAAGAAATATTTATATATTTTTAAAATATATTTCCAATACATATGTAGAGTGGGAAGCTAATAATAGTGAGTTATCGTAAAATTCATAAATTTTTCGACTTCTTTCACATTTTTGTAATTGTATACCGAATTTATACAGGATTTAAACGTCGATAACGCTACATAATTGATTGCGATTCTAAATATTAATTATTATCAACAAAAGCCAGTGACTGGCACTGGCATGAGGCCAGTTCTGGTACAGGGTACATAAGCGTGTGACTGTAAATGCGACAGGTTGTAGGTTCGTTCCCCACTCGAGGTAATGAAATATTTAATATTTTCATTTATTCGCTCGGTATCGAGGCAAAAGTACGATGTTGAGTTTGCGCACGCAATGCCTACAGAATTCGATGGAAAGTGGGGAGTGGAGAGTCCTACCACTAGGTTCTCTGTGCCTACCCTGTTGCATGCAGGATACAGCGTTAACCTGATAACGATAATTAATTATCAATAAATGTAAATAAGCTCTACAAATGAATATATGTTGTGTACTCCAGAGCGTGTGTCAATCAGCGTTCGGTTATTTTTATAGACGTCTGACGGCAGAGATGTATTGGCAGAGATTTGTGTGTTCTCTCTTTGAATGGCGCATAAATAAGTGTATAGTTTGATCGACACTTCAACGGACGATTCTTTAGAGATTAAACGTCTTTTGTACCACACATAATGTTAGTTTGTGAATACATTTCTATATTAGGGTAGTTTTTGTTTAATTTGGTAGTTAATTTTTGTCAGATAGGTCAGTTTAGACAGTTTGGCAAATTGCTAATATTTGTAATGTATTATTATTATTAACACACGATAATAACTAATAATTATTGTTAGGGGATTTCATTTTCAGTCTATGAAAATGTTATACCTGTAATAGGCTAGTATATATCCGAAGGCCCGAAGGCCGAGAACGTCGTGGCCCTATGGCATAAAATTGTGGCTGTAAAGGCGATTGTTATGAGTTCGATTCTAACTCGGGGAAATGAAATATTTGCTTTTTTCATTTCCTCTCTCTGGTTACTAGGCAAAGCACGGCGTTGAGTTCCACCACTCAACACGCAATATCTCAGAATCGACAGCAAGTGGGGAACAGAAATATCTTAACACTAGATCCTCAAATTCCCTCTGCATCATGAGAGTACAGATACACTTGTATCTATCCAAAATATATCTAGAGTATACTATATTAGTTCTGTTAAGCCTATCAGTATTGAGATGAGAGTGCATATGAGTGCTTTGTCCTTCAGAAGACCAGATAGGCTAGGTCCCGGCTACGGAGTATAGAGCTAACATCAATAACACTCATTAAAGGCAATCAGAAACCTGTAGGTACAATTCTAACAGCGAGCTTTAGAGCTAGTTCTACTAATTGGGCCTCGGATGGCTGATCTGTGAAATATGGTTAAGTTAAATACAGTGTTAAATTAATAGATTATTTTTAGTACATATATTTAATGAATGAAGAAAGTTCATAAGACGTAGAAATTATTGTTTTAATAGGTTATTGAAAGTAGTTTTGGCACATAGTTAAAATCCTTTTTCTTTATGTATTTTTAAGTATTTCAAAAATAAACAAAAGAAAGCATTCACATTTTTCTGTTAGCATTTAGCACATAGTATGCAATACAGCCAACACAACAGACGAGAGTAAAAATATAGAGAAAAAAAGCCTGGTAAAAAAGGATCAATATATTTTTTATGTTTGTTTTTTTTTATTGACTGCTAATTATAATTATAATGGCTATTAATAAACTTCATTTTATAAAGTTTTTTTTTCTGACTCTACATTTGGTGATCACTCACAGCTTACAACTCGCGGACGATATTTGTTTTCTAAGAGTCTATTATTACAATAATATTTATCAAGCGAATTGAATCTTAACGCATATGTACTCCTAGATCTGTATGTAAAATTTCTAGTATAAAATACAAGGTAAAAATCATCAACTACATATTTCATTCTATAGAAAAAGGTTTAAAAGAATGACCTAAGATTTCCCAGTATCCGCTGTGTATATTGTATGTATACATTATCAATTGTTTATAGACCACGACGCTACTGTGCTTTGTTTACAAATAATTTAAATAGCTACGATCGTGAACGGCGGTCGTATGGTAAACAATACTTCGAGCGTGTGCATTCATTGAAATAATATGTCATCGTAGAAACCATATAGGGGAAATATATATTATACTAGCGGCCCGCTCGCGGCTTCACCCGCGTGAACTATGTTATTATTAATTTCTGTCTCCATGACTACGTCCTAGTGACGTCTATGCAAAATTTGAGACTCCTAGCATTTATAGTAACGAAGTTTCATACAAACTTTCGACCCCAAAAACAACCCCTTAGAAGTCGAATATTGCAAATTCCCGTCTTAGCGAGCACCTACGTCCTATAAGTAACCTAGAGATTGAGATTCCTAGCACTTGTAGTTTCTGAGATTTCGTGATGAGTGAGTGACCTTTCGATTTTATATATATACTAGTGGGCCCGGACGCGGCTACGCCCGCTTGAACTATACGATTATTTATTAAATATATTTATGAAATTATTTTCAGTTTTCAATAGAATTTCTAAGAAAATATAAGCCTAAATAATTAAAATAAGTTAAAAAAGAATAATAAGTGGAGATTTATTATTAGAAAAAATATCTGAGTAACCGAAATGAACAAACAAAAGAAGTAAAAGTAACTAAAGGAAATTCTTAATATTAGAAAAAGTACCTAAAGTTTGTCGTGCGCGCGAACTAAGCATTTTTCTATATTAAATAATTATTAGTTTTCGTGAACAATATTAAATAAAATCCCAAATGATTAAAATTACGATATTTTAAGTGTATAACATCGGTATAGATAACCGAACTGAGATAAATTAATTATAAGCAGCAAATAATTAAATAAAGAATAACAGTAATTCGAAAATATATAAAAATTTACAAAACCATCAAAGTCATCTGCCCGTTCGCGTCGGTCATACTATGCCGCCCGAAGGCTAGGTCATTCCGAATCAGTGACATCTCCTTAATTATTTATTAGAATGTTATACAGTAAACTATTATATTTATTTTCATAAGGATGAATATCCAATTATAGAAATCATCTAATTTTTGTTAATGTATACAAATCTATATCAACGCGGACTTTTTTAAACAATATTTAAGGGACAATATTTTTGTAGAATATTGTTTTTGTGTCTCATAAGGTTGAATCGGCGCGCGCCATGTATGCGTTAAGCAAACTCATTTTGGGTGACGTTTTCTAACAACAAACTGCAAATCGTTGCTTAGCAACGACGGTTGTTATAAATATGGCGGAATAAATTGCATGTCAAATTAATAAGTATTTTAATATACTAATATATATCGACAATATTACAAATGTAAGAAAAAAAGTATCCTATGTTCATCCCGGGACCCTCAAGTATCTCTATATGAGTATTTTATTACAATTAAATTAGCGGTTTGGGCCTGATTGCGTAAAAGACAGACAGACAGACAGACAGACAGACAGAGTTACTTTGGAATTTATAATATAGGTATGGATAGATAGATATGAGGGGGAATCATTTTTTTAAAGGCCGTCGTGGTGCAATTGCACAAGCCTGCGACTGTAAAGGCGACGATGTGGCTTCGATTCCCGTTCGAGGAAATGGAATATTTAATTCCGCCACTGTACACGTAATGCCTCTAGAATTTGGCGGAAAATGGGGTAAAGGAGTATCTTTATGGATAATAGAGTCTTAACACTAGATTCCCAGGTTCCTTCTGGCTACTCTGCCATTTGCGGGAAAAAGCATGAAGCTAAAAATTTTTTTTTTTCAGTTTCATGCTTTATCCCACGTACCAAGGTAGAGCAGGCGGAGACAATCTACTTTTTTTTAACGATCGAATTCGATATATTACGATTGCTGGTAGGCGGAACTTAACGCCACGCCTTGTTTTATAGTGAGAAAATGAAATATACCTAATTATTCTCCCGAATGGAAATCGAACCCACAACCATCACATCGTGTATAGTCGTGATACGGCATTTTCATTTTATCGCTACATAGAATATTTTCGTTTCTGTTTAGTTTATTTTATGAGTACTTTAATTAATTTACTGTACCTATATGTACATGGAGATATATAACAAATCCTTTATAAGAATTTACAATGTTTTATAACTATTTATCTTAAATTATCTTATCTTTTTATTGTTACAGATGCATCATCCGATCCAGATGAAACCGGCTGACAGTGAGAATAGAAACGGTAAGTCTTTTTAATTATTAAATGTATTTCTTTTAGAGTTATAATAATAATTGATTAACGATCACTCGTTTTAATCGATTTTAATTATATTTCTTCTTATCTGACATTGAAACTCAGAGATGTCAATCATCATTAAACGAATATTTATTTATAAGCTCAACTTAATAATATATGTATAGGTATTTTCGGTCATTTATTTTTACCTTTTAGCTTAAAAAGTAAAAGTTAATTAATTGTATAGTAATAAACAAACAATCACTATTAAGCAACAAGATACATTTCGACAAAAAGGAATTCTACTCATCTAAATAAATGGTCGAACGTTATAATTAACTTAAACAACTTGTTATTCGTTAACAATACTCGGACGAGCTCTTGGCCGAAATAAAATCTTTTCATTTAAAATTGTTTAAATAAAACTAATATAATATCACAAATTTTATTTAATATTTACGAGGCTTCCAGGTTCCTATGTGCGAAATAAAATTTATCTTTAGTATGCATTTTAAAAATAACAAATTTTTTGAGGACCCACGTTGCCATTAAAAGCCAACTTTTAATATTTAAAATCCACAAAAATATTCCATTCTTGTATATTCCGCTTCTGTTGACAGCCTTATTAAATAATTATAACTAATGATTATTATTATGGAACGAATATGAATTTTAGTTAAAATGTTATTACAACAATTATAACTGAAACATCTATTTAATCTCTTTAATACCCTAAATTGATGGAAACGTTCAATATAGAGAGTTAAACATTAACACTGGAACTGGAACTATTGAATAGACGATTAGACTGTCCGCTTACATTGAATTCATGTTATTACAGAATAATGAAATTTAGATTTTCAGTCAAATTAACTAAATATGTATATATGCATTTGTTAAATAAGTTTATAATTAGAGGTCAGTCATGGCGGGGCACAAGCGTGCGACTGTAAACCTGACAGACGGTGGGTTCGATTCCCATTTGAATAAATTAAATATTTAATATTGTCTTCTTTATTTCTTAACTCTGGTAACGAGGTAAAGCGTAATAGCGAGCAAGCGAAGAAGTTCTAATAGCGTTGAGTTTCACCACTCAACACGCAATACTTCTAAAATTTAACGGGAAGTGGGAAACTAACACTAAGTTCCCAGATTCCCTCTGCCTAGAGTAGGCAGGCTATGTAAGGTATATAATGCTGAAAAGAACCTTCGACGACTCGACGTATGTATATAAAAAATTGTATACTAAAATGGTTACAAGTTATAATAAAAGACGTAGGCACTTCCAGTGATGATTTAAGACGATGCTTTCACAAACTCACACAAAAGATAATGCTAGGCCATTCCGCGATGTGATATCATCGTAAATAGCGCTCGGTGGCTCGTATATCAGAAAGTATGGAGCCTAGAGGACATGTTGTTTTAATAATATTTGTACATTGTAGGTTTGTAACAATGCTAAATATATAAAGAAACACAACAGAACTATTCCTTAATTGAAGGAAATATATATTTTTTCTTTACATATCTATTGTACAATACATGTTGCTTATTAGTAGAGAAGCTATATTGATAAGTCACTACGTTTTCCCTATTTCAAAAACATTTTTCAACGCTGGTTTTAGCCTAGACATATCTGAAAAAAAACAGACGAATAGTTCTGCAAAGACTGAAGAAGACTACTACTAATAACAATTTATTAGTAAACATATTATATTACATTTTTGCAATATTTACATAAAAAAAAATATAAAGGACAGATCTGACTATAAACGCGGTGGTTGCAGGATCAACAGAGGAAGGTTGACTCTTAGAAATAATAACTTTTTCGGTAAAAACGCGAGTTTAGGTTGCACCTAACCTTAAAATTAGGAAAAAAATAAAAACGAAATGTCTTACTAGATTTGCTCTACCTTCATTGTATCTACATCAGAGAAAAGCATGAAGATATCCAAATATACCGATCCAAAATCCAGTAATCGATATACCTACAAAAGTCGAAACTTGGAGTTAAAATGCTAGTATATTTTCAAAACAAACTTAAAATTCCCACCTACACTCACCGTTAGGTGTACGTTCCGCTAGAATACTTAAAGCTCCGCAACATTAAGCTGTACGGGACAATACATTGGGACAAAGACTATATCTTAGCAACTTAGTTGAGACCAAGTTGGCAAACTTAGTTCGTGAAGCCTCACTTATCTGGTGTCAGCTTGGGTACTTGTAGGTTTAGGTCACGTAATGTATGTATATTGGAGGTTTCACTATGTTTGTGATACTTGATGTTTTACAATTATATTGGAAATTGATTTTTTGGGTTCCCAGATACCTTCTGCATCGGGTTTTTTCTGCAAAACTTTAAAAACGAAAGGTAGAGAAATAAACTATAAATTCTCCGTCTTTGAAACCAATTCAAACTTATATATTATTAATATGAAATTATATATATGAAATATATATTATTTGAATACCTATATCTTTTTTATTCGTATAATCTAAAAGGATTGCTAGCTTAGTTTAACACAGGAAAAGGAAGGAACAAAGTACTATTTTATCATTAGTACCCCATTCTGTTTTTATTTACTTACTGGATCTATTTACTGAATACATTTAGCGAAACAAATTGTACACGCCGCACCGCACTGTGTTGTTTGAAGTGATTTTTTTATATTTATAGCGAGACATTTACTTGTTTATTAAATTTATTTATTTATTCTACATATAGAGATGATAGAAAATGTAGATGCCATTTATGTACTTTATTAACTGCTTGAATGGTAAATCCTGATAATAGTCAAATTTCAAATCAGCTTCACGCTGTATCCCGCGTAAAGCAGGATAGGCAAAGGGAACTTAGTGTTAGGGACACTCCGTTCCCCACTTTAAGCCAAATTCTGGAAACATTGCGTGTTAAGTAACGGAACTCAACGCCGCGCTTTTGCCTCGACACCAGAGCAAAGAAATAGAAATATAAATATAAATATTTCATCTACTCGAGTGAGGATCAAACTCACAACCAATTGATTCCACAGTCACAATTTATGCCCCTGAGCCACGACTGGCCTCAATGGCCTTAAATTTCAAATGACGTTTACAAATATCTGTTGTAAGTAGGTAAAAGCTGTATAATATATTGGAATAAAATAACCCGAAATGACTTTTTATTTATATTTATTTAACATAACCCTAAAACTTAATGTCAGTAATGTCAGTAAGCACAAAAAGTACGCCATTCTAATAGGAAAGCACGTACTGTACGGTCTCTTCTCAGCGCTACACCCGGTCACATGCAACGCATATTAATTAGTGCTCGAGCATGTTGGTGGAAACTATACGGCGAGCTATACGGTGGTCACTATAACCGAATTAACTATTAACTGCCGTTATTTCAAGAAAATTGTGGTTGTTTTTTTTTTGGTTATTTAATATTTAAAAAGTTTAGCGGAAAGTGGAGAACGGAATGTATCAACTCTTGGTTTTCTTTGCCTACCCTGAAACATACGAAAATAAGCGAGAAGTTAAGAAAAATGACAACCTTATAGTAGCACAAGCTTGTGATAAATTGTGGGTTCAGTTACTGTTAGAAGTAGGTAAATAAATAGATATATAACTTGACTTTTCACTAACCCCGGTTTAACATGTAATATCTGTTTTAATGAAGATAGGTTTCACAAAGTGCTAATATTTTACTAATTTTAAACTTTTTTTTTATTAGTGTCACGCTTTATCTCTAAGAGAGTGCTAAGACATTCCGTTGCCTACTTACTGACAAATTTTCGAGACATTGCCATATTAGGTGGCGGAACTCAAGCCAAGCTATATCTATTTAACAGAAAGAAGAAATAAATCGAGTGGGAATCGAACCCGCAATCTTTAAGCCAGTCACACGCCGCACCACTGCGCCACAACGGCCCGAATTCCATTATAAAACAGATAAAAAGATCATCTAAATTGATACCATTCAGATTAGGTTAAGTCAACAAGTTAACAACTATCGTAATGCCATTCGAATTTGAGGATCATAAAAGAGCTGAATTAAGTGCTTCACAAAGGGATCGTCGAAGCCAAACGACTTCAGTTTAAATAAACTTGTGATAATAATAGTTCAGAATATGTTCTTGAGGTTGTTAATTGTAAACAAGGCGTATGTGGATTCGATTCCAACACTTGTGAAAACATTATATTCAAATTATTTTCATTTGCTCCATCTGGGTAGAGTTGGCGCAGCGTTGAGTTCCTCTATTTTAAAGACATTTTCTAATGGTGGCAGAAAGCGTAGAACGGAGTGTGTAGAGAAGTTTCGTTCTGACTAACTGCTATGCGGCAATAGACTTAAAGCTAGCTTAGGTAGTATGTTATATTTTTAAGCTTCACGCTGTATTACGCAGTAGGCAAAGGGAACCTGGGAACCTTCTAAGTGTTAAGATATTCTATTCCCATTAAGACACTTCCGTACCCCGTTTTCCACCGAATTCTAGTGGCATGGCGTGTAGAAAGGCGAAATTCAAAGCCGCATTTTGCCTTCATTTTAAAGATTAAATTTTCTATTCCTCCCTGTGGGAATCGAACATACAACCGTCGCGTTGACAGTCACACGCTTGTTCCCCTGCGCCACGACCACGGCCTCACAAAATTAAGTTTGTTCTCTTGCATCTCCTGAATAATATTTCTGTTGTACACCAAAATATGTATTCAAAGTATGTGCAGTTCAATACGTATAATAATTTTATAACTTGAATCTTAAATCTACAATCATCACGTACGATAAATACCTTTCTTAATTCATTAGAAATGTATAGTTGTATATCTTTAATATATATTTTTTTCTTTTTATTTTTGTTTTACGGCTTTATATTGTATCTCACCTATAGCAGGGAAGGCCAAAGGAACATGGTGTTAAGACACTGCACTTCCCCACTTTCGGTTTAATGAGGCATTGCGTGTCGGTTGATGTAACTCAACGCCACACTGCTTTGTTACCAGAACTAGGAAATAACAATGCATTTCCCTGAGTGGGAATCGAACCTACACTCGTCGCGCATATCCTTTATATCTTTAATATGATTGTATTGAAGCACACAAAAGCAGAGCAACGCTCTAACTGATACACCCAACTACTGCATACTAATAAGACAGTGGCATTCGTGTCAAATGCAAACGGAAAAAAATATTGTACAAACTGTATTGTATTATTTTATTATTGTTAAACATAACACTGAGATTTTCCTTGTGGAATTTCTATGACTCATGCATGACCTATGCCTTGCTTGTTAGTTTAGTGGTTGAAGTTTAAGATAGTAAATTCTATTTTTGTTTTTTCTTTTAGATGTTTTTCTACAAAAGAAATAGTAATAAATAGTCTGGTAATAGCAAATATACATTTTTTATATAATTCTTAAAAAAATATTTAAAAACGAGCGTTTTTATTTTCACGTAGCTGGAAGTATACCTTAAGTTGGCGCTATCTCCGAAAGGTTCCCACTTTCAAGTTAGAGAGTACTTACTATATGCATATATAGTCTTAACTATAAATTAGACTATTAAACCTCAAAATTTCAGCGTTGCTAAAATGACGTAGGTCTGGGGGACCTGGGATCTCGGTCTACAAAGTATTAGTACAGATTTTAGATATTAGACTTCAGATATTATTCTTATGAAATCGAATATTCTCTTTTTATTATCCTTCAGAACTGCTTCTCCGATACGAGCCTACATTTGTACCTGTAATTATTAACAATATTTTATAGATGATACATTCGATTTCCGTGTAAATGAAAACTGAAGACGACACGGGGAGCTCATTAGCGGGTAAAGAGAGGGGGGGGGCAGGAGGGGGCAGGTCGAGGTGACACAGAAGAATGACTGATCGTTCGTCAGGGCACGCGCATCACAGATATAATATACCTACTAAACTTAGTTTTGTCGCGGCCGCGGTTCAATGCAGACGTGCGATGCGATGCGATGTAGTTGTTGTATTACACAGTTGTAGTAACTACTGTGCGACAGTGTGCTGTGTGTGTGTGTGGTCTGTGCGTGAAGCATGAGAGGCGAGGCCGGCGCTAGAAGCAAGACCGCCAGGTCGGCTTCCAACTACCCGCCCATAAGCGCGGCCTACTGGCTGCCACCGGCTAACCCTACGCCTTATCATGTACCAGGTTCGATATTGATAAGCTGTAACACTAAAATTTAAAACAATTAAATACAAAACATTTGTATAAGAACTATTCAAAAGTAAAGTAATAATGTTGAAAAAGAACTTGGTCGCACAGTAATCCATTATGTAAATTGACATGGTGCTCGCCGGCCTCGCTAATGCGGCGTACACTGAACGCCTTATCTCTAACGTTTTTCGTTTAAAGAACGTCTAACATACAATAGGTAGGTATGCAGAAATGCAAAAACAAACAATTGCATCGACAGACGCGGTGTGAGCTCAATTATAACGCTATTTACATGGCATAGCTCTGAGGAGTATCGTAGATACGAATATTGATAAGTTGTTACGAAAAGATTTTTTCCTTGTAATGTTTACGTAATGTTTTAATACAAATGGATATAAAATTTGGATATAAACGTAAGAAATATTAGCGTTTGCGTCTGCTATGTCAGAGGCAGGCAGTTCGGTCTCCATCTATGTCAGATATTTTATAAGTACTACAAATATTATTAAAACACCCTCTGCCCAGCAAATAGCAGGGAATCTAGTGTCAAGAGACTCAAGACACTCCGTTCCCATTAAAAATCTGTTTCCCACTTTCAGCAGAATTCATTGTTCTGTTCTGTTGAGTCTCGGAACTCAACGCCGCGCGTTTCTTCGAGAGCGACCAAATAAAAGTACAAAATATTTCATTGCCTAGAATGGGAATCGAACCCACAATCTATCACGTTTACAGTCGCAAGCTTGTTCCCCTGCGCCACGACTGGCCTCCCACTATACGCTTGTCAGTAGATCATCTTCTCAAAATACAGGTAATGTCTAATTGACATTACTTTTATTAATAACTTTAACTTTTAACGCAATAAACAGGTGAATTTTCATATATTTTTATTACTAGAAAATTACAAAACTTTACAAGCAAAGTCACATTCAAAAACTAGTGATACATAAACAAACATTATGTAATTGCAACGAATTTGTATTATAATACACTCATCCTGTGGGCACTTAACTGAAAAGTTCGCAGTCTGAGTTAAATTTAGCGTCCACTTTTCTTTGGGGTGTCTTTTTTTCAATGACGACGTGACGTAACTGTGGCTGAGCGTGTCGGCCGCGGGTTTTTTTTTGTGTGGACCGAAGAGTTTTTGTTAGATGAACATGAAATCAAAAGCCGCCGACATTGACCGACATGCCGTCTGAAAAACAATACGGTGTTTCCGTCGCTATTTTGTAATAAATTGGGCTTACTCACGAAGATAATTTAAATTCTCAAATCGACTCTACTTCACAGTTTTAACACTCTTATCTCGTTGGGATAGAGCTCAAAATCGCAAGGAGCGTACTTTTGCATTGAATATAATTATTATCCCAGTTTTACCTCAATTGCTAAGCGTAAATAACAGTCTTGTAAACTCAATTACACACAAAAGGATTATTACTGTGACATCTTTATTAATTGAATTGTGTTTGCGCGCGACTTTGTTTGTTTGAACTTTTGAGCTGACCTCAAAAATGGTGGTTCAAAATAATTTCATCTCCTCTTATCTTTAAGTGGCTTCTATGTTTTTGCGCGGCGTTGAGTTCTGTCAATCAACACGCAGTGTTTAGAAAATTGGATGGAACGAGTGGAATGAAGTGTCATAACACTAGGTTCCCTCTGCCTGCTGTGCTATGATTTTTTTTGCATTTTTGGATTTTTATGATTGGTAATTCTATTTTCTATTTTTTTCCTCTAAATATAAATACCAAGGATAATATTTATATAATAAAAATATTTTTGAGGTTAATTAAAAAACTGATAACATTCATTAAATCATTTACCGGGAGGTAAAATATCATATTAATCCACATAATGAGCTATTCGTTTATAGAATTTCGTCTGATATAGTTCAGCCGTTTTTCTTTATCATTGAATGTCAAACCAATAAATTATATTTTTTACTTACCCAGTTAGCATGATCGTAACTTTATTTACATTTACAATAAAGTATTATTATTATCAATGGAATGATAATAATAATATTTTATTTTAGGGAATTTAATTTAATTATTTTCATTTCCTCGCTCATGTAACAAGACTAAGGGCAGCGTTTAGATTCGCCTTCCATTATATTTATATTATTTTCAATTCATTTCTCCGGTAAGTCAAATCGCAACGTAGAGTCATCTATTTCCAATCAGAGACGTTGAAATGTAACATATTTTAATAGAAATGAAGCTGGAATTAAAATAGATAAAATAAAAGACATGTATAAATCGAATTATATATTTTACATAGTATGTAACTCACGATTTTTATAATAAATTAGAAATGGCCTTGATGTACCAACGTAACGCGTACTTTGTTAAATATAAATTACTTAATTTTATTTAAATTTGAAATAAATTATATCTAATTTTATTTAACATTAAAATGCAATAGTTAAAATTGCATTTTAATGTTAAATATATTGTGTAAAATTGATGAAATATTCCGAGTAGCTAACATGCGGGTGTGAGTTCTTCTTGTAATAAGCAACATAACTATGTATGCGTCGTGAGGGAGTGGGTTTCGGGTCTGATCCCTGCTCGGTCCACCACTGTGGTCCAAAACAGAAACGGTAAGTGGGGGACAGACTCTCTAACAAGATTACCCTGATAAACAAGAATAAAGTATGAATCTCCTTTTTTGTTAAGCATACTAACTACGGTCCCTAAATTTCGTTCATTTTAATGCTAAATTGTAAATTTAGTATTAAAATTCATCCGCTAAGAATATAATAGCCCTAGTATTCTTATTGGAAGAAAAATGACCAATCCTATTTATGTTTGTACAAGTATAAGCGTTCTTTCATCTTGTAATTACAAGAAAACCTATACGCCTTACACAGTGTAAGACCTAAGTAGGCAATAAATCGAAGGTCGCGATTAAACGGTTGATTGGCTTCCGACGTGAGGCGCGCACGTGAAGTGTCTTACAGAACAAAATTAGTATAAAATAGTATTCTACAGGTATAATTCATATAATTATTTAAATATACTTATTAAATAAAGATAAATAGAAAATATTTGTTTTTTTTTATTTGTTTTATTTGAACAAATATCCATTATAACAAAATTTCAATTTTATAATAATTAATATTTTGTCAGATTTGAACACAGAGCTAGCCTTATGTACTAACAGAGCCAGAAACTTTTGCTAAAATTACACAACAATATAATATGTGAAACGGCACGTGGCTGACAACAAGACGGGAGGACAATATGAAATAAGGAAACAAACGTTTATTTCGATCCTTGCACGTTCATATATATATGTATTATGTACAATTCTATGTAATTTTGATGTGTAGATATTGGAGAGTGTTTTCCTTCCCTTAGTGATATATAATTAATTTATTATTATTTTAATTTATTTCTATTTTCCCATGTTTTTGCAATTTTAAGTGTTGATTGTAGAGTGTAAAATATTTCTCTGTCCTAAGTGTGGAATACTTTAAAAAATGAAAATATTTTATAATTAATTTTATTTTTTGAACTCTACCATAAGCTCGAAAAGCCTTAAGCTGAAAATGGAAAGTATCTAGTACATCATTTGATTTACTATTTCCAATAATTTTCTTAGGATTCTGTTCTGAAAATATTTAAATAATATTTTCAAATACATAACCACCATTGGGATTCGAACTGGTATTACTATTTTACTTCCACATCAAACATCTTATTACCAACAAATACGATATCCGATAGCAAACTACTTTACTTATGAATATTATTTACATATATTACGTTATTATTAGCGCACGTGCTCGCGAAGTATTACACGTTGATTAATTGCAGCAGACGTTTACATTTATCCCGTACGTCTTATTTCGACGATTTTATCTAGTGATAGCATAATTGCCCTCTTATATATCCTAAACTTGTTGGTTATTTCTTTTTTGGACAATTATAGTTAAAAGTACAAAAGCGTTTTTGTAATGGAATTGCTTTATTCAATATTTTAACATCGTCTTGGTTTTTTGCGAGTTAGTAGTTACCCTAGTAGTTTTATGATTAATATAAAGAAGCTTATAAGAAAATTATAAAACTATTATAAGCAGGTAGAGAGAAAGAGAGTGAGCCGGAGTGTCTTAACACTAGGTTCCCTCTGCCTACTTAGCTGTGTGCAGGATACGGCGTGAAACAGACAACACTGAGTCAATACATCCTTCAGCCTTTTTTCTTAATAAGCTCAAATACTATCCACACCATCTGGATACGTGACACTCCACTACTATACAAATTTTGTAGGAACTTCCTCCTACGCACCACACAACTGACCTCAATGAGGCACTGTTTCCAGGTTGATACGACATGGGTACCTTTAAAAAGCGCGTCTATCTTCGCCTTAAAGGCCCACCCCACACCTGTAGCTTCTCTGGTGTCGCAGGCGGTCGTGGACGGCGGTGATCACTTACCATCAGATGACCCGTACTCTCATTTGTTTTGTTCTGTTCTAAAAAAATGTCTATATATTTACAGTCAGACGTTGCCCCCAATTTAAAATATATATGTTAATAAAAAATATGTACATTTAATTACATAATTATTTATGTAATTAAATGTACATATTTTTTTCAGATTCAACGATTCAGAAGACATTTATATGTCTTCTGAATCGTTGCGGTTGTTGATTCAAATCCCAAAAGAAAATTAAAATTATGTATTATATACCTATTTTAATCAGAAACTTACTACTAACTTACTATATTAAAGTTTTTATAACCAATACAAAGATGTAATAAACATGCAATATTCAATTTAATACAATCGAAGCGTATATATCTCTATCGGCTATACCTATAGCCTATCACTAGATGAAGAATCAATTAACTTTTTTGCTAACCAAAAAGAACTATAACCAACATAACAGTAGTAGTTTACCAAAACCCGTAGTTAATAAAAACATATAAATGTACTGTATTTTAATAAATAAATAACTTTTTTTCGTCGCGTCCATTTTTTTGCATTTACCTACCTACCTGGGTGAGCTCTCGACATAAAAACGTAAAAAATATAAAATTAAAATATTCGCTAAATTGAGCAACGCTTTTTATTACCATTTCATGTTTAAAATTTTTATATAGCAGTAGCAGTAGATTCTTTTGAAAACGTGATTATTGGTGATTTTAATGAATAGGCAGAATTTTCTAGTTATAATGTTATTATAGAGACGATGTTGTGTCGTAATTAGGACGTGTCTGATTTGAACAGGATGGTTAAAGATTCGATTTGTTAACGCCATTGGGTAAAGAAATTTTTATTATCTTCATCTAACGTGCCCTTAAAATGCGTTGAAAATGGTTAACGGATTAACTGGAAAGCTATCTTTTCCTTGCTCCGGAAAATAAGCGTCGAATTTAAAAAATGGAATAAAAAGTGGCTTTGAAAGAATACGCCTTAAAATAAAAAAAATATTGAAAATCAAATTTTCGATTGCGATAAAATTACAACATTAGAAAAAAACATATTTCTATGCAAATTCTATTAATACAAATGAATACTTCAATTTCAATTTCTTGAGATGAAATAAAATTATCCGTCTTTCATTTCAATATGTAATGATTAAAATACAGATAACTTATATTGAAATAATAATTGGTTTTTAGATAATGAAAAAAAAAACACAATCATTCCCCGAATTAAGATCCAACCCACGATTATCGAGTTAAATGAGACGACGATGTTTTACTGTGTCATGTTGGTCATTTTCTTTCTAAATAGGTTTAATGTACGTAAGTTTGCTCCTGCGTTACTTAAAACTGAGGGCACTGTAACGTATCTATGATGACACAGGTGTGTGATAAGAGGTGAATGATAATCTCAAGCGGGAAAAAATTACAATGCGGTCGACTTTGTTATAAGTGTAAAGATTTATGAGGGTTTTGTTAACAGCGACTTGTTAATATCGTTCATAAAAATATTCATATATCTAAGATATTATAGGGTTCACTAAAGGTTCCCCCCGTCTTACTGGTGAATATGAAAGTTTCCTAACGATTGCAACAAAACATACGTATATTTTACTTATATATTTGGTAAAATTTCACGGGCTAACTGAAAACTTTTATTACTTTTTGCTTCCAGTGAAAATTCTATAGATTTTGATAACTTGAAATCTTTGAAATAAACGGAAATGAACATGAAACACTAAAAAATAATGTT
The DNA here is from genome assembly GCA_016802625.1 of Heliconius numata. Taxonomy (NCBI): domain Eukaryota; kingdom Metazoa; phylum Arthropoda; class Insecta; order Lepidoptera; family Nymphalidae; genus Heliconius; species Heliconius numata. The sequence continues at coordinate 303,269 of JAEBDU010000081.1, forward strand.
ATGGGAGGTTCGTAAAAATCCACCTAGCTGTTTTCACGTGATAGGCACACACAGACTGATAAAATTTTATTAAAAAATGCATTTTTCACACATAAGCGCGGCTTTCACCGCAAAAGAGTAATAAGCGGGTAAATCCTTAGGCTCGGGGAGAAGTAGTTTTATTTTTGGGAGTTAGCTTCGATTGGGAGTCGAACCCACAATTATCGTGTTTACATTCACACACGGTCTGGCGCGTCGACGCGACGGCCACAAAATATCACAAGTTACTTAGAAAAATATATAACCGCCGTTGAATGCGTATGCAAATTTTAACGCTTTGTTTCTTTAAAATAAGTAGTGCACGATACTATTTGTGAATTAAACAATTATAATATTATGCAAATTATATTCAATTATAATAAATATATTTTATTAACTTATTTTTGGATTGTTTTTTTTCTCGTGTATAAATTATTTATCAAAAGAATAAAAAAAACTGTTCAAAGTGTGCATAATATATTCTTTTATACATACATACATACACACAGTTTCATATTAAAGTATCTTTTTATTGAACTCGTTGTTTTTTGGGTGCTTTATATTTGAATAAATTCTTTATTCGCATCAGGTAATTTACCTACTTTCGTTAAATGGAAATTAAGTATTTGATTTGAGGCCAGACTTGGCGCAGCGGCACAAGGGTACTGTAAATTGTAACGCGACGGTTGTGTGTTCGATTCCCACTCGTGGAAATGAAATATTTATTTACGTTTATATTTCCGCCACTCAATACGTAATGCCCCCAGAATTTGACAGGTAGTGAAGAACGGAGTGTCTTAACACTAGGTTCCCTCTCTCTCTTTCTACTCTGCTGTATCTCAGCGCGAAACTGATTTTTTTTAATAATACAGTGAAACACTCCACGTCTACAGTTTTATACCGTCGTCGACGTCGTCGGTCGGTTATCGCTAATATGTTAGCTTTGTTTGAACAAGTGCACGACTCTTGCGTAAGCCTCTCGCGTTACATTGCCCGCACATCCTTTATACTTGGATGCGATAATACTGTGTGTGTGTGTGTGTGTGTGTACGTACAAACTTGTAATTAGCGGGGTTCAATTACGCTGTAGTGTCTCAGTTTTGAAGGGTAGCTGGTGAATGTGGATACGGTTCCAATTTACTTAAAATTGATTCATTTTTGTTCTTAATGTTAAATTTAATAAAGAACAGCTAGATAGATAAGAGTTGACACCTAAGGAACTATGTTTCTATAGTCGACTAAAAATGTAGAAGGAAGTTGGTTGCCCTTGATTTAGTTAGGTTAAACAAAATGTGGTGTTGGAATCCGACAATCGGACATTATGTAATTGAAATGTGAAAAATAAAGTGGTAATTTCTCTCTGTGCAACAACAGATTTTTTAGCTTCACGCTGTATCCTGCACATCCTGCACTGGGCAGGCAGAGGGAACTTGACAAGATAGTGTTAAGACGCTCCGTTACCACTAAGACATTTCCGTTCAGAAAGCGGGTTTATCCCGAATTCTGCAGGCATTGCGTGTTGAGTGGCGGAAATCAACACCGCTCTTTGCCTCGTTACCAAACCTGAAAGTGAAAATATTAAATATTTTATTCCCCCAAATAGGAATTGAACCTACAACCGTCGCGTTCACTGCGCCGCGACGGGCGCTCATTTTTCTTTATTTCTCATTGATAATATTCAAACGCTAAACCCGATACTAAAGTGACACAATACATAATTATATACACAAATATAGGTGCATACCTTCATTGTTTTCTAAATACATCTCGACGGTGACTCACATTCAAACATTTGCATCACTGCATCGCCACCAAGATAATAACAATCGTGTACTTGGAAATGATTCATTATAAGCAAAAGAAATATTAATTCTATTCATTCTTCTGCCTCTCTAGCATAAAATAATGATATAGAAAATATCATTTAAGGCTTGCAGATTCAAGCAGGCATGTCGAATCAAGTTCAGGCCAATCCAAAATATGGTGGAAAGTAGGGAACGGGAGTATCTTAATGGAGATGGTTTAGATGGGGAGTGGGTTTGATGTCTACTCGAGGTAGCGAATTAGTTTTATTTCCTCGCTCTGGTACGACGTGCGGCGTAGAGTTCCGCTATTCAACACGCAATGTATCGGAAAATGGGAATTTTAACTTTGAATACCTTTGCCTAACCAGATAGGGCGTGAATACATGTAAAATATACCTAAAAACCATTGCATCCTTAATATAAAAAACGTTAACCGAGCACGTCAAACGTGAAAACGTAACAATTTCCCTGCAGGCCGACCCGGGACCTCAACAGAGTGTGAGATCCAAATTGAAATTCAAAACGTCCCTTTCATAAATTATTTATTAGAACACGTGCGTACTAAGAGGTATATTATAGGTAGGTAGGCAACTCTTGTTTGTTGCTATTTGGATATGTCTACATTGTTGTGGACGATTTGATGAAATAAATGTTTTCAATTTATTGATAATTTCGTTTCTTTATGATAATATAAAATATTAGATGATTTTACGAAAGTGAACCAAAATAAGAATATATTTTAATTCTTTTATTTTCTTCACTCGTCTTCGTCGTCGTCGTCTCTCTCCTGAAGTAACCCAGCGACAGGTTGGTTTACATGTTGAGAGGATATAATCCATACCTATATTATAAATTCGAAAGTAACTCTGTCTGTCTGTCTGTCTGTCTGTCTGTCTGTCTGTCTTTTACGCAATCAGGGCCAAACCGCTAATTTAATTGTGATAAAATACTCATATAGAGATACTTGAGGGTCCCGGGATGAACATAGGATACTTTTTTTTCTCATATTTGTTATATTTTCGATATATACCAGTATATTAAAATAATTAATTTGACAAGCAATTAATTATTCCGCCATGTTAATAACAATAGTCGCTACGCGTTGCTAAGCAACGGCTTGCAAAGTTTGTTGTTTTAAGAAAACGTCACCCAAAGTGAGTTTGCTTAATGCGTACATGGCGCGCGCCGATATAGATTTGTATACATTAACAAAAATTAGACGATTTCTATAATTTGATATTCATCCTTATGACAATAAATACAATAGTCACTTTTAGCATTTCATCTAGATGGAAAATATAGTTTACTGTATAACATTCTAATAAATAATTAAGGAGATGTCACTGATGCGGAATGACCTAGCCTACGAGTGGTATAGTATGACCGACGCAAACGGGCAGATGACTTTGATGGTTTTGTAAATTTTTATATACGAGTATTTTCGAATTACTATTATTTTTTATGTAATTATTTGCTGCTTATAATTAATTTATCTCAATTCGGTTATCTATACCGATGTTATACACTTAAAATATCGTAATTTTAATCATTTGGGATTTTTTTTAATATTCTTCGCAAAAATTAATAATTATTTCATATAGAAAAATGTTTAGTACGCGCGCACGGCAAACTTTAGGTACTTTTTCTAATATTAAGAATTTCCTTTAGTTACTTTTACTTCTTTTGTTTGTTCATTTCGGTTACTCAGATATTTTTTCTAATAATAAATCTCCACTTATTATTATTTTTTAACTTATTTTAATTATTTAGGCTTATATTTTCGCGGGCGTAGCCGCGTCCGGGCCCACTAGTATTTTTATAATAATTCTTAATGGTATAGGTACATTTTCATAGTGGGGACTGGATCAAGCACCGTCATATATTTTTTACTTAAAGATTGATCTAAAACTACGCAAGTAATTTTTTCTAATTTAAACATATTTTCTTCTATATTCATTATATATCTCGATGAATATAAGATAAATATATCAAGAAAAAGTTATTCATGGAATAATTTTAGTGGAATTTTATTCTGTTGCGCTGTTCCAGTATGTAGGTACTTATCTAATGACAGAAACAATTCGTTTTCGAAGCTAAAATCCTTTAAAATCATTATAAATGTATTAAAACTTGTTATTAAATGTGTAATTAATTGGTTTTTTTTTAATCATTAACATATTTTAGTCCATTAAAAACGAATAAAGTGAGCTAATGGTTTGGTAATTTGCTGACTTTATTAATTTTTAATTTGATTGAAAATAACCACGTAGCAGTAAAATTTCATTTTCTATGACATAAATATTATTTGTAACCCAAATTTTAAAATCAATAGAGAAATTTATTAAATGTGATTTTGAGTTCCTTCATATTTTGCAGAGAGTTATTCAGACGGAGAAGCCTAATTAAACGTCCTTTGTTCGCTATTTTCCATCAACTTTAATGATACTGATTTGACGGATAAGCGAAAATAATGTAAGAATTGAACCCCAAACCACTACAACTGCCTTTAACTGCGCTACTAGGTGTGATAAGTAAATCTTTCCTCACACTATTAAATTCTGTTATCACATTACTATAGTACAATCGTCACAAATAACAGGCTAGCCATCTTTAGAGCTAAAATAATGTACTAGTATTCTCTATTGGATGTTTGCCCGACGACGGTCTGTCGCGTTGAGGTATTAGTTTAAAAAACAAAGAAATATTATGCTTAATGCATCGGTTTGGTGCATTTAAAATATAGGAATTACAATAGAGTTTAATATGAAAAAGTATTTTTTTATATATTCCCTTATTTTGATATGGTTGATATTATTGATTGGTTGAAATTCTATAATATAAAAGACTGTTTACACATTTGTGTAGTCGTGGGTTCCATTTCCACTTGAAGAAATATTTCTATTTAAGATATATTTTACAAGTATTTTAGACAAAGTTTACAGCATAGAGTTTACAAGCAAGCAATATCGTTAAAACGGGTCGACAACGTGAGTAATGTGTTATTAAATTTCCTTTGTCTCTACCCTGCAATGATATAAGAAAAGCGTGAAAATATATCAAAAATTTGAACACCATGTCGTCATTGTAATGAAAAATATGCATTTTGAAGCATGAAATAGGTACCTCTGGTAATATATCAAAGTTTATCGCCCCCCCCCTCACCCATTCGGGGGGGTAAAATATCGCCGTGACGTAATAAAGTTATTCCCGGTGCAACGGAATTACCCCGGCTACATAAATCCGAACGAACACAAGTTAAATAGTTGCCTCTACCGTATCGCAAACACTACCAAATCCACTTTGCTGTTTGATCTATGTCTCTGTACCAACGGAAACGACTCTAGCCCTCGCCTCGTGTCGGTAGACGTTTCCTTGAATAACCATTAATTTATCGATTTTTTTTTCTATCTTCAATCTTTATATCAGGTGTCAAGAGGGAACCTAATGAGATATCACATGTTTTAATATCAAGAAAGATTAAATATATATATTTAGTTGTTTACCGCAGTGGAAGTTCCAATCGAGTTTTTAAACAATAGACAGCATTCGTCGCCGTAAGCCAATACGGAGTTCGACGCTGCCAGTCCCCGAAGACACTCGTGCATTAGTAATAATGATTCACAGTTAGAAATTCAACAAATTGTGTCGACTTCGGAAGTAGGGCACTGTTGAATTTTCAATGTACGTAGTAGGTACGTAATGTCTTCCTCCACAAAAGCCGTATATCGCTCTCTCGCTGGATTTCCACGCTCAAGGCTCTATCTACTTAGGTGAGCATGATAGAGAATTACTAACTAAATAGTGTATGTGGCTTGCAGATATGCTATATTTGGTTGTTTATTGATTTACTTTTTTTAATTTTTTATAAAAGGTTTTATATTTTTTTTGTTATCGTCAGAAGTTTATGACGCCCGTCCTGTGACGCTGGGGCACAAAGTGTGACTGTAATCGCGACTGGTTGGGGGTTCGATTCCCACTCGAGGAAATGTAATATTTATTTAAATTTATATTTCCACTTCTTCGCTCTGGTGCCGTGGCAAAGCGCGGCGTTGAGTTTTGCTACTCAACACGCAATGCCTTCCGAATTCTGAGGAATGTTAGAAACGGAGTATCTTAACACTAGGTTCTCTCTGCCTACCCTGCTGTGTGCGTGATATAGCGTGAAGCTGATTTGATTTTTTTAACAGTAATTTAATTTAACTTTTAGTTTTTTTTTGTTTTCCTTCTCACCTCTTTGTGCCATCTTCATTGTGTCATAAGCGTCTTTTATCATTGTTCCTAGAATTGCAATCTCATATCGATAGAAGTATATAAAATACAAGATTCAATTTTATCCCCAAACTAGGCGCAATCGAACGACAACCCATATCATACAGTACTAGTATACACATTTGTAGGTAGGAAGAGGTTTTATCGAAACAAATTCACCAAATCCAAGATTGTTGGCAGATCGTAATCCCGCGAGTTATCAAATCGGCTAGACGGGATGAGCGTGTAGGTTTACATCGATTTCGATACCGTGATAAAATATTGCCGGCGTATATAGACTCTTACCAGTGGATGTTTTGTGGATAGTTTTCGATCTTGTTTCAATAGGTTTGTTTAAATGGCGGATCTCAACGCCGCGTATCTACCTTATATAGCAGGAAAAATTACATTTCGACTATCTCATAATATAATTATAATTATTTAGATAAACTTTTTCATTTGTATAAGTTAGCTTCAAAATATTTTATATTATAATCAATCAAGATTCGCATTCGAGATTTGAGAAATAAAAAGTTTTGTTTACAATAAAGAAAATTAATCAATCAAATCAACAAATGATATGAAGAAAAATATGAAAATTCAATGTTTTAAAATTAATATTTAATCTTTAATAACATCTGTCTGTCTCTACAAATTTGTATCACAAATTCAAATTCACAAATATATGTCTTCCAAAACAATATTAATCTAAACTTTAGATCGCATTGTCGCAAAGTTTATCACAAAGCCTACAATGCCTTGCACCCTTTCAAATATTTACGCGAATGTATATAGTATTGTGCGAGTAGAGGCCCGCGAGCGACGTGAAATGTTGATGCCATTTTCATCTTTAACGTTTGTATCATTTGTTTTCTAAGGGACGTTACACACCTGGGCACGTTCTTTTTTTATTCTTGTTGTTTTATATTTTTATTTAAGTGACTAAAAATAACATTTTGTAAATTTAACGTATATATATATATATATATATATATATGTATACGCGCCATTATCGTAAATCAAAGCGAGGAGTAAAGTTCCGTCTACCTATAGCTGTAGGAAATCAGTTCAAAATAGGCAGAAAGCGGAGAACCGAGTCACGCACTAGGCTTTTTCTGGTCATAACATGTAAAAAATGTATATATAGAATTTTCAGATCAAACCCTGAACGCTCTGTAAAATGGTGATGCCATTTTCATTTTTAACGTTTCTATCATTCGTTTTCTAAAGGACATTGCACACGTTCACCGAGTTTTGTTTTTATTCTATTCTTTTTTTACGTAGTTTTTGTTCTTTATACTACAGTTATTAAAAAGAAATTTCTATAAAAAACTTAAAGCTCAGCCTATTTATTATAGGAAGATACTCAACTACTGTTTTTCATTAATGCTGTCAGTATTTTCGATTATTTCGCTAGCTTTTAGTTAAATAAAAAATAAATCCAATATTTCTCATTACACTCAATCAACGTTGATTATATACACTAAACTTTAGAAATTTTTAAAAGAAAATATTTTTTTACGCTGTATGATTTAGCAAAACAACTCCATTATAAATAACAAGACCATAGAAAAAAAATCAATAGGTAAATCTGATATTAAAAAGCAGCATAACGCAATATCCAAATTTCACAACAATTTTATATTTAATTCAAAAACGAAAATATGTTTGGACAGGAACTTTAAATATTTTGTTACTGAAAATAAAAATTAAAAACGTATATAAATTAAACATATAATAAAGTACGGAATAATAAAAGATATGCAATTTCATACAATCTGCCAATAACAAAGGTATTGTAATCGTAGAGCTACACGCACTGTGAAAACTTGTTGTTTAATTAAAATCATTTATTAATTTGTGAAAGAATTCGCGAAATTCACGAGCTCGCTGATGAAAATGTAAAGGTAAATACATTATTTGCATTGTTTTAGAGTCGGTACAGTCGTGTTCCATTCAGCATATAGGATTTTTCATCAACAACCGGTTAAATTTTTTTTTTTAATTTTTCCTTTATATTTGTTTTGTGCTGATGGGTAGAACGAATGTAATATTAAAACACTGCATTTTTTCTTTTCACGTATAACAGAGACGTTGCGGGTTAAGACAAGGGATCCTAATCATTATTTGAATAAGCCAGGAAAGAAGAATAGCATAATATTAGAAAATTTTTAAGAGTACTTTTAATTTAATAAATTAAAATAAATTTTATTTAAAATTTAGATAGCAACTTATAAAAATATTTTTTGTTGAATTATCTTTGTTTCGTGTGGCTAGCTACTAACAATAGTAACTAGCAAAATCAGTACATTTCCATTGATTAAATTCTAATTGATATCTCTGAGTGCGCAGAATCCTTCTATATATATAAAAAATAATAATGCCATTTTTCTAGTCTTGATAATACAATTCATACAAGAAATAATAACATAATATGTCACAAGGTGCCTACATTCCGTGATTTCTTCTAATACATAACCGACCTAGTTCTACAAATGTCGTGTAGATACAAAATAAACCGTATTACTCACATGTTAAATGTGCATTTCCAATGGCCCTATTTAAGGACAATAGACAGCCCGATTTACCCGCAATTGCATATTGCACGCCAATGCTTGACAAATCGATTAGGTTATATCGATTTTTATTTAATCTACTTGTAAAGTTCACTTCTGTTCCACATATTTTATGCCTTTTTGTTTTAGTTCAAAGGAAATCTATTTTGCGGACATATCTGTATTATATCTGTGCTTTTCAGTCCTATTAGGTATACTCTTTTTTAATGTATTTTCTGCATTTTTGCGGGATATACGTCTCTCTCTTTTTTTCTCTCTCTCTCTGTTCTACTTCTTCTTCTACGTGGCACTAATCCCGGTGTATGTTGCCAGGGTCTGCCTTCCTGTATCTTCATACTCCGCTTTGCTTTTCTTTAACGTCCTCGGTGGTTAGTCCAGGGGAATTCATGATAATATTCCAGATAAATTACGTGTTCATTGGCGGAATCTGACGCTGCGTCTTATGTAACCAGATTAATAAAATTAAAATGTTATAAATTATAACTTAAACAAAAGATAATTTTAAAACTCTTTTGGAATAAAATACTTTATCTAAAATTATAGCAATTTTAACTAAGACACAAAATGGGCTTCTTAATGACTTCCTTAATGTGATTGTCCTTCATGAAGACCAAAGTTAATATTCTAGAGATATATAAATTATATATATTTGGATCTGCAACTTGCTTAGACAAACCGCATCATCGAAGTTTTTCACCCTACACGATTTTTTTTTTAAAAATTGATGATGGAAAAGCCCCTTGGATTTGGGATTTGTTTTATTCTGTTTTTTAGTATTTGTTGTTAAAGCGGTAACATCAATATATCACCTGTGAAAATTTCAAATTTCTAACTATAACGATGAGATACGGCCTGTCGAAATACAGACAGGTCGCGGTGCCTTAGTAATGGGGTCCTGTTTTACCCTTTGGGAACGGAAATAAACGGAATAAATAAATAGCAAAATCTTTCGGTTATCTTTATTATTAAACTAGCGACCCCCTTGCGGCTTCGCCCGCTTTTACTACTGGATTTTTCATATAACGTATGTTTGCAAAGCACTTAAGATAATGTGAAAATTAATTAAACCCTAATGCAACCCGCATTTTCGTAGTTTCAATAAGGATTTTCCAATTGTTTTACACAGCAAGGAATTTTGAGTAGGTACCGTAATTTTAAATCTGTATTCTGTCCCTGATGAAAAGCAAGCACGACGTGGCTGTCTGTGAGGAAAATTAAATAGAATGCATCGGCCGGGAATCGAACCCAGGCCGCCCGCGTGGCAGGCGAGCATTCTACCACTGAACCACCGATGCGTGTAAGGCAGGCGGGCGCGGCGGACGCATGGCGAGTGGCGAGCCGTTTCGCAGCAAGGATTTTTTGATATTGTAACAACTTCTAAAGTACTTATTAAAATGAAAAACAGTAAAAGACAGTTTTGATCTACATTAAATGGCCAACGTAACTAATATACTTATTTGTATGCTGAGAGTAAGGGATAAGTGAAACTTGAGTAACATACAGCTGATGTGTCAACGGCGGAATGTGTCAACAATTAAATGCCTTTTTCTCTAAAACTATTCGCAATTTCGAAATAGTGTAAAAAAGCAAATTTTATCTTCGTTTAAAGTAGAAAATTAATAAAGTGTTTTAAAGGATAAGGATTAATATAATTATGGAAAAATATCCCTCATAAAAAAAATATATTGAAATTACAATTTTTAGATAGAAATATGATCACTACACATTATTCTTAAAAGATACGAATATGCTCTCGCGGACTTTTTTGTAGATCTCATTAAGAGGAACAATACTCCAGTATATTATTTTCATGTAGTACTTACCATTAAAGCAGCGCATGCGCGAAAGTGTCTCAACGGGTAGGACTTTGTACACATTTATCGTATTTATGCTAATTTACATGAGAATGTACAAATAATAAACTATATATAAACCTTCTACGAAAAACACTCGACCTAATGGTGAAAACCGCATAAAAATCCGTTGGGTGGTTTAGAAGAAGAAGAGTTAGAAAGTTCAGACAGACACGAAAAGCGACTTTGTTTTATAAGATATAGGATAAATAGAGTGAAATGTTTTAATCCAATAATTTTCTTATTATTTTATATTACATTCTCGAGCTTTACGTTCCGAACACTATCCTTCTTGAAATTATGTTGAGACTTGTTTTTTCCCATTTTCCTCAGAATTCTTGAGGCTCCATGTGGTGAGTGAATTCAATTCAACACCGTACATTGCCTCGTTACCAGAGCGAGGGAATGATAATATGAAATAAAATAATTTATTTCCTCGAATGGGAATCGAATCTACAACCTGTCCGAATATGTATTATTTCATAGTTTCCAAACAATTTCCATACATCTTACAAAGCGATAGTCACCGCAATATGCAGACCTCACACCTGGCGCAGGAAGCATTTACAGTCATACTAATTACTAACTCTACTAACCCAGTAAACCAAATCACTACGAAATAAATTATAAGGGTTCTCATATAGATATTGCACTTTTTATCTTATTGCTATTATAATATAGGAGCTAAAATCGCATTGTAGTCAAAATCTGGAAGCGTAAATGGTTACCCACATTGAGTTATGTAATTGACAAGTTAATTTAAACTTTATTTTGTATGTCACAAGGTATATTGTTGGTCGTGAAAGTATTATCGGACACTCGGTCCTACAAGGCGAGGCTAAATGCATTGTGCTTCGCTATGCCAATTAAGTTAGCAAGATTCTTCTAAGGCCCTAACTACAGTTAAAAGAAATAACTCGGTTTGAATGCGCATTTTTACAGTATAGTAAAAGTCGTACTGAAAATTGAAATTAACATTTTAAATATAAACTTCATATGTAAATTTTTGTTTGTCTGGGTTATTTTAAAAGATTTTATTTATTTCTCTGCTGGAGACATTTTATTGTATATGTATTTCACATATTATTTGAATTAATAAATTTTATTTTTTACATTAATTTTTACATAAACTTGTACGAACGTGTAGATTTTAATATTTCACTTTTTTCTTTTTCAGGTAAGCATAGTCAGACATACATAAATAGTAAGTTTATTTCATGAAATATTAGTGATCATATTTTTAAAATTGTAAAATACACAATTAATATGATGTGATGGTAAATCTATAATATACGTTTTCTTGTATAAATATGTAAATTCCCGACTTTTAATTTTGGAAAAGTACTAATCTATTCATAATTAAAAATAGCCCTATATACCTATTTATCTATTAAATAAATATAGGTATTTTTTTGTAACTACAAAAATTAAATGTCAATAACATTATTTATTATTTCCATCGTAAATAAAGCCTTATTTTATCTAGCCACACTCAGAAAATACATATTATTTTAATTGTCTTTCCCTTTTTGAGATTTGAACCCACACCTAAAGTATTCAGAGATAATCGACAATGTGATGAAATTATGTCAAGGCTATCAAATGATTAATTATAATAATGTATGTACAATATTTACATAATACTAATACTATAAGCTCAGTCGCTTCCCACACAAATGCACTTAGAATTTTTCAGCTACGTAATGAATTTTAATGTGGTTTTCACATTATAAAGATTCGGCCAGTCGTGGCCCAAGGGTGAACGCGACAGGTTGTGGATGCGATTCCCTTTCGACGAAATGAAATATTTAATATTTTAATTTCTTCGCTATGGTGTCGAGGCAAAGCGCGACGTTAAGTTCCGCCACTTAACCTCACAATGTCACCAGAATTCGACGGAAAATGGGCAACGAAGTGTCTTAATTGTAGGTTCCCTCTGCCTTGTAAGTAAGTACATACATATTCTATTTATGCAGTCAAAACGTGTAGGTAAAAACATTTAACTTAAACTAAATACATTTTTAATTATAATTTTAAATAATAAATTAGCGTTTATACAATGGAGCTATATTTTAGAATACTTAATGAGATAGTGACGTATGTATGTCTATTGACAGTTTATTTATATTATAGTCTGTAATTTATTATTTAATTTTGTACACATGCCAACGTTGTACAGTGAGTGAGTGTGGGATTGCAGGCTCGATGGGTGTGAATTCGATTATCTGGAACGTCGAATGTTAATATTTAAAACTCTTTCTTCTTTTATAGTAACAGTAGCAAAACTGAAATAAAAAAAAAAAAATCAATACACGTTTATTAGAGACCTTACATTAAGACCGTCTGTCGTCCACTCTATGCCATTATAGATAAAATATTTTATTTATCTTTATGCTGTATTCCAAACATAGCAGGGTAGGCAGAGGGACTTCGGAACCTAGTGATAAGACACTACGTTTCCCAATTTCCGAGCAAATCTTGCAAATCTTGCATCTTGCAAAATATAAAATATTTAATTCTCTCGACTTTAATATATATGTATAGTCAATATAAATTGGTAAACTCGTTGATCAACTAATTATAACTAACTATACGTTTGCACCGGCGCACAGGAAGGACGTGCTCTGTCACAGAGCAGCGTAATTTCTTATGAATAATGATTGGCAAAGTCTCACGTTTATGCCAGAACTAATTGGAAATATATATATGTATGTATATTCATATTAACTATATTTCTTAACTATGTTTATTTCTATACTATTTTTATATAAAACCGAACTATTTGTTTGGTTAAAGACGATTATCTCAGGAACTTCTGATTAGAATTGAAAAATGGTTTTAGAGTTAGAGAACTAAAGCGTGAATAAATATTATTTTGTAATTGTATAGCAATTGTATAGCTCGTTTGAATATATTACGAAAAAAATTAAGCATACTTTCAAATACGCTTACATTATTAATTTAACGCAGTTATTTTAGTGGTTGTATTTGTTTTAATATTTAAAAGATAAACTTTTAAAAAGAATAGTACAAAAACTATATTGCAAAATAAATTACATTTTTCTACTTAAACTTATTCATAGATTACGTACCAATGTTTTTTTTTTTACTTTCGCGATGTATCCCCCATTTAGTAGGTTAGGCTGAGGGAACCTAGTATTAAGATACACCGTTCCCCTTTTTCCCCCTCACAATTTTCGAGATATTGTATATTGAAAGACGGAACACAATGCTGCTCACTGTCTCGTTACCAGAACGAGGAAATGAAAATAATGCACTCCTCCTGAATGCGAATTGAACCCACAATCAAATTAAATAAAAAAAATTAGATTATTCTTAAGTATATATATTTAACAAATATTTTTTTTACGTAATTTTAAATAATATTTATATATGTAACTGTGTATATATATGTGTTTATACATATATTAAGAATAGACCTTCCAAAGTGATTAGCATTAGTTTGCAAATGACACGAGCACGACGTAAATTTGTTAGGTCGTTTATTATTCCCATGTGACTTTTTTGCTGTTTGATTATAACATTTAGACAGTCATGTAGGTGCAGTGGTGCTGAAGCTATCTTTTACATTGACGATTGTGGGTTCGATCTCCGTTTATGACATATTTTGATTATTTGACTGAACTATGACAATTGCTGCCACTCCTGGATACTGGTCTCCTCATTGAATTCCCATGTTTGATGTTGAAACATCCTGTTTTATTTTCGTCTTACGTTTCGTCCTAACGTACAATACGGTAGTTTTTAATATTTCCCCAAATAGGATTCGTACTCACTACTGCCATCTCATATACTTATATATGTATTCGGTTTACCGTTTAGACAGGCATATTAACGCTTGTCCACGTTCTGGCCGGTACAAAGCTTGTAAGTTATGTCGTCGTTAAGGTATAATAGATTGCAATAACAAGATACTTAACCCAGAGCTCTCTAAATAATAGGAAGGTCATGGCGGTGGAATTTACGCCAAATATCTCTATTTTTATAAGATTTTTTGTACAGAGACCTTTGTGACGCTGGGGCACAAGAGTGTGACTGTAATGCGACGAATGTGAGTTCGATCCTCACTTGAGGGATTGAATTGTTATTTATTAATATTTTGATTTGTTCGCTCTGGCACTCAACATGCAATGCCTCGAAATATTCAGCGGGAAGTGAGGACCGGAGTGTCTTAACACTAGGCTCCCTCTGCCTATCCTGCTGTGTACGGGATACAGCGTGAAGCTGATTTAATTTTATTTTATTACTTACATTAGGTAAATAATGTAGCGATCGTGGCGCAATAGGACAACGTCTAACTCCATGCGTTATAGTTGTGGGTTTGATTCTAACTCAAGTCAATTAATTGTTTTCATTTCCCCGCTCTGGGAGACAAAGCGCGGCGTTAAGTTCCGCTAGCCAACACGCAATATCACGGAAATTGAGTGGTGAGTGGGGAACAGAGTGTATATCTGTGCCTATATATATATGTACAAATATCTTATTGACTAAATTCACTGTGCCTATAATCTTAAACGACGACCTTGTGAACGATTTTCACAAACAGCCTCCTAATAAGGTGAAGGACACAATAAATATTTGTATATTATATATTTTTTTACTTTTGTATTCAAATCATGTTGGTTTTATTTATTCTTTAATACTAAACGCATCTTGTGTTTTCGTTTTGCGGATATATATATTTATTTGCGTTTCTTTCTTCTTATTTTTGTTTTGAAAATTTTTAATTTAAATAACACTTATTTTTGGTTAAAGATTAGATATTCGGATTATAAAATTACGAAAAAAAATCCTTTTTTTATCCATTTTTAAAGCATCCATTTTCAAACAAATCTAAAATATATAAAACATTGGATTGAATCGAATCTACACCTGTGACAAAAATGAAGGTAGTACTAAACCCAGCGTTAATATCTGCAACAATGTCTTGATAGGGTATCTCCTTCTATCTTGCTATACGGAAGAAAGCTGAAAAAGAAAATATTTATAATATCTTTTATTTTTTGTTTAGCTTTACGCTGAATATTGCAAATGGGGAACCTGGGAAACTCGTATTAAATACTTCGTTCCTATTAAGACACTTCCGTTCCCCGCTTTCCGTCACTTCCGCCGCTGTGCCCTCATAAAGGCAATACCTATAGATGAATTCTATTACAATTCGCATTTTTTACGATTACATTTTGCCCTTCACCAGTAGTAATATACGGTGAACGCGAGGGGAGTGATAATTTACCGTATCCTAAACGCTGACCTCTTAACCCTTCCCCCCCTTTTGATCTCAATTGTTTTATCTTCACGCTTTATCCCGCTGCACATAGCAAGAGGCAGGGAGAGCCTACTATTGAAACACTCCGCTCTCAGCTTTTCGCCCATATCATACAGTGAAACACAACCCCATGTTTAGTCTAACCAGATCGAAAACAATAAGAATATTAATAAAGATGAACATTTTTACCGAGTCAGGTTCGAACCCACAACTATCAGTCAAGCGTTTTCTAACCGCGCTTCCCAAACATTTTGGTATTGACGAAAATATATATATTGTTTTCTACCGTTACGCAATTTCCACAGTGTGAATTATATTATAGCTTTATGAATTATGGTCGCAGCGTATCGTTTTCGGCGCGAATATGCGAACACTTTATTTATGGGTTGCGAATCGCGTGAAATGTCCGATAGCCCCCCGGTTATGGGGCTCCGTTATTACCTTTGGTGATTTCTGTTTTTTTTTTTCCCGTTTATAAAGTTTATTTATTTTGCTGTGGAAATCTGTAGGTACGTTTAAATTGTTTTTTTTTTTCCTATCTAAATGTAGGTCTGTATGTATATGTAATTGTGTGAATTATTGTTTTTTTAGCCTTTAGTATTATAGGTACATGTCTTTCGCATACAAAATGTTGCCTAGTGTTAAAACGTTTCGTTACATATACTAGCATGTTGCATGTTTTCCTCTTATTTCATTGTTTTCATACAGAATGTAGTGATTCGTGATTCTTAACTATTCTCCATTTTTACGCTTTGTTTTAGATATTCAGGCTCCAAGAACATACATTATACATATATGTTTTTCAAAAAAGCATCTTCGTTGAGACCGACGTAGCGCATCGACATAGTGGTATTTTCAGTTCCCCGCTCTGGTAATAAGACGAAGCGCGACGTTCAATTCCGCCATTCAAAAGGCAATGTCTCAAAAATTATTCGGTTCTTGCAGTGTCTTTATAGTTTCCTTTGCCATCCTACCATATGCGGGATACAGCGTGAAACTATTAAAAAAATCTTTAATGGCACTCGAAGCCACAATCGCGTTAAGCCACAATAGAGTCTAATCATTGTTTAAATTAATCAATTTTGTCTCTACAGATTAATATAGCATACAGCTAAAGTGCCAACTATAATCCACGCCTAGTTCATTATAATAATTCCCGTTTCAATACGCGTATACGCGACATTGACAAACAATGGCGAAACCGACAGACAGTCTTAATTCTTTATTATAAATGTTCGTTTTAGTTGTAGTTTTAACAGATAAGGCCATTCAGTGGGGTTGGGATGTGTGTAATTTAATCTATTTAGTTAATTGTTTTTTTTTTTTGCTTTGAAAGTCTTTCGAAAATCTAATTTATTCCGCATACAGCAAAACAATAGAGTGGCAAAGGTAAACTGAGGAACTTAACGCCGAACTTTATCTGACATAGCGAAATTTTGTCTAAGTAGAGCCCGAATAAGACCGTACCCGTACCAGCGAAGACAAAGCGAGAAAATGAAAATATTTCATTTCTCCAAATAGGAATCGCACCCACTATCACATTGACAATAGTATGGCAATACTGTATCCCGCATATAGCAGAGTAGGCAGAGGAAACTTATTGTTAAAGCAGATTTTCAGAGATTGCGTGTTGAGTAATAGAACTCAAAGCCGCGATTTGTATTGTTACTAGAGCGAGAAAATGAAAATAAATAATTAATTTGAAATCCTCGATCACCCGAAAGGAAATCGAACCTATGACCTTCGCGCTTACAAGGTTGTGCAGCTGCATCACTACGACTTTGAATATCGTAAATAATTGACCTAGGCAGTAATGTGTTGACAACATTTTTTGAAAAAATATTTTTTTTACACTTCTACATTTGAGATCTCCTTTTTCTACGTACATCATCAAAGAAGCCATTAAATTATCGTTAGGTTCTTCTGAAACTTCTGCTCATGTGAGTAGGTACTCTCAATCTTAAGTTTTTAAACGTTTCTTCAGAAAAATGGTGAAAACTTTTTAGCATTTTAAAAGAATTTGAAACATGGATTTCATAATGATACAAATTGCGTATACCTAATATTAAAATCAAAACATTTCTTTAAAAGGAATGTGATAAATTGTTCCTGGAAGATTTCATTATAATATCTCTATTGATAGCTGCCAAACTAATTATATTTAGACTTCGTAGAATCGTAGGTCGGCTTATATCAAAACATAATTAAAAAACACGCTGTTAAAGAAAAAAATAACTAAAAAGTGAAAAATAATTATAATAGTAATTGTAGTTTTTTTTATAGCTTTTTTAACATTGCAATACATTGATTAAATTATTATATAATAAAAAAATAATGTATGGACGCCATGAACTCCATGCCTTTTTCACGATTTTCACGTTTAAAGTTTCCCTTACAAACACACATACATCGAAGCTAATAAAAACGTGTTAATAATGAAATAATAATGTAATAAAATAACAAATCCTTTTGAACTAATAATTTTATATCTTAAATACTTCTCAGCACTGGACGGTCGGGCTTACGTCCCAATATTAAGATCGCATTTTTGGCTTAGCTATGCGAGTGACTCGCATGAAAAATCGCTTTGTGAATTGTTTTATCGATTTCTGGCAAAAGGTAGGGTTGGGAGATGGATTCCTGAGAAACGAGCATTCCATCGGTCACGCTTTATTCTATAGGTTCGATGGTGAATTGGATAGCTGGGGCGGAATTTCGGGGAATAGTGCGATAGCCTAGTATGAATATACATATATATATACAATTATAAATATAGACCACTCAACCTACCTGTTTATTATTATTTCATTTTGCATATATGTATGTTCTGTGTTAGCTCATTTCTATAACATACTTTAATTTATTTCAAATTTGGTTATTTAGAGAGAGGACTTTAAATAGAATCTATGCTATGCTAAGTAGTTTATTCTTTTATGCATTCTCATAGTTGAGCAGTCTAAGACAGTCTTCTTCTTCTTCGTGTCAATGATTGGAGAATTCATATCATATTTTGCCAGTATTTAGTCTAAGACAGTAAATCCTTTCATATATCCCATGTTGAAAATAAAAGGAACAAAGTACCAAATCCAAATTTCCAGTTTCCGTTCATAATAGCACTTCACGCGTTGGGTGGCGTAACCCAACACTGTATTTATTTTACCGGATCAGAGAAATGTTAAGTGAAAATTCTTCCCTTTTAACTGGTAACGTTCTAAGAATCATGGTGTATAGTATTATTAGAAACGATTTTGTTGAAAAAAATTACTTAATATTTAAATTTCTTCGCTATCGTTAGGAGGCAAACCGCGGTGTTGAGTTCCGCCACTCAATACACAATGCCTCCAGAGTTAGGAAGAAAGCTATGAATAAATATTATGAAAATTTTAATTGAAAATTCCTCTAAAACAATATTACTATTTACGAGTATATTAAATAGAGCTCTTTAATTCATCATTATAATAACATAACCGTGTTACTTCATCCATTAGTTAAACAAATGTTTGTTATATCCACCTATTGTCTAAAAAAGTTGACTGACGCATCGGTCATTAGCGTACTAGAAATAAAATGCGACCAATTTAGAAAGGTCTCTCGGTTACCATGTAAATATAATATGTATCAGGGTCTTCGTCAATCGGTTGGTTGTATAAATAGTGTTGTCACTTAACAGTCGGGCATTCGGTTCCCGAATACCGATGCAAAACCGATTTGGAACGGTGGCGCGTCAATCGTCGCCTCCTACTGGCACAGCACTATGCGTTATAATTGGTGGTATCAATATGAAAATATCACATTACTCGCGTCTAGCATGGATTGACACGAATAATATTTAAAAATAAAACGACAGGTAAAAATAACCCAGTGTTACAAAACTCTATTTTTTCTCTTATTTGTCTTCCTCTGCTACTACGACCTTGAGGTAAAGTTGAGGTTAACATAACGAAGTCTTGACACAACAACAACAAAACTAAAAAAAAACAATCTGCATTGAATACACTACTCTAATAAAATTGAAAGATTTAAACCTTTTAAAATATTTAAAATACCTTCTAAAAATATTTACTTCGATTATATAAATTAGTTGCAACAGAAGGTCGCTACAGTAGAAAACATTGTGCACAATCAATTAATTAGGTGGAATTAGCGACGCATCGCAATAAATGAAAGTTACAATTAGTGTACTTGAAACGTGAATTAAATGATGCAACAATTGAATTGAATTAAAAGTTTTATAATAAATTTTAGTTTTTATCAACCGAAAATGTGGATGGATGAGGTTTTTTTTCTTGGTTGCCCATAATACTTCTGATAATATTTAATATTGACTTTACAAATATAATTTTTAATTATATAGTGCCATAATATATATATGCTTACGCTTCAGGTATGGGTTTTAAATATTTTACCCTATATGCTGCTCCCGTAAAAGGAGCTCCCATACTATATGGATAAACATACAATTGAATTATATGAAAATTGGCATTATTAATTTATATATATTTTTTTTGTTTAATTTATTTAGATAAAACATTACATATTATAGTATAATTAAGATATTTTTTCTGTACTATCCTAGGGACCGTAGACGTCTGGATATTTGATATCAATTTCAGCGTGATACCTTCACGTGAACTTAAGATCTGGAGAGATAGTGATAAAGTGATTCTATAAGGGTTTAGTTTTTTTTTCTTTTGAGGCACTGAACCCTAAAAAAAAGAATTATCATGCCATTATCGTCCAATTTACTGGTTAGATTTTCACGAGTTAATGTTCTAAAGAAATAACCTTTGGTAAAATTTTTCAAGAGCTTTTTTACTTGCTGTAGTAAAGTCAAAAGTTTGGAAACTTTTTTACAACTTTATAACAAAACAGTGTTGTATGTTTTAAAGCTTCTTTTATAACATCATAAAAATAAAATTTAGAATATTCTTTAGATTAATAGATCCACTATGGACGAAAAATAAAATAATATGAATAAATTGGTTAATTATTTTTTTAGCTTCACGCTGTATCCCGCAATAAACGGGATATGGAGAGGAAAACTAGTGTCGATACCGTAATTCTCATATACTCGTACCACTCACTTTGAGAAATATTGCATATTACAAATTATAATATTCATTACAAGTTAAAAATTATTACCAATTTTACATTTAATTTTCATAAAAATAAACACGAAAACTAAAATAATTTTGGTTTATATTATAATTTATGATATTAGTTCGTTCGTATTACGGTCACAGCCCATAGGAAGGCATGGAAGTAATCCATTACGGCCGCCCCGCGCACTAATAGAGACATCCCGAGCTCCCAGTTCACGCGATAAATAAACTTACTAATATTTACATATGTACATCATTTATATTTGTCGTTTAGTGTTAAAAATAGTTGTTTTATTATTATTATTAATTAGTATGATTATTTAATTATATAGTAAGCGGGAACCCGCTGGATTCAAAGGACGCAGGACCGGAAGGAGTGGCGAGCATTAGGGGAGGCCTATGTCCAGCAGTGGACTTTAAGAGGCTGATGGATGGATGCATGGATGAATAGTAAGCCCAATGAGAAATGTCGAGGAAATGTTGTAGTACAGTTAATTTGTTTTAAACGTCACTTGTTGATATTGAGTACTTCTCTATTTTAAATGTAGTAGGTACTTTACCTTTTCCCGCATAACAGCGTAGGTAGAGTCTCTTTTCCCCCTTTTTCATGAAACTTTCGAGACTTTACGTGTTGAGTGGCGGAGTTCAACACCGTGCTTTACCTCCCACAGCGGGAAAATAAAATAAATTTTAATACAAATATTGCCCCGAGTGGCGATCAAAATGCCAAATGCTAGTCAATGTAGCTAAATGCTGGCAAAATACAATCTGAATTTTCTAAGCGTTTACAAGAAAAAGAAGAAGAATATGCCACGACGGCATTGGCAGTGAAAATAAATAAACCTCCTTAAACATTTGTCGCTAATCAAATATTATATAAAATATACATTAAAAATATTCTTTTGATGTCTCCATAATCAACATATAGGATACCTATAATATATTTATTTATGTGTGAACGTATCTAAGAAAATCAACATAAAGTAAACAGTACAAAATAAATAAAGAATGTCTTTAGCTTTTTGATTTGAGGCCAGGATTCAAACGTCGTCTGCATATTAAATTTGCGTACAAATTGGTTCAATGGGTCCGTGTATATTATGTATTCATATGTAAATAAAGACTGTACCTATACAATTAATTAATTAAATATTCAGCTGTACTCAGAAATATCTATTAACTTTTAAATAATATTAAATATGTTTAAAAGTGTCTAAAAATGCATGAGATTTAACCCAGTACTATATCTTTATCTACTAACGTTCCGTTAGTGAGTGCTAAATAAAGATTTCCCAAATCGCTTTCTTTTATTTAGCTTCACGCATTATCCCGTACAAAGCGGAATCGGCAGAGTGAACCTGAGAATCTAGTGTCGAGTGTAGACACTTACGGTCCCCATTACCGCCGAACTCTCGATACTTTCCGTGATGAGTGGCGAAACTCAACGATATGTAATCTGCGTAAATTCGCAAACAAAGCTGCGAGTGAACGAAGTTGGGGACTAGAACTTGTATCTCTAAAAATATGGCAATAAAGAAGAAGAAAACGGAGTAATTTGGCATAAACTCTCTATGTCAACGTAACACAATGCGTGAAGATATTAAGTTTTTTTTTGCAATTATACAGTACATAGAGCCTAAAGATAAAATATCATGATGTATTTATTTCACGGCCGTAGTATCCACTATACGGTAGGATACAGTATACTAATAAATTATACAATCGACGGCATTAAATTTAAATCGTAAAACAGTTAGTTGCCTAGACAATGTGTTCAAACATTTTGTATCGCCATGATTTATTAATAGACGACTATTTTCGTAAAACTCATTTCGTGAAACGCAAAAATAACTGTGGTTCATTTCATTTTGGTTTTTTTTTGTTTGATTGTTTGTTGGCATATTAATTCTTATTTTATGCTTCACGCTGTTTCCTGCATGCAGGATAGGGAGGAGGAACCTAGTGTTAAGACGCTCCGTCAGCCACTTTATGCCGAATTTTTGAGGCATTGCGTGTTGTGTAGCGGAACTCAAATCCTCGCTTCGTCTTTGTTATCAGAACGAGAAAAAAGTGTATAAATTAATTCCTCGAGTGGGAATCGAACCTACCTAATACCCGTTCCCCTGTATAAGTCACACGCTTATATCACTGCGCCCAATTTTTCCTATATTGTTAGAAAATCATTTACTTTAATGACTTTAATATTTATTCTTCTGAATATGCAGTAATAAGCGCCCATTGTTTATAATAATCTTTTATTTATATCATAAACTATTACAGAATAAAATCACTAGTACACACTCTACATTTTTCCTTCACTTATATCTAGAAAATGAATAAAATTCCTTCGGATTAGTGGACAATGACTGACATAACATTGAAATGGGTACAACACTATAGCGAGGTAGTTCTCGGTCAAACACTCAGCTGCCTTAGCTTTTACTACCCCGAGCCCGTGTTAAGTCTCTGTCGGCATCACAGAAACGTTGTAGTGGAAATAAAAATGATTAAACCACTTCTACGGTACCTACCTACCTACCTACAAGAGCAGTCAAAGTAGACGTTGTCAAACAAAAGGAATGAGATTTTATCGGCCACTTTAAAAGTGTTTACTTTGTAACTACCTTATTTTGTTGTGTTGAAAAATTTTAAATTTAATTGTTAGATTTTTTTGTTAGTGTTAATCAAGATTTTTTGTTGTGTTTTTTTTTTATATTTAATTGGACAGGCTATAGTTATTTTGTAATTATTTATTTGTAAAATTATGAAAATATACGTATGATTAATTAGTGTAGGTTTAAGTCTAAGTTTGAGATTATTTTTGTATTTTAATGCATTGCGGGTTGAGTAGTTAGCTCAACGCTCGCCTCAACACCAGAGCGACGAAATGAATATATTAAATATTTCTTTTTCCCGAATGGAAATCGAACTGACAACTTTCGCGTTTATACTCACACCTTTGTGTCACCGGATCACGACGCCCATAATTAACATATGTACCTACCTAACAAATTTTCACCTACAATTTAGTCCAACGAGCGCACTCTAGTCTAGTTTAGCATAGAAAATTTTGCCACAAATGCTAATATATGCGTGTCCTGGACGTGTCGTGTGCACGCCGCCGCTCCACCAATGGCGGCGGGCGGGCTGTGTGCAGCCAGTGCACTGGGCTAGTATGGGGTGACTGACGTTAAACCGCCCGTCGCGTCGTACTGGCGTTAAGTTGGCGTCAATTATTCTCAACTTGTTAGCGATTAACGATGATAATATTGTGCGAAATGTTGATTTTTGAAGGAGAGAAAACTCTCTGTTCACCACCTTCCTTTCATTTTACGAGGCTATGGGTGTTGATTGGCGCTACTCAAGGCCTAGGTTTTCTTGTTATCAGAGCAAATATTTTTTTTAAAAAATCAATCGAGTGGGAATCGAACCCATAAAGACACTGCTGCGCCACAGTGGCCTCAAAAAAATTCAACATTAAATTCTCAATGTATAATATCTTTAACAAGTGGCTTATTGTTATTTTTTCCTTGCGTTGGTTAAGGCTTACCGTAATAAAACAAATATAATTAAAAATGTAATAATATGATTTGATAAAAAGTGATAGAGTTACCGTTTAGTTTTGTGAATACCATATAACAAAAAACATCAACGTAAATTATTATACACAATGAATGACAAAAATTTACTTGATAAGATCATCACGCAATGCCTCCGAAATTCGGCAAAAACTGAGGATCGCAAGAGTCTTAATGGGAATAGAGTGTCTTAGCACTAGGTTTCCTGGTTTCCGGGTTTCTAGGTACCCTGCTATCAGCAGGATAAAGCGTAAAGCTCCAAAAATAAGCTTGCAATTGTAAATAATTCTTTTATTTTACGTAAGTTCTTTTTGTAAATATTTTTACTTATTTCTCCTTAATTTCTATTAGACTATTCTTATTTTCTTTTTCTTACTATTAATAATATATTTCAACATAATATAATTATTAAGGTAATTACCTTGGGATTCTCCACTACGGTGCCACATTCCAACGCGCGCTTGCCGATATGCATGGCGCGTAGTATATGCATGCACAATTTCACACCCACATTAATGTGTGTATGGGACATTCACTTGGTTCATTGTTGAGATTATTAATAAACATTATTATTAATACTTAGCAAATATGGAAAAAATATTAATGAAACAATTATTAATGATAATAATTTTTAATTAGGTATATTAAATTTTACTGTTACTACGTAAGAAATTTTTTTTAAAAATTTAATCCTCAGCTTCACAGTGTATTCCTCATATAGCAGAATAGGCAGAGAGAACGTAGTGTTAAGATACTCTATTCATCAGAATCATCGCGATTACAGCTAGACACTGTGCTGCTACGCCACGAAGGCCTGTCTGTATAGTTTCACATATGGACTGTACACTGATTTACATGTATGTTTGTCAACATTTGGATAAACAGATTCATTTTAATTTGTTCTACGTTTTCTAAATCTACTTTTTTAAAATCCTCTCGTACAAGAGCAAATAAAGGGAGTATAGTGTCAAGACACCCGATTTTCAAATCGAGAAAATAAGATATCAAAAGACTTCAAGATATCAAGATAAATCTGCACTCACATCGCACTCATTTCAAGAATGTCAGTTGACTCGTATACTCAGTACTGTCAGTCGTCGTACACTCGTTGTTCGTTCAGACCGTGTGACGAACAACGAGTGTACGACTAAAGAAAAACCATAATATGAAAATAAATAAGAGATTAAATTTCCATACATTGAATTATATATTGTCAAATTGAAAATAACACCTAAAACTCAAGCAAATTAAATGAAACATAAAATATTTGATTAAAGTAAATAATACACAGCTTTGAAATGTAGATCTGTCGTTTGGACTGACGACGACGATAAAGTAGAGCTAGCTATAGATAGATCTGTTAATTCTATTATATCGATAAGTCCTGTCAATAAGTCCCCGCGAACCATTCGATCCGCAAATTTAATACACGAACTCGAAACGTATTTGCGTCTAAAATATCAATCACAGATAATATTATTCAAGTTTAATGTGAAAACAACCGAGAATTACGGCAATAGAGACGAAATTACTGTAGCGATCGTTGTCTCGTCTTGTGTAAATTGTCTCTGTGGATTTAAGACGGATAAGTTTTCCGATTTAAGTTTTGGTAGGATTCGAATGGGACCCGGAGTATTTATTTACGTAACGCAAAATCCTCCCCCCGAAAAATGAAAGCTCTTATTATATTGTATGTATACTGTCTCGTTTTATATTTGTCAAAGAATTTGTTGTAATAAAATGTGTTTGGATAAATAGAATTTAGAATTAATTTAATTTTTGTCTCTGTGGGTAAGAAGAAACTGTGTGAATCATATTTAGAAGTGTCTTATAGAAGAGTGTGCCTTTAGATATTACGTCTATTCTCGTATGTATTATTGGCATTGTTATGTCTAAGTTAGTAAACTTTTATCTTACTTTTATAAAGATATTGTGTAGGATTTTATTATAGACTAGCGGATGCGCGCAGCTTCGCTTACGTATTTAGGGGTGAATTCTAATAAACCATGAAACATGTGTTCAATGAAATATTTTTAAGAGTCCAAATTTCAAATTTTATAAAAATCGGTGGCGATTTAAGAATT
This sequence comes from Heliconius numata, assembly GCA_016802625.1. Lineage (NCBI taxonomy): Eukaryota > Metazoa > Arthropoda > Insecta > Lepidoptera > Nymphalidae > Heliconius > Heliconius numata. The sequence continues at coordinate 329,820 of JAEBDU010000081.1, forward strand.
TTTCCATACAAACTTTCAACCCCTTATTTGCACCCTTATGGAAAGAATTCTAGAAAACCATGAAATACGTGTTCAATTAAATACTTTTAAGAGTCTGAATTTAGAATTTTATAAGAATCGGTGCCGATTTAAAATTTTTTCCATACTAACTTTCAACCCCTATTTCGCCCCTTTAGGATTAAAGTTTTTCAAAATCCCTTCTTAGTGGATGTCCAGATTACGAAAGTAAACATCTGTCCAAATTTCACGTTTCTACCGTGAGCGGTTACGGCTGTGCGTGCGTCTTACCTCATTCAGTGAGGACAAGTCCTTTTATATATATAGATTTTATATAATAAAAATCCTTATATTTTCTATTATTGCTGAATTCTTGTACAAGTAGACTATAGAAACCTTGATAACTTTATTATTTACTTCTGTTAAGTCATTAAGTCCAAGGTTCCTAAAATATAAAAAGTCGCTGTAGTTCCGAGTTTATTCATAGGGTTTTCCTCGATCTAGATAACTATCGTAGTACACTTATCTAATTTAATACACTATACACAACAAGAAACGCAGTGATCCCTTTCTAAATTACTTCATCCTTTATCTTTTCCGCACATAACAGGCATAGAGAACATAGTGTTAAGACACTCCGTTCCCCGAATTTCTGCGGAATATCCGGAACAACTCCCGTGTCGAATGGCCGAACTCAACGCCGCACCTTATCCTACGACCAGAGCGAGGAAACTAATTAAAATATTATAAGGGAGAAGTGGCATGAAGGAGCCAGGTTTTGAAAGAGCCACTTGCAATATTATAGTAGTTTAGGAACGGATTCGTTAGAATATTTTATTTTTAAATGGCAATATTGATTTCCCGCCACCCACAAAAATTTTACAGTTCATCGGAACCAACGGACGCCGATACGTCGAGTTGAAGTTTTTGGAATTCCAAAGTAAGTATTTTAACTCCTTTGAGTTGTTTTCTAGTATTTCATTGTAAACAAATACGGGTAATTGGAATATAGATTGAGTTTATGTATATATTTGGCCTTATAACTGCACTAAAATTCAGTTTGAAAAGTTTTGATATTGTTGTCATTTTGGAGGTTACATTTTTTTATAGAATAAGTTATGAAAGAGCCGGGTGAACGGGCCTTGAAAGAGCCGAAAGAAAAAGTGAAAAAGGCCCGAGAGATCAATAATTGAGGAATTAAATCGGCCATGGCCAATGGTTTCTGCCTAGATAAGTGGAAAGAAATTGAAAATGCGAGTGATGATTGGCTCAAAGGATTCATATAATGTGATTGGTCTGAATAATGTAAGATTAAAAAGTTTGTTAGAATTATCTACTTAAAATGACTGATATAATTAAAAAAAAACATTACTTTTTAATAAGAATTATTAAATCGTTTTTATTTAATATTGTTTACCATAATTTTCACTGTTATACCTCATAATATAAGACTGGCTCTTTCATAACTTTTAATGGCTCTTTCAATACCGAAATGTTATGAAAGAGCCAAATGACACATTTTTTTAAAATGAATATTTTATTGATTAATTATTGTATTTAAGGGTTATTTCGTACGAAATTACCTAGTTTAATAAATAAATAATTATTTGAGGAAAAAAATCTTAATTTCTTTAATTAAAAGTATATTTTTTTGCTTCATTTAGTAAACTGGCTCTTTCATGCCACTTCTCCCTTACATATTTCTTTTCTTTTACTAACAACAAAATAATAATTTCTTTTAAATTTCCAACACATCGGAAGAGCCGACACAAAGTCCCCGTATATATATACTCTGTACCTACAAGTTTTATATTCATACGTCCATAGCGCGTCGGGCGGACGTACGGTACCTACGCCTCGTGCATAATAAGTAACGTACGTAACTTACAATGGAAACAAACCACGACGAGTGATTTATATATGTATGTGTGTTAGCATTTTAAACTTAAAATGTTTAGTGGTTACATGCACGTTCTTTCTCTTTCTATTTATGTTTATTTATGTTTTAAGCTGTCTTCGAAATTGTTACTGATTTATTTTTTTAAAAAGTATTGTTGTATTTTTTTTTATATAGAAATTCGGGAGTTTTTATAAGTTGAGGATCGTTTTGGTTATTATTGTATACGAGAGTATAATTGTATCCTAATAAGTAGAATGATGAAGAACTCATATAGAGATTGGTTTTATATTTCATGAGCAACATGATCAATAAATATCTTTATTGTACCTACTTTAATTTGAGTGTTATACCACTCCTACAAAAGATTATTTAGAAAACGTATAAAAAATTGATGTAGTGGGATTTGAACCAGCACCTAGGATATAGCCTAAGAGGCACAGGTTCAATCAATCTTTTTTGTTTTTTTTTTATATTACTAATAAACTAGATTACCATTATTATAAAAAGACAGCTAAGCTACCCGCATAGCTAGCAGGATAGGCAGAGGGAACCTGAATTTAAGACACTCCGTTCTCCACTTTCCGCCTAATTTTCGAGACATCAGCAACATAATAAATGTAATATAATTTTGACACTTCCAAGTGCGTCCCCACATTAAGGATCAATAACCTACGCAGGACGGCACGAATCCGTGTCACGCGCCGTAGACGGGGACAGACCTTATTGTTTTATCCCGATATGGAGTAGGTGTGAGGGGGCGAAGTATGATTAATAAATTGTTATTACTTTTTTTAGTTCATATTTTTAATAGTTTATAAGTTTAGTGTAATATTTAATGTATAGCAAAGCTCGAGTTGAAATTTAAAGTTTAATATAAGTAAATACTAATTTAGTTATTTTTGGTTCTAAAGTTAATTTAACTTTTTTTGTTGTTGAGAATAAAACAGAATATATTTTTTTTTATTTAGACTAGAGTGACTTGCTATTTATCAAAGAATGTTATAGGTTATAATACCGGCAACTTATAGTTTGTCATGTGTCATACAAGACTCTCAGTTACTTCGATTCGAACAAGACAGCAAAGTCATATAAGCAAAATAAGTATTCCACTTGTTGTGAATTGAACCCACTACCACCCAATAACAACAATCTTAGATTTTTTTACCATATTGGTGTAATCTTACACGTGTAATAGAAAACCTTTTCGATACAGCTTTATTATAACGCAATAAGCTCTGTTTTCAAATCAAAAGATCACAATATCAAAATCTACTTACCGTCGAATGTCGTCGGGACCTGAATAAGCAATAGAGATTTACATAGAAAAAAATATTTTGGAAATGATATCAATAAAACATTTTATATTGATATTAGAGGAAGTTAAGATTAGTTAAGCTTTTCAGGAATTTGTTAATGGTTTCTTTAAAAATTAATTAGACAGTTTAGTAAAAAATTATATATTATATACATTCTTATCAATGGCCGTCTTCCATCACATCAATGATGATCTTATTGTGGTACATAAGCCAAAGTAGTTTTTTTTATATTAACTTTAACTATTTCCTACGAAATATCTAATTTTATTTTTGGAAAAAAATGTACGTTAAACAAACGCATAGTCATTATGTGTACTGATAATAACTCTTGTTTTACATATATGAATAATCAAATGTGTGTTTTTAAAATACAAACATATATATTCCTTAATACCTATATAGAAATATATATTGTAAGTAGATGACTAGACCTTACTTCTAAACAACCATTCCTACGACTGATATCAATTCTAATGTCAATAGTAATGTAATAAATATTAATGACAAGAAACTAAATAATAAAAAGGTAAAAAGACCAAGTGTCTGTAACTTTGTTATTTAAATAAAAGAAAATAAAAATGGAAATAGTTTTGACTATCACCATAAATTAAATAATAATAATTTAATTATCATTAAATTTCACTTTAATTAAATTAAAATTCACTGGTATCATAAGATAATATACATCGCTTACACATTATAAATACCAAATAAAAACAAAGTAATTTAAAAAAAAGAAAAGAAAATCGCGTAGACTCTAAATATTTGGATTTCTTTAATTGCGCGTATCTTTTAACTACCCCTAAGTGGTTACGTGAAACTGCTAAGCCATTTTACATTACACAACAAGATTGGAGCATACACCCCCTTTATTATTCCCAGGGGGCTCGACTCACTGCAATGCTGGAACACAGCTAGCCGATGCGGTTGTATTTGCAATATACAAACATACCTATATAATGTATTTATCGTATATTTATAAATAATATTATTAGTATGGCATTTGCAAGTCATGGGTACGTAGATTATATAAAAAATAATGACATTTTTAGTGACGCAATAAACTACTATTTGTATATTATTAGGTTTTCTTTTGGACTCTTTTATAAAAAACATCCATTCATTCCATCAAAGTAATTAGTGTTTTTTGGATTATACAAATTGCCCCTTTTGTATATTGAACCTACATCTTTTATACAGTATGCCCATTAGATACTAAATAATAACATCCTAAATTCTATAATATACAAACAAAAATATTCATAAGAATATTGTTATTGAGGCCAGTCATGGCACAGGGGCATAATGCGAATTTAAACGCAATAGGTTGTGGGTTCGATTCCCACTTAAAGAAAATGAAATATTTTGTATGTTTTTATTTTATTTTTTATTTTCACGATTCTTTCGATTTCTTCAAAGAGCAGCATTGAGTTCCACCACTGAACACGCAATGCCTCCAGAATTCTGGCGGAAAATGGTAAACAGAGTAGTAGTTTCTTAACACAAGGTTCCCGGGTTCACTCTGCCTCCCCCGTTATGTACAAAATACAACGTGAAGCTAAAACAAAGAATATCGTAAACACCAGTTTGATGTTCACTTTCGTTATTCCCTCGATGCCATTTCCACGGCACTCTGTGTTCAGAAGTTCTTCAATTCTGTTACTAAGGCGATATATAGAATTGGCTCGAAGTGGGTAAACCCGTAAACCTATTTTGCATTTCACTCCAAGATTGGGGCAAATTGCCTTTTATTATTCCCAAAAGAGACGCATGACCGAATCGAATATAAAACGTAACTGCTCGATTTTTACACTTACGTAGAAACAGTAGTGTGATCTTGTTACAATATGTATTTCTTAAAGTGAAAAGAACTAGATATGTATATAAAAATAGTAATAACTTATATATATTAATAACATTATTAAGAAAAGTAGGATTTGTACCCGTACTATCTTTGCTAATATATATAACTGTCCTAAGGTAGGTTAGGTATATTCCGTATACTAAATATCTTAAATTATCTTACCATAATTTAAGTAATTATCTGTATAGCGTCGTGGCATACACGGTGGTAAACACGATGAGTGTGAATTCTGTTCCCGTTTAGGAAAATGATTATATTCCAATTATTTTCATTAATGATCCTACAATGATGGTGAATCTCAAAAAGTCTCAAAAAATAAGCGGATAATGGCGAACGAAGTGTCCTAACTCTAGGTTCCTTGCTGCAAAATTTAATATCAAATTTAAAGTATCGATATACACCAATCTATATCTATTCTAGTATTCTAGTATATCTCATTGTATGTACGTTAATAAGACCAGCGATGTCTCATTTACACCGACGCTAAAACTAGGGGGGGAGAAGGTGCCTTAACCGTTGATTCAGCTATTTGAAACCCCCCCCGACAAGGGATGATAGACGCATTCGCGTGTACGTTTGACAGGCACTAAACACCTGTTCGGAAACAACGCGTAATTAGCGAACTCGATGTATGGATGGATGGATGGTTAAATTTTCTTTACATATATAGGCGTAGTAGGGTGAAGCCTTTATAGCATAATGGTACTAGCTGTAAACGTGATGATGTGGTAGTGTGTTCGATTCCGGTGAGGGGATTAAATCTTCATATCCTTGCTTTGCTCTGGCCATCGAATAGAACAACCTATCTATAATTCAAGCAGAAAGTCATAACGGAATTTCTCTACACTAGATTAACTTTGCGTTTCCCGCACAGTAAGAAAAGCGTGATTCATATTAACACAGTCTACACAGTCTTTTTACTTTCCTCGACCCTAGTGCTTATATAATAAAGTAATATAAATTGAAACACTCTATAATAACACGATACAGCCCCCCGTCTATAAAGTGAGATTAGTCACTCACTCACTGGGGCAGTAATATGTAAACGAACAGATAATTCGGCGACTCACGCACGCGATTGCTCACTGAACGCTACATAATGTGATGCTTTTGATGTTTTAAAAATATATATGCTATAAAAATATTACATACTAGCGGCCCGCTCGCGGTTTCACCCGCGTGAACCATGTTATTATTAATTTTTGTCTCCATGGCTACGTCCTAGTGACGTCTATGCAAAATTTGAGACTCCTAGCATTTGTAGTAACGAAGTTTCATACAAACTTTCAACCCCAAAAACGACCCTTTAATAAAGTAAGTTAAGTCAAATATTGCAAATTCCCGTCTTAGCGAGCACCTACGTCCTATAAATAACTCCTATGCAAAATGTGAGATTCCTAGCACATGTAGTTTCTGAGATTTCGTGATGAGTGAGTGACCTTTCGATTTTATATATATATATAGATATGTATATATATGTATACGGGATGGTTGTCAGTTCGAATCCAAATCTAGTAAATATTAATTTATAAGTATTTAGAATCATTTGCTCCTTCGTGTGCTCTACGTTCAATTTTAACGTGACATTGGCGAAGTGATTTGTGTATAAATGACACGCTCGGAATGCCATAACTGAAGAACTAGACTAAAGTGAATTGAAAACATTTTTCGTTTCTTTGATATATAATTGGATAAAGTGTAGCGTTAGATTCCGCCTAACTCTCCCATGTCCTAAAACTATAGCAAACCTCAAAAAGGAATAGTCTTAATAGATTACTACATTATATTATCTATGTTATATTTTCTTTTTTATACGACCTATATGCAATAATATATGAGATTAATGCGTTGAAAGCTAATTTCCATAATGGCAATAAGAAATATTTAGAAATAACAGTATCCTATATCACGATTCTTGGCAAAACTTTCTAACCAGAAGAGTTCATGGAGATCCTTCTTTTAATGTGTGTTAGTTATTATTACAAAAACTTTGCTAAAGTATTTTATTATAACATGTATAATATCATTTAAAGATAGTGTTTATGACTTGACAGAATATAATGTGGTTTTTTTTTTAGAACTGAATTTTGTAGTTTTAGGACCAGCACAGCAAAAATCACACCTTCCATTCATTCATTTTCTAAAATAAGTATAGGTATATTTTTTTCCTAAAACATCAAAGACTACTCAACAATGACATTCTTAATGGAGCTATTAACTTAATTAGTTTATTTCATTTTATTATCTTCATAATCATCTAAATGGTTGCTATTCTGATTACATTTAAACTTCCGTTCAGATCAAGTATCGCTATAAACCGACTTCCGGTAATAGAAGCGTCATATATCATAACTGAAATAACACAAGGGAGGTGCAATTCACGCCGTGAGTAGACAAATTCGTGCCATCCCATACATTCACAATGTACATTCGTGGTTTCCGATGTCGTGCTATAATATAATAATATATTGTATAATAATAATTAAATTGTTTGTGTGCATTCATATAGACGTATGTGTATCCGTATTTCATATAAATACCGTGGCGCTGCAGTGGAATGGCGTGTGAGTGTAAGCACAATGGTTGTAGGTTCGATTCCTATTCAGGGCACTGATAAATTATGAATTATTTTCATTCTTCTCAATCTAGGCATCGTCTGCTTGGCAAAGTCCGTTGAGTTCCACCACTTAACAGACAATGTCTCGAAAGTTAAGCGGATAGTTTGTATCTATATATAATAAAATTAGATATATAAGCTTTATAGGTTTAATGAAAAATACCTTGAGTTTAACTTTCTTTTTTTAATTGACAATAACTTGTGGGAACTTCTTTATAATACAATTTAAATTAAATTTACGATGTATCCCGCACATAGCTGGTTAGACAGAAGAAGGTAACCTTAGGACTAGAATAGATCTTTTTCATTTGATAACGTTTTTTAATATTATAATAATCATAAGCCATACTATACTCTTAATTAAGCCTATTTATTATACGACCCTTAAAACGTACTTCCGTGCATAAATCATCAACAACCCTGCCCTCGAACAAGGAATTCACTATTCATCATCAATGCGGCTGTCACAGGAACATTAATGCATCTAATATGCCGACTTCACACCTCGAGTTAAAGCGATACTCCCAGACGGGGTTTACCAATATCTGACGTAGTAAGGTTATTTACTAGTATACTCGTGTATAGAATAGATAAGTGTGAATAGAAATAATGTTATGTTATTATTATTATTTTTTTCATTTATTATCATTCTTTATACGGGATATGAAGAATATCTGAAATGAGTCACTCCGTTCTCCACTTTCTGAACATTTTGGAGAGAATATATATTGGAATATGTGGAAAATGGAATTAAAATGCAGTACCGTTACTATTTAATAATATTTTACAATAAAATTCCATCATAATAATAAAATTAATATGTAGAAAAACTAATAAAGACGAACAATACAACAAAGTATAAACCGCGTTCATGTAACTTTTACACCACTTGGTGAATATTTCAAGTATATAATGAAATGAAAGCAGAAAATTCTTTCATAATTATTAATACGTAGAACAACTAATAAAGACGAACCTTACCTTACATAATACGACAAAGTATAAGCCACTTTCATCCAACTCTTTCATAACTGAAAATGAATGAATATGTCACAACACTAGTGTTCATTTTGAGCCGGTGGATATTCAATTTGCAAAATGGCCGTAATATTGTAGTCGTAGTAGTAGCCGAGTTCTGAGCCAACCTTTGTATTATTGTCGTAAAGAGTTAAGTAATTGCTTGTTATATGCATGGACGCCTTTGCCCGCCGCCGGCACCTTGTTAGATGGAGGATTTTTGAGTAGTTTCTTTCTTTCTATAGCTGAGTTGATTTGATTGCTTTTTTGTTTTGTTTTGTATATGATAAATTCAATTTTTTTTTTTTTTTCGGTCTTTAATAATTCTCTTATGTATCCAATTTCTTTATAATATCATGTTTCTTACTAAGGTGTGTAAGAATTATTTTCTTAATTAAATTCTACTTTGCCATTCATCGATTCCTCACTCGTAAACATAGATAACCAAATGTGGTGGGACTTGTAATTTGTATAATAAAAAAAACACTTGTATATTCTAAATGTAAATCTATTTAAAATTTGAATCTATACTTACCAGCTTTACGTACCTACAACTGCGCCATGGTGGTAAGCTTTCATACAAATTGTACTTAAAATATAACATTATAGGATATCAAACTCTAACATCCCAATATATCTCTTGCAAAGATACATACATCTTAGTGTAATCCGTATGAACTGGCCCATACATTACACACGAAGAACAGTTATAAATCAAAACCCAATATCGAAGTCGCTGCCGTTTTATCGCCCCCGATATATTACTTATGGAAATTTTTAAGAAAATTTGCCCGCAGAGCTATCTATCTATCGGCTTGGTTCGGAATTGATGTTCGAAGTTTAGAGGTTCCTTGATAGGATTAGCTTTATTTTAATTTTTTTATTATATCAATAGATTGTTAAAGAAAAGACGTTAAATTTAGAAAAAAAAATACAAAATATTAAAATTTATTATAATGTTATAATAGTGTCATATCATTATTGTAAAATGGAAAGTGTGGATTCCAATCCCAACATATAAGTTCACCAACTCTGTCGAATAATATAGAGTTCAAGCGTGACACGCATTATTAGTAGATAAACGAAACTCAGTGATAAGACTCTCAGTTCTCGGCGTTTCACCTGAATTTAAGACACTAGTGACGGAACTCAACGCCGTACTCCATCTTAACAGAGCAGGGAAGTAAAAATAATAACCTCATCCAATTGAGGATTGAAGTCATTGAACCGACAACTATTGCACTTATAATCGCGTCGTCAAACTGCGCCACGATGTCATATGGTTATTTCAATACTCTACAAATAATTATTTGTAGACTTATAGAGTTATTTCAATATAATTATTTTTACCAGCCTGTTTAAGATTAGTAAACTGGAACATAATGTACTAATGTATTAATTATAATGTATTATTTTATTATAATTTACAACGCAATTATGATTACGACGTACATACGCATGTATTGGTACATTTTCCTGTTGCAATCGATGTAAGAAGAATATCGCAAGAGTAATAATAATAAACGTAGCACGTTAAAAGACCAAATAAAGAAAACGAAAACATTTCTAAAAATCAAAATACCTATAAAGAATCGAACCTGTAACAATCGATTGAACAATTGTACATTAACCTACTGCACGCTAGTAGTGTCGGAGTGTCTTAACTCTAGGTTCTCTGGCCTAATAGTAGTTATTGGCTAAATTTGTATTTAGGTGCATTGTACCCATATCTTAGTAACAAGACACATTTGCTTGACGTCAATTTTCCATTCCATACATTTGTATGACATTTTTATTAGCATTTAATTGCTTTGCGAAGTAATAACTTGTAATACGTATGTATATATAAGTAACGGAAAAAAATTTAAGACAATCTTTTCAATATTTACTATATAATTATTTTCATGTAAAACTAGTAGATAAAAGAATTAAGTAACGTATTAATTTATCTCTTATATTTTTTATTTTAGTTTCACTCTGTATCCCTCACTTAGCAGGGTAGAGTAACCAGGGAACCTGAGAGTGTTAAGACATTTCCGTTTCTCAGTCATTGCGTGTTAAGTAGCTGAACATAACGCCGCGCTTTGCCTCGTTCTCAGAGCGAGAAAATGATGATATCTATTAACTATTTCATATTCTCCAGTCGGAATCTAACCCACAACCTGTCGTTACAGTTAGCCTCATTTATCTCATATATTAAACTAATAGCGAAACCCAGTTCGCCTATAGTCTATACAAACATTCAATCTATATCCAGTTCCATAGCGGTATAATTACAAAAGTCTACACTTACGAATTACAGTCCAACACCTAGCCGCATACTAATAACGACTAAAGTCCGATTACGGCGTAATAAGTGTCGCTACAGATTGTTTTTTTTTTCCTTTTTTCCCTTAAAAAGTGTGATTTTAACGAAAAGATTACTTTGGACACGCAAACTTTCGTAGTTTGAGCTTGATTGGTGTGTAAGTTTCGTGTGTGCCCATTATTTTTGTGCTGTTTGTAATAATAGCCTTAATTATTATTATTTCATAATGCCTTTCTGTTATGAGTTGAGCTTTGAACTTTTTTGTTTATGCCTTTTTTTATTTATGCTTTTTAATAATTTAAGAGTTCGATTTTATTATTTGTGAGTTAGATAATAATTTCGAAGGACATACATATTATGATATTTACTTAGTTTGTATATTAAAAGTTAGTTAGCTTTGTTTTTTATAATAAACACATTGAATAAATATAGGGAAATATATAAAGCAAAAGATTTTAAAAACTTTAAAAATATAATTGTAAAAAACAGTTTAATTTAATAATTATTAAACAAATGCTAAGCAACGACACAACGTTCGACTGAAAACCTAGAATTTCTTAACAGTAGGTTTATTTTGTCTAACCTGATATAGGTAAAACAAAACAACAAAACAAAATTAAAGTGAAGCTATAATTATTTTTATCGTATAACAACCAAAACAGGGTGATTCCCCGATAACTAAAGCTATATAACAATAAAAAAAACAATTAGTGATAAATATCTATTTATTAAGAAAATAATAATGTGGTACAATAAAGGATTAACCCATCTCGCTGTTTGCTCGCTCAACACATCACACAGTACTTAAGCTGTAATACGTTTAAGAACAAATATATCGCATTAAAGACAATGTAAACATAGACTAGACGATTTTGGTACGTAACTTTTTCTTTTTCTTCATTAATACATAATCTAATATTAGAAATTATTTTCTGGCATGATAAAGAAAGTACGGCGTTGAGTTCCGCCACTGAACAATTTCTCGCCAGTCAACTTGCAATGTCTTAAATTCCGCCAGTTTCAGTTTAGCCACTGTCTTATATGCGGGATGAAGCGTGACATTAAAAAAGTAAAGAAATATAATTAAGTAAACTGAGGGAACTTCGTTTTGAGACATTCCGTTCCCCACGTGCTGTTCTCAATGATTATATTATAAAGTTTAATTGGAATATGTATGTAGTTTGTAGGTTTGTCTGCCTGTCTTATTTAGAGTACTTTAACTTAATTTTTTTTTACTATTTGTACTTTTTTACATCAAAACTTAATTTAACTACATATATATATACATATAGCGATTGTATAATCGTCTGGCTATCACAAAGCGCAATATTAACAATGCCACGCAAGGTAGCAAGGCCCTATTTAGCAGGATATACCTCAGACCTCTGACAGGCTACTCTATGCCTAAGCTTCATTTGATTGTACGCATCACCTGTACATGTATCGAATGCAGGTAAATATTTATTATATTTACCTACATTATTTTTTTAGGTTTACGCTGGATATGGACAGGCAGAGGGAAGATAGTGTTAAGACACTTCGTTCTCCATTAAGACATTTCTGTCATTTCCTCACTTTCCGCCGAAATTAGTTACCAGAGCGAGGAAATGAAAACATTCAACATTTCATTGCATGGTCGCATTTACAGTCGCATGCTTGTGCCCCTAGGTTCCCATGTTCCCTCTGCCTACCTCACTATGTGCGGGATACAATATGAACCTAAAAAAAGCACAAGTAAAGACAGGGAGGCAATATAAGTCGTGTTGTACGGTCTATCGTTCTACTCTTCGTCTATTAAGCCCCACTCGATTCCACGTATTATCTCAATAGACACCGAATCGTCTCGGATCACCGTGGATCTCAAATATTGACATTACACCTAAATACATGTCTTCCTTTAAGCCTTGTGTTAGAACATTAATATATATATATGTAATTTTATATTTATTTGAGTCATTATTTTTTAACGTATCGGAGTGTCTTAACACTAGGTTCCCTCTGCCTAGGGTAGGCAGGATACAGCGTGGAACTGATTTATTATTTATTTTATTTATATACTATTTCAAAAGAGTTTTCTAAGATAGTATTATATTTATAAAATTAATATAATTTAAACATATTGTGTAATATTTAACGCTTTATAATTATTTATTAATAGCTACTCTTTTGTAAATACGAACGTATTTTTTATTAAGAATTTAAAATTTGAACAATAAACCATACAATAAACTTTTCTAAAAAGCAAATTAATATATTTAGAAAAATTTAAATAGATTTTTGGTGGAAACTACGTATGTGTCTGTTGTAAACCCAAAAGTAATAAGGTAACTAATCACCTTCGCCTACCCTCATATGTTCAGGATTTATCCAGAAATGATACATTTCCCCTAAGCGAGAATCGAGCCCACAACCATCATGCTTTACAACCCAGACGCTACCCCAACACTTCCCTAAGAACAAATACGAACTCGTGACCACATTATATAGTTTCTAGAGCATTTCAACCGTACCATACCGTAAACTTGTCAAAACATTTGAATATTGATTTAGTAGACAATTCAGTTTCCCTCGCAGTAAGTACTGAATACAGTTTAGTTAATACGTTTAGCCCCGACTGCGACGCTTCTGTTACGTGCTCTATTAATCGTTGCGCTGCAATACGACACATGTATATACGCCGTTTTGAATGGTGATTTATTGACATTTACTTGGGAACATTGTTGTGTATGAATGTAGACGTGATGGTTGTGAGTTCGATTCTTAATCGAAGGAAAGATTTTTTTTTTTCATTCTTTTGCTTTTGGTAAACTTTTAACCATGTAAAGTGAGTTGAGTTGATACACGCAATGTCTCGAGAATTGTCGGAAACGGAGTGTTTTAACACTAACTCCCCAGATTCCTTCTGCCTACCCTGTTATGTGTGGAATACACAACACCTGTTTTGTTGAACAAAATGCGACGTTGAATTATGTCCCTCTATATACAATGTATTTGCTTGAGAGGAAAGCAGAGAATGGAACGAGGCTTCACTAAAACCTCTGAAGACATAACACACAGAAATGATTATCTACTTTTAAATAGATTAAATAAAAAAATAATCCGTGACAATAGTTATTATAACATATTTTATATATTACAGACGAACTCGAATATTAATTTCAATTAGTTTCAGGAATACTGAAAGGTAATTTCAAACGCGGGCAAAACACCTCTCGCACCCCAAATATTGACGTAAGATAGTTACGGTTCGTCTACAAAGGACTGGAAGGAGATGCAAACAATAGTTCGACGGTGTTGATTCATTTTATTATGATGACTCCGATGCATATATCTGCATCGGAGCCAGCATCTGCATATGCATATGCAATCGATAAATCGATTTAGTGTCTGATTACATATTTGATTTGTACGAGCCTAATGCGTTTATGGGTGTTGGGTAGTGTTTACTTTGGAAATGATAGTGTTTTGAATCTTAGGTAATTGAATATTAAAATGACACTAAACTAATATATTATAACATTGAAATGGAAATAAATTTTAATAATTGTTAAGTTGTTAGATAAATAATTGGTGAGAAATTACAAAAAATAGTTTTTGTCGAGTATTTTCTTGTACAAAAAAATTAAAAGCTTATGAATTTCTCGGTATTCTGGTATTTCACTATATGAAGTAAAATTAGTAAGACATTCTCAATTAATTATACCATTAATTATATTTTTATTGTGCATTGTAATATAATATTCTTTATATACAAACATTCATAAAATAAAAATCTATTGTTTTGTTTCAGGTAAGGCAACGACCTCCATTTGACGTGCGGTAATTTAACACTACTTTTAGTTTATATCAGCGATAAAAAATAGATGATATAATTGCTTAAATGCTTATAAAATAATAACTATGAATGTTATATTATTCAATGAAACAAACGTCACAGAAAAAACAACCTAAATGTGAGTATAAAAATATTTTATATTAAAAAAGGAGACTTTTTAGTAAAGACAATATTTTGATAAGTTGTCAAAGATTTGTTTTATCAATATTTTTTTTTATTTCTTTTATTATGTCTCAAACAATACGTTTAAAGAACACTTCCAAAAAAGCGAAAAACGATAATGTTCGACATTTCCTTTTTTTAATTACAATTTTATCTATCAAGGTTATATGAAAACCATTGTTACGCAGTTAAATGTTCTAACATTAACTGATAGAATTTTCTGACTTAAGTTAGTATTACCAAACTAATACTGAAATATTTAAAAAAAAACAGATTTACACTTTTTCCCACAAATGACAGTAAGCTAAACTTTATATCTTCATATACGATTATAAATAAAAACGAGAGTAAATTGTGTCGTTTAGATGTTGCGTGTGAGTTTCTGAGACAATGCAATTATGTAACAGATCTATTCAGTCCCAGTACGTTTCTACGTTTTACTTAAGACTATGTTTTTTACTGACTTTTCTTGTAAAAAGTTTAAATAATAATAAAATATAGAAATATTTTTTTTGATAAATAAAGATAAGTTTAGCTAGATTATAAAATTATTTATAACTTTTAAATTTGACGACGTTGGAACGCAATATAATGGAAGCAAAACGATTTTGGTTCTCACACTTTATTTACAATGTTTGTATTTACAATACAACAATTATATAAGTATTAGTAATAAGTTTTCTTTATGAATCCCGGAGAAGTAAGATAATAAAGAAATATGTGTGAATTACGTTTCATCAAATGGTTGCAATTCCATACACGAGCGTGGTTGTATGAAAAAGTGACACCATTACAACGTCAGCTGCTGCCATGTGGGACATTGTTTTTGTTTACGCAATATTGTACTAGCGAATAACTCACTATAGGTACTACAGAAAGTAAAAATGTCACAACGTAAATATAACATTAGAAATTCAAGATATATTAGACCAACAAAGGTAAAAAAGAGAGAGAAAAGTTCAGCCAGAAACGGAAGGAACGGTGTAACTTAACACCAGAATCCCTCTGCCCTACTATATGCGAGATACAACGTTAAGCTTAAGGCAACACGGTAGTTACGAGTTCAAATTACACAAAAATGAATCAACGAGACATGATGGCTTCCATATTGAATACTGAAAAAAAAAGATGATATTTGAAAACCGGTATTTAAGGAAAGTGATTATCTTCAGACTTCCAAAACTATCTAAAAAGGCGTAGTATTTTCGCTAGAAAAATAATCAAAATTAGACAAAACTAACAAAACAAAAAGACAGAACAGAAAGGGTCATCTGCACACCCATCAAATTTGACCAAATGCAAACATTACTTAACCCAATTATTCTGCAAAACAATACAGATACAGATATCACCACTATTACTACGACCTACTAAAAGAGCTTTTCCATACGTAAAAAGCATTAAACACGGATATTACATTCGTTCGTATCTCGAGTACGAAATGAAATGCAACGTTAAACGTAAACGTACGTAACGTTGTAAAGGCACAATGGGTGCTGACAGGGGCGATACTGTCACCCAGATTTATAGTGTCAAGTTAATAATACTGTAATTATTGTGCTTTAAGCGACCAACTGTTACGGGAGCTTTAATATCGCTTTACGTCAGGTTTCTGTTACAGCTTATGTGTATATAATAGATGCTATTGTAATTTGAGGCGTAAATAATTAATATAATAATGAGGCCAGTCGTCATGCAGGGGCACAAAGTGTGACTGTAAACGCGACTGGCTGTGGGTTCGATCCCCACTCGAGGAAATAGAATATTTATTTGAATTTATATTTTCATTTCTTCGCTTTTGTGTCGAGGTAAAGCGCGGCGTTAAGTTCCGCCTCTCAACACGTAATGCTTCCAAAACACTTAGCTTCCCTCTACCTACTCTGTGTAAGGTATACCTTCACTTCATTATATCAAACCACACCGTTTCACTCAAACAAATTGTCTAACAAATTAACGTGAAACTCAAAAGCACTCCAATATTTAAAATAACAAGATCTCTCAAATTCACGTGCTTCACGCACCTACTACTATCTAAGTACATTGTACACTCGTATGATATGCATTCATCGCGCGTCTAATAAGCGGTCGCCCGACTCGTATGAAAATTAATTAAAACCCGTCGAATAGCTCTCTCGCGTATCACATGTAGGCTGAAAATGTGCTAAAATGTATCTATGTGTGTTTAAATGCATATACTGAATATAGTGTTTGAATGTGAGAAATTGCGGCGTTTAGTTCCGTACCTTAATATTTGTACATAAATTTATTGGGCTTAAAGCCTCAAATTCAAGAAAAAAAGCGGAGAACAGATGATTTTGATAATATATTATCTTGGCCTGCCTAAACTATAACTTACGAGAAGTGATTAAAAATATAACAGAACCGCCTAGTTTCAATTAATTATTCATAAATATTAACGAATTATTATAATTTTTATAATTATATGGTTTATATAATTTCGGTGTTGGGGCTGTGTGTGTGGGGTGTTTTTATTTTTATACAAATCATCAGTAAATCATGTTCATCATTTCATGATTCATCATTTGTCGACAGTTAAATTGTTTATAAATGTAGAGGTGATCGTGGAACATCGCAACAAGCATACAACTGTTAACGCGACGGCTTGGGTTCGATTCCTAATCGAGAGAGGGAGTAATTAATATTTTCATGATCTGGTATTTTCGCTCTGGTAACGAGGCAAAGAACGGCGTTGAGGTCCGCCACTCAACACGCAGGTGGGGAATGGAAATGTCTCAAAGGGGAACGGTGTCTTAACATTAACAATGTCTTAACATTAGTTGGACATCGTGAAGCTAAATACACTGTAACATTCATTTACATAAATAACTTAAAAATACATTAATAGACAAATAGACATATAAAGAAATACCTTCAAGAACATAAACAATAATTTGCAAGATAATTTAATAAATTTAAGTACGTCTCTTATCTTTATAGTGTATAGTTTATGCAAATTGAACGCTTATGCATATGTCACGGCACATCTGTTTTATTTTGTTCTGTGGTCTCGCGTCTCGAGCAATGTGAGAAAATTATATTAAACAACGACATAGCAAGGTTTTCATTTTGCGCTCTGTGCCGCTATCGCTTGGCCTTATTGTTTGCATTTCAGTTTATTATATAGTTTTAAAAAGAAAATTAACTTTATTTCCGTATTTTAATACGTTCTTCGTATATTTGCGGTATGATGAAAAGTAGAAAGTGTTTTTCGAATGATGATGATTGAGATGTAATTTTATTAAAGTTCGATGTCTTGATGAAAGGTCAGGGTGCCTCTCTTGCATAAGGAATTTAGGTATCTTGCAACTAAACTCCTACAGTGCGAGGAGAAGTATTTGTCTAATTTGAGACAAAACGCATAGATTTTTTTCAGAAATTGATAAATACCAACTTTTCCACACGAGCAAAGCCACGGTATGTTAATAGTCTACATACAATATACATATTATTATACGTACATATTATGTACATTGTACATATGTATGTTGAAAGCAATCCGTCAAGCTCATTCATTCGTCATACCTTTTGTTGAAAATGCGAATTTTCCCTTATTCTTTAGCACTCGATGGAACTCCCCTTCCCCTCTTAGGCGTTTAGAGACTCGTAATTTTATTGTATTGTATTGTATTGTATTACACGAATACGCTTCTCACATCAAAGGGCGTCTGGGCCATAATTCATTTTATTTGTTGCCACGGTAAATGTCGCATTGTGAATGACTGAATTTGAATATATTACTTAATAGTTCTTTTATTACATTTTAGAAACATTCATAAAATAGTTAACTAAATTATTGTCGTATTCGTATCGGTATTCGTTCATTTTCATTATTTCTACAGACTACCGAAAAAACTAGATTCTTGTAAAAAACAACTCTACAAAAAGCATTTTCCTTTCAAAAAATCCTGCGTCATGCACACGACAAATATGTAGGTACAGGTACGTACGTATGTATGCAGCTCGAAAAAAATCCAATTTTAGGTTCCGTATCAATCCTACTTTTCGAGCTTTGATTCGTTCAGCGACGCGATGACTTCATCTCCATCAATATTTATTTCTTTCAAATTTATTCAATTCTACGGAGCGATCTCGGCAAGTGAGCCTTCCTGAAACGCTTCCTAATATCGGAAGATGCAGATCACATGCTAAACTGTTACGCTATATTTGATTTATGTAAAGAAACTCTATGAAAATGCGTTAAATTGCTATCTTTTTGTTTTATTTACTTTCCTCTATTTTAGTCTACTTTTTGTATTCACAAGTCTAAAGTTTTTTGACAAAAAGTTATCGACTTTTAAAACCCTAATGCACTTTGCAAAAGTAAATATATATTACATGTACTTTCATAAATAATAATAATATTATTTAAAAAAAAACGGATGTAATAATAATATTTATTTTTGATTTTTAGCGAATTTTCCAAAAATACAGTTTTATCCAAATAAAATAATGTGCCGTTAAAAAAAATATAAGACGATTTAAAGTTTTTCACAAATGAATTAAGCTCCATAAGCGGTCTTAGCTAAAGAAGCTTTCTAAAAGATTTAATTAAAATACTTCAGCCGTTACACATCGCGTGACCCGTTCACGCCTCATTATTATAAGACAGTTAACTTTGAAAGCTCAGTGAAATGTATTTAAGAATTTACTTGGAGATACGCGTTAATTATGCCCCGATACCCGATGGAAATTTTCTTTGGTAAGCACGTCTATTTATATGCAATTTGAATGACAGTATATGTTGACAATTCATTATCAAATTTCATTCTTCTCTGCCCTCTAAGATATATGAAAAGCAATATAAATCAAGACGTGTTAATTAATAAATATAGAGTATGAACTAATTAGAATATAACAAATATTGCATTGCATTTCAATTTTTTAAATGCATTCTTTTTTTTGGAAAAGGAGGAGATTTATATTCGTTGGCTATAATTTTTTTAATGTTTGTCCATCGATTTCTTTGTCTTTTGTGAACCAATTTAGTTTTTTTTTTTGTGCAAAAAAGTACATATCGAACTATGTATGTTGTGTATCTATTCGAACGATTACAAGCTGGGACCTGATGATGGAATCGCATGGAAATTTAATTTAATATATTTTATTATAATAACCTCATACTTCATTCAAGTAAAAAGTAACATAAAAAGATGACTATTAAATAAACCACACAAAAGCTTCAAAAATATTTTTAAAAACACTTGTTATTTTTTAATGCTCTTTACTTTGAAATAATTAAAATATTATTTTCTACAA